>JAWNON010000073.1:2870000-3057500 GCA_035045945.1 Drosophila anceps
TACACACACATACATATAAAGATGTCAACTGCACATGCAATGTGCGAACGAAAACTTTTCTGTTGTACTGCGCGCAGCCAAAACAAAATTTAATAAACGCCAACGTTTTCATATTAAACCCAAGCGACAACAATCAACAACAACAGCAACAACAAACAATAAGTTGACTTTGAGGCATGCAAGTAAATAAATAAAAAATAAATAAGAGAGAGAGAAAGAGATAGAGAGAGAGAGAGAAAACACACAACAGGAACAAAATTAATACAAAATTCAATAAAGTTTATTCCGGGGAATTTCATATGACAGCGCAGCGCACAACAAAATGTTTGGCAATAATCCCCATCTACATACATTTATATAACATACACAAACACATATACATACACATACACATACACAGAGATTTGTGTGTATGTATATGGATGCGTGTTTATTCTTATAGACAGTAACGTCAAGAGTTTTGCATCCAACAAGCAACCAACACGCTCGAGACAATAAAAACAAAACAAAACAGCAAGAAAAACTTTGCAGCACGTTTAGTTGAAATCTAGATACACTTTCGCTTTGGCTGCATTGTGTCATTATATGGGCTATGCATCTAAATTTCTAATACTATAATAATAATAAAATGCTGCGTTAGAAATTTTAGTTCATTTTATATAAATTAACTATAAATTTAGTACACAAAAGCAGCAACATTAGCTGAAAATATAGAGTTTTAATAGCCAAATATTTTCAAACCCATTGCAATTTTTAGTTTTCTGATCCTAAAAAATTTATATATAAAATTTAAGTGTAACAAAACTAGAGAATTTTGATTCAGAAAGTAAACTTCTCATGCACTGAAAGCGAAACATTAATTAATTTCTGCTAGACTTGCTGCTCAGAGCTAGAGTTCATATTTTAAGTATTACATCAACTAAATACATTTGTGAGGAGAGTTAACAAATGTTTAAATATTTATATGAAAATTAACGAAATTGCACTAATAGAAATTTAATTGAAATTTAGCAACTTTAAACTGGAATCTTTTGGTTCAAGTTAACTAAGAAAGTTGTCACTCTAACCCAATGTACATTATAATAACAATAACAATGAAAACAATCATTTATAAATCTTTTCTTCAAATCACAAAATGTATACCAATATACATATATATAAATTTATCATTAAATATTGGTTTTCTTCAACAACTTCTCTTGTGCCGTCTCTTCAGCTGCCTGAAGCACCTGAGTTGAGTGTATGAAAAGTGCATGCCCGAAAAATCAGCGCGTTCTGTGCGCTTCTTAACCTTGCGCGCTGGTCCCCAACCACTCCCTTTCTCTCTCTCTCTCTCGCTCTCTCTCTCTCTCTGTCTCTCCCTGATAAATGCCCCCTCCTGAGTTCAACCAGTCGAATTTGCTATCACATTGAATCGAAGCTCGTCGGATTGAGCGTAGAGCCAAATTGTTGGAATTTCATTGTGCGCGCTGTGCGATTTATGTTATTATTGATTTCGCATAACACGAAATTCACAATCATTGCCAGAGCTATATATATGTGTGTGTGTGTGTGTGTGTGTGTGTGTGTGTGTAGGTGCGTGTGTGTGTGCACAATTGATTCAAGCAATTTAATATTCATTTGTGCGTGTAAATCAGATTTGCGCATGCAAACAGCTAAAATCGTCAGCAAATAATTGATTTGCCGAGCTGCGTAATCAGTGCTAAAATAATTTTTAATAATTTTTTTATTTGTATTGAAAATGCGTTAAGCGTTGACAGATTTTTGGCATTTGGCATAAATAGATGATTAGCTAAGGGCGAAGGGGCTGGGCGACGTGAGACGTGAGACGTGAGCACACTCGACAGGCTCAAGTCAAGTGTTAGGGCACGTGCGTAATGCGTATTGTTGCTGCTGCTGTTGCTGCTGCTGTTGCTGCTGCTGTTGCTGTTGCTGCTGCTGATTTATTACAGCGACCTGATTTATTAATCAATTTCATGCGCCAGCTTCAACATAATCAGTGCTGGGGCCTACTAATTTGATTATGATTTATGGGCTGATAAACTCCGACATTCTGTGCCTAAGCTGACAAAATGAGGTTTAAGCCATGTGTGTGCATGGAGAGGCATTGGAGGGCTAAAGGGTTTCTTTGCCTACATACATATATGCAACTATCGTCGCACACCAAATCACCTCATAAATTGCAATTAACAGTGCGGCAGCAGCAAAGACTGTTAACGTGCTGTTAAAATTATTTGTTGCTGTTCGAGCTGTGTTTAGTGCGCTCTGCGCTCTCTGGCAGTTAAAGCATTTTTAATATGCATTCTAATCAGTTGCTCTGCCGAGTTATGCATAGCAAGTTATTACGTATACGACGTGTTATCGCCACATTATTGAAAATGATGAGCTTTGTCTAAATGTGTGTGTGTGTGTGTGTGTGTGTGTGTGTGTGTGTGTGTGTGTGTGTGTGTGTATTTTCTATGCCTCCCACTTCCACTCCCACTCCCACTGCCACTCTCACTTCCCACTCTCACTCTGTCTCTATCTCTGGCGATTTGGGCAATTTATGTGCTCTGCTAGAGACAGTAGAACTCCACTAATTTAGCCAGCTGCCTGCCAGGCTGTCTTGGCCGTTTGCCACTTTGTATACACAGACAGCATGAACGCGTTTATTTTTGGCTTTTATTTATTTGCCTGTATTAAATGTCTCTGTCATGTTCTGCCTGCCCCTACCCCCCTCCCGCAGACACGTATTTCCTGCTCTATCGTTAGCAGAGCAAAAAAAAATCCATTTGAATTTTCACATGTTTGTCTGGTGGCAAAAGCGCTCGGTGTTGGCACACAATGTCCATGTCTGGGCCAACAGGCGGCATTAGTTTGGCTAATACGACGGTTATATGTATGTACATATGCCTGCATATGTATATATATATATATATATATGTATTCCTGTGTATATTTGAATGTCCCACAGTTGGAGCTCAGAGCATTTGTACGAACATTTCGTCTGTTGTAGTTCCCAAAGCGCGTTAACTCACTCAACCAAATCGGGCGACAGCAACGAACGGCAATAAGTAAAAGTAAAGCCTGTCAATAGCACAGATGAACCACATGTTATCCTCTATTTAGAATCTATTCCACATACATTTATGGAGCACATATTTCAACAACTCTTGTCTGAACTATAAAAAATGTGTATTTTTCCGATGTTCCGATTTATGCATGCGAAAAGGCGTTACATTTGAATAATATTTATTCTATATTTTTTTTTTGGTTGAATAAGTGAAATATTTTTGGAGCTTTTGCGAGTTTTAATTCATATTTTTGCATGTAAAATTAAAAAAAAAATAAATAAATAAATGTTTAATAAATAAAAAAGTAAAAATTAAATAAAATTTGAAACTTTTTTGTACATAAAAAATTAACAAAATTTTAAAAATTTAATTTTAGTTAAATTAAATTTAAAATACATTTTTTCAATTTGTTGAATATAGTTTGTTCAATATAAAAATAAATAAATAAATTAATTAAATAAATGTTTCAAAATTATTTAATATAATTAGACCCTTTTCTTAAATGCATTATTAAACAATTTGGAATTTTTTAAATTTTTTTTACATGTTTACATATTAAAAAATTAATTATAAAATTAAAATTTTGTATTAAACATTTTTATATTTTCTTCTTAATTTTCATTTAATTTAAAACTATCTTTTCCATTTCAATTAAAAGAAAAGAATGTTGATAATATAAAGTTTTTAGGCTGTCTTTTTTCATTTCCTTTAGGGAAATTGTATAAGAACAAATTGTATAAAATCTCTAATATTTTCTTAGCATTCTAATCTCATTATGGAGCAACTTGAATGGGCTGTTAGTATTTACAAAATAATTATTTGCCTTCAAATACTTAATAAATCTTGAAAAGTATTAAGAAATCCAAACTTAATGTTTTTATAAGGAAATAAATCTGTGCGAACTCTTGCTCAGAACAGGGTATACAAATACAGAATCAATTACGCCCAGAACAGCAGCTAAAAGCCTGAGCCAGGACAGCCTTGGGTGGTGGTTGGATTGGTGGCAGCAGTCGCACGCCCGCATCTTCAAGGCCGAACAGCATTTCGCTTGCCTTCTTGCACACAACTTGAGCTGTGACCGTGAGAGCGGCGCCCGCATCAATATGCATTTTGCGGTGTTTCAATTTCAGTTGAATTGTTTTTTGTTGTCTAAATTGTTGTTGTTGCTGTTGCTGTTGTTGCTGTTGTTGTTGTTGTTGACAACAGTGAAAAGTTTGTTCATTTGGGCCTGATGACATTTTGGACGCATTATGTTGGTCTGCTGTGCTCTTTGTGGCATTATCTTTTGATTACTTCATTTCCTTTCATGTGCCTAATGTGGCACACGTGTCCAAAGACAATTTCATATTTGTTGGCCTGTTGCCCTTGTTGCCCTGGTCGCTAAATCAAGTGTCCCACTCACAGTTTTTTTCTTTTAAAGAAGACAAAGAAGAAGAAGTTTTTCTTGCGGTTAGCTTCTAGCAAATTATGAAAAGCCTCAACTGTAAGTCACATAAGACGAGAGGCCAACTCAAGTCAAGTCAAGTTGCGGCAGTTGACTTCGTTGTGCTGAGCTACTGTCAGCCTCTCCATTTCGTTTAGCCGGCAATAAACTTTGGCAACTCTTTCAATTTGTTGAATGTGTCTGTGTGTGTCTGTGTGTGTGTGTGGGTGTATGTGTGTGTGTGCTTGGGTTGTGAAATGACTTCTTGTTTAGTTGGCAGTTTTCAAAAGCAGCTCGTATCAGGCTCTAACTCATGCTCAGCCACAGCCTGGTTAGAGCACCTTTGGCACAAATTGCTTACAAAGTGTTTTTTGTTGTTGGGCCCACACACACACACAAACACACACACACACACACACACACACACACACACACACACACACACACACACACACACACACACACACACACACACACACACACACACACACACACAGGCACACAAAAAAGAGTGGAAAAATAAATGGCTAAGCAGTAAATCTTTGTCGGTTTAGGTTATTGAATATTTCATGCTCCAGCTGATTTATTATTTATTTCTTTTTAATGCCCCTTTGCCGAAGGTCAAGCAAAAGCGTTTTTCGATGAACCCAAAAACCCCATTTTTGATGGCGCTCTCTTTCTCTCTCTCTCTCTGTTTCTCATTCACAATGCCACATAGCAATTGCCGCCTGCCTGCCTGCATCAGATTTGCTTCATAAACGTGGCCAATGCCCCAAATGTCAGCTCAGCCATGGCCAGTGTCCATCCGGAGTTGCGGCGCTTCCTGCTGCTTGCAGCGGAAATACCAGCTACGATTTCCGCTGTGCCCCATTGTTAAAGCATCGCAGCCAACAAAAGTCAGTTGTGAGTTGCCTCTGCCACTCTTTCCCTCTCCCTCTCTCTCTCTTTCTTTCTGTCTGTCTCTGTCTCTATCTGTGCCCACCTCTTTGTTAGCTTTTTTGGTGGCATAATTAGAGCGAGTCCAGTGAGTCCGACGCATGCCTAATGAGCACTTTTGCTTGACTTTTTTTTTTGCATTTGCGCTGCATTTGATAGTCGACCCGACCAGCAAGTTTTTGAATGCGTTTTCTTCTGCGTAGGCGTTGCTAAAATTTACAAGCCAAACAACCACGCCTCCCGCCCCGCCCCACACTCACACACACACACACACACACACACAACGCCTGCTATTAACAGCTCGCCCATGCTGCTCAATAATGCAAATGGAAGTGTCCTTCCTGCTGCTGTTTTGACTTCTGCTCGCCAGGCTCTGTCAGCCTTGCATTCATTGTTTGCCCCTGTGGCTGTGGCAAGCATAAAGTGCATAAAAACGCCGATTTCCGTGCCTGCCATTTGCATGGCCACAAAGTGACAGAGAGAGAGAGAGAGTCGATGTGTGTGTGTGTGTGTGTGAGGCTACTGTTTCTGCTGCTTGTGATACGCCCTGGATACTCCGCCAGCATATTGAACCGCCATGTTGACACGTGTTTTTCGCTTGCACTCACAACTATTTGCCACATGAAGCCATAAACTGTAGCTAGTCGACTATGACTGCAAGTATTTTGTTTAACATTCGGAATTATTAAGCTCGCACAGTTTAGAAATTTTTGGCCATAAATTATTTTTACTCAAATCTTGCAGTCAAAGTTTTTTGCATGCGGAAAATGTTTATTTTAAGCGCCAGCAAAACTTTTTTCTTTCTCTCCAACAATAGTTTGCAGGGCCTTTGCACACACACATGTATGTGTGTGTGTGTTTATGTGTGTGTGTGTGTGTGTTGGTCTTTTATGTAAATCGGTCGTTGCGCTTTTCAGCTTTTACTGCCGCCACTCCACACCCACAGCAACGGCAACAGCAGCTGCAACTGCTGCTCCACCTGCCGCCCTGTCCTGCGTCTGTTGCCAGTGCAAGTGTTGAGTGTTTTGTTATTGAAACATATGAGTATTTTTACATTTGTTTACATTGCGGCCCAGTGCGCTATGCAACATTGAGGTAGCATACCCTGCACTGTCTGGCCATGTTTAAACAAGGTAGTTGTGTCAATATTTAAATATATTGACAAATATGGCAAGTAAGATCAGCTAACTGAAGCTGAGCTGAGCTGAGACAATTTTAACATGAATTTTATGTCGGTTTATTTGTGAAAAAATATTTGAATAATATATATATATATAATTAAATTGAATCTTCAATGAATAAGAACCAGCATCAAGTAACAGAATATAGTAAGCAAATGCTTATATAAATATATAAATCTAATATAATAGAGCTAAGCGACTGATATAAATAACAATTCTATAGTATATATCGAAGCGTTATAATCAAGTGTTGTAATTCAATTATATATATTTACGAGAGTCCATTCGATGTCAACATCTGTCATGAGCCAAACACTTCGTTGGGCGACTTTACTCCACGAGCTCGCCCGACGGACCGACGCTGCCTCGCCGCAGTTCCACTGATCATGCATATATTAACAGACTCACGCATACATGCACACACTTAGGCAGCCGCCTTACAGACACCACTCAATTATGCAGTTACTGACTGCACCTCTCTCACTTTAAACCATTGTTACGCTCAGACTGCGCTGCTTAGAGAGTTCTATGAGCTTCGCAGAAACGAAGTGCGCACAGGAATGGAACAGAGCTCTATAGGGCAGCAGCCGATGCTTACATGCAGAGCGCTCTCATGATATATAGCATGCTCAATGCTCAATGCTCAATGCTCTATGCTCAGGAGCTCAAATTAACAATAAATAAGACTTAACAAATAATAAGACTCGACTGTAGTGCCTTAGCATCAATTGCAATTAGCCAACTTCTTATTATTAGCTAATATTGTGTAATAGCAATATTTATTATTTTTAAATTAATTTTTATTTTATATTAAATAAAAATAATATAATTAAATTTAATTTATGTGCTTATGTATTTTTTTAATAATATTTAATTATTTTTATGTACCTTATCATTACTCTTTGTATCAAAATCCATTCTAATTATTTGTATAATGTTTCCAACTTGTTTCGAATCTCTAGGGTATATTTATCTATCTTTCATGTATTGCCTATCTTATTTCTCTTGTTGTTTTCTTTCATTTTATTTTTAATTTACAATTATTTTTGTAATTTATTAAATTTTGTATATAAATTACATAAATCAAGTCTTTCCTGAACTTTCATTCCAAATCAGAGGCACATTGATTTCCTTTTAGCAGGATACCTTTTAGTCTTGCAATTTGCATTAACTCGTTCAATCAGCTCACCTACTTCCTGTGCGCTGCTCTGTTTCTCATTTTTTTTTTACGCCTTACACATATCGCACTGTTGTCTTGGAGTGGTAAACCGGCTTGAATTGTTAGTTAAACAACAGCGAAAAGGTAACACAAAACAGTGCCCAAGATGTGTGCGCCTGTGTGTGCGCCTCTGTGTGTGCCTGTGTGTATGTGTGTGTGTGTGTGTGCGTGTGTGTGTGTGTGTGTGCGTGTTTACAACTTTCGCTTTGGCCTCCATAAAGGCGCCGGCGTAAGCAGAAAAAAAAATGAAACTAAAATGGGCTACTGAAAAGGGGAGCACTTAATGTATGCGCTAAAAGCTTGAGCTGCCAGCTGCTAGCTGCCAGGCCAGCAATTGTTCGGCGGCGCATTATAAAGTTTCGAGTCTTAAAGTTTTACGCAAGATGCTGGCTCTTGCGACGCGACGGCTGGCGCGAGGTGCCAAAAACTTTATGCGCCCGGCGCAACCCGATACAGAAGGCAAAACAAAATGTATTTACCTCTTTGGCTGGGCCTAAAAGTGTGCAGCAGATACGCGCACCTACACACACACATACACAAAGGCAACTTAACACACAATTGCGCTTTTGCATATTTGTAAACAGAAAGAGCAACAGCCAACGAACCCGTTGGCCAAAAAGCGAACGAACAGGCAATCGCGTTTGCCAACGGGCAAGTTTTGCCAGCTGCCAAACCGGGTCAAGAGCTGTTAACTTGAAAATTACACAATTTTTGCATTTGCCAATGTGTTAAGCTCCCTTTCTCCCTCTCTCTCTGTCTCTCTCTCGCTCTGTCCCTCTGCCTCAGTCATTTGAGTTAGCTGCTTAGGTACGTTTAAAGTCCAATCAATGACACAAAAGTCAACACATGCAGCAGTTTGTTTATTGTTGCCGCCATTTAGACAACGAATTTTCACATCAACTGAAATGGCCACATAAATTGGCCAGCAAAAAACAAAAGCATTGCAACAACAATTTGCCAGCGTGCGCGACAGTTTATATTTGTTTTCAGCAATTAACATTAACATTTTGCAACACGCAAACACGCGATAGCAGCCATGGCTGTTGGACTATGGAAATACTCTCCGCGGGCGCATTCAATGAAAATATTTATGCGTTTGAGTCAACTTTAATTATGAGAGAATATAATTGGGTGCTTATGCTGCATTGATTGTAAATTAACATGTCTTGCTCGCTCTTTCTCTCTCTCTCTCTCCCTCTCTCTCTCTTAATTGACTGCCTAAAATTAATGCCTTACATGGATAAATTAATTTTTTTTAATTATTTATTTATTCGTGTATAATTTTATCGCTCTCTTCAAAATAATCCTCGTCAGTTTTTTGTGATCTTGTTCAGATATTGTCTTCCTCTCTCTCTCTCTCTCTCTCTCTCTTTCTCTCTCTTTCTCTCTCTCTCTCTCTCTGTCACACACACAGCTAACAGCCTAACATTATTGATAACATGACAGCTAGTACCTAGCTAACAGCTTATGTTAAACTGCCTTCACTCGCATTCATATGAAATGTTAAAGCTGAAAAGAATATACATAGTTTATGGTAATTATCTGTATAGATAATATTTGTATAAATAAAACAGTAAACCCAAATATATTTACTTGATTTGCTGTCTCTCTCTCTCCCGCAGTTAACAGCCTACCATATCTGCCAACTGCTGTTAAAGCAACAGCATATGTTAAGTGTCAAATACACGCAAGCATATGTCGCTGTTCCCTATTGAATTTGAATAGTCAAACATTTCAGTATTATTTCAATTTTAAGCAGCTTACAGTGATTCGAGCGTTGCTTATTGAAGCGAAGAGTAAAGTATTTAATTAAGGTCTGCTAGTTGGGCATTCAGGGAATTTAAGCTGCCCACAATAAATGCTGTGCTGTACTCTGTGTAGTATTATGTATGTATATGTATATGTGAAGCCAACTGACAAGCTCTTTGTATAATATGTTTAATTGTCGCCTTGGCACCATATACAGCTGCCCCTGTTTAATGCTGCTGCTGCTGCTGCTGCTGGATTGCATTTAAGTAAGTGCCTAACAAATGGCAAACTTGAGTTTCTTGCGCCTAAGGCCAATGTGTGCAGATGAAGATGAAGATGAAGATTAATTTGTATGCGAACGCAGCTCGAGAGCAGCAATTCAGGAACCATACGAGCGGCACATGAACTGGCCTAAGGTAACAAACATCGCACCCGCTCGCTTTCCCTTACCCTTGCTCCGGCAGCTGTTACCTTTCTCTTTCTGGCCCGGAGGCAAACAATGCTGCAAACATTTGTGGAATTTTTCTTTTCGTTTTTCTCCACGTTTTCCTTTTTTTCTTGTTTTTTTTTTTTTTCTTCCTTTTTGCCAACGTGGGCCAGACGTGTGGCCGGAGCGTGGGCGGCATGGAGGCTGGGCATGCAGACATTGTGCCAAATGAATGATGAATGCTTATAAATGAGCGTGAGGGCGACGTGCGACCTTTTAGTGTTGCCAGCAACGCTGGGCCTCACCGCAGGGCATTGCCATATGCAGCCGACGGCTGTATGGCTGTAGTTTGAGTGTGTGAGTGTGAGTGTGTGTCGTATGTGTGCTTGTGCATATTTATGACCCTTTAGACGACGCTCTTCAATTTGTTGCTCTGGCATTGACAGCATTTAGTGCGCTGAGTAGCTCAAACGGATCAGTCAACTTGGCTTTTATTAAGGCGCCTGGCAAAATGCCCTCACCGCTTGGCCAGCGTTAGATGTAAGCTGCTAACCGCAGCAAAGCTGGCCCACGGGTCGTGTCGTATGCGCAATGAGTCAACTTATTAATTATAGTGGTATTTAAATTGTCAAAGGTGCCAGGGCAGGAGGGCAGGTGTATATAGCGGCTAATACGGCTTAAATGTCACTCCCACACACACACACACACACACACTGCCACATTTATTTTGACCTCGTTTGCGGCGTGACTTCTTAGCGAAATGAAACCGCACGCCTGCGGAAATCTTCATTTGATATTCGCGTGCGCTTTGCGTCTACTAATTAATGTCACCTCAAATGTGGGCAGCTGCGACACGCCCACACGGCACGTACTCATTTTTCATTCAAGCCGAACAAAAATAGGCAACCGCAAACAAAACAGAGCTGGACAAAAAAAAAAAAAACAAAAAACTAGCTACAAACTTTTTGGCCAATTTTGTAGGCAGCAAATTTTCAATTTGCAGCCAAAAACTTTTGCCAGGCGCCATCATTAGCCAAATGGCGGCCGTCATTAAAAACAGTTTAGAAAAGCCAGCCAGCAGCTAAAAGCCTTTTCTTTTTTCAAAATTAGAATGCTTGACTCGCAGGCTCTCAGTAGGCGCGGCAGCAACACGTGCCAAATAATGTTTAAGCAAGCTTGGGATAGGCATCGAAGCATTCCTTTTACCAAAATGAATCATAGCCAACATAGCGATGAGCGCGTTCACAATTTGCCCATCAACGCAAATCCGAATCCGTATCAAAATCATAATCTGAACGCCAGCGTCTGGCTGTTGCCGCTGGAGCGTCGAGCACGAGCGAATCGCGCGTTGGCCCACAGCCAGCTGATGGCCGAAAGTGAGAAGCTAAACGAGCTGCTGCAGTTGGCCAAAGGCAGCAGTAGACGAGCAACAAACTGAAGCAGTGAGGCCTATGAGCTTGTGTTTAACGTGAGGAAAACTCCTTTAACATTTTCAAAATTACTTGTATTTATATATATAAGACTTATAATATATATATTCATATATATATATATATATATATATATATATATATATATATATGTGAAATGTATTTGTTAGTTGAATTTCTTGGCTCTTTTGTTCTCATGCGACTTTCGCTTTCAGCTGTCTGCAGTTGGGCAAATGCATTTTTCTCTGCTGCCCACAAAAGTATGCAATGGATAAGGCTACAGCTGCGGGCATTGCCATTTCTAAAGCACACACACACACACACACACATACAGTTCTTACCTGAGTGTGTGTGTGTGTGTGTGTTTCTTTTAACGAGGTCAGCGCTTTGGTACAAAAGTTGTCAACTTGAAAATTACACGTACTGCAAATCAGTAAAAATACACACACACACACACACACACACACACACACACACACATGTGTGTGTTAATGCTCTGTTTGTATGTGTCTTTGGTTGCAGCTCGCCCAACTGTTGCCCTTTATTTGAGTTTATCAGCGTGTAAAATGCGCAATTCAAATGCAAATGTGCAGCGTAATTAAAATTGTGCAAATGCGTGCATCGTTTTTTTTCCCTCTACTTCTTCTGCTGCTGCTGCTGCTGCTGCTGCTGCTGCTGCTGCTGCTGCTGCTGCCTTGCCTCCCATTGACTTTTGTGCTCTGACTGCACCTTTTTTTATGGCCACCACATTTGCTGAGCTAATTTAAGAATTTCACTCACTCGATATATGTTTGGTATATAAAAAGTATATAATATATAGACATGTTTGTGTATGAACAGCCTACAATGAGCGTTGCTCACTTAGGAAAATGTTGTCGTAGTCATTTTTTTTTTTTTTTTGATAATTATTTAGGAGAGGCAAAGAAGCTGCAATTGATGCTGATTGATTATTTGATTATTTGATCTATATTAACAAATTAATTTTAATATATTATATCAAATTGATTTAAATTAAATTAAATTGACCCACATTCAAAATATAAAATAAAGCTATACATGAAACTACATGACTGCAAAATGCTGTAAGTAGCGAGAGATATGCGGGGGGCAGCGACACTCGAAGTGTAACCAACTTCAGACAGCTGTCGCAGCTAAAGACCACAGCAGTCTCGACATGCTGCACAAAGCCATTGTCAGTGAGTGGGCCAAGATACCAGCAAGTCACCTTCGGGCAACTTGCGCTTCGATTTTTTTTACCGTCTCAAAGCCATAGTCAAGGCAAAAACTGGTAACATCGGGCCAAAGTGAATAGACACAATCTTTACTTTGCAATAAGTAAAAAAAAAAGAAGCATTTTGAATAGGTTACTTTGTTACATCGAGTGTCGTAGTCTGTACTCAAAGAAGTGAAGCTCTAGAAAGAAACTTAAAGCGATTATTAATATTGGAAAGAGAAAATTTACTTGAAATAAACTTGATATATAAGTGATGCAAAGGCAGTTAAGTTTTAAGTCTGAAAATATTAACAGCTGAAACTATTAAATATTCCAATTCGATTGCTGCAGACCTTCCTAGCAGATCGATCATAAATATTCACGTCTCATCTTACGCACTTTTAACTTAAGCCAAGTCAAGTCAACATCAATTATATAGTTCAATAATTGGCATATAGCTAATACCGAAACATTAGTATTTGAATCAATTTAGCTGCTTTTAAAGTGCCCAACGGCAAGCTCCTCAGCTGTTTTAGAACATGTTTTTATTTTTATGAAACATTTTGTGCAAGAAATTTCAATTTATGATTCGACTCCAGTAAGACATTATCATTATATTATATATTATTAATTAAACTTTTAATTTAAAACTAGAAATAGTTCATAAAGGAATATGCTTTCAACTACAGCATGCTCATACCATTTTAATGTGCTCCTCCCGAATAAATTGCAATTTCGAGTTTATATAACGCGCCAATGTGAAGCGGTCAAGTTTCAGTTTACAGTTAATAATAATTTGATTGCTTTTCCGAAATTGCGTACAATTCACTTGGCTCCATAATTCAGAGCGGGCGAAATGTGAAATATGAAATGGGCAACGAGCAACGTGCGACGGGCGACGGGCGACGGGCAACGGGCAACATGCGTTGATGTTGCACGCGCCATGAGCTGGCCGTTGCCACAAATAAAGTCGTAGATATTTTTTTTGAAAATAAAGCTGGCCGTTATCACAAATTGACAGCAAAAAAGCATTGTGCGGCTGTGTGGCAGCATTATGGGGCAATGGCAATACTTTCGGCCAGCTGTGCATGGCCAATGGTTGCGTTTCGGCTTTGGTCACACAGACCAATGGGCAATGGGCAACGGGCAACGAGCAATGAGCAATGGGAGATGGCTTTATGCGGTCAGTCAACCAGGCTGAACACTTTACAGGCTTTGACTCGCTTCCGTTTCCGCATGCACACACACATAAATTCGAGTGGAAGAGAGAGGGCGAGGTGTGTGCATGTGTGTGTTTGTGGCACACACATAGTTAAGTGCTTTGTGGTTGCTGGCAGCGCGTTGATTGCGCTGCGGTCCAAAAATCTAATAAAGCGCCCAGCATATGAGCTATAGTTTTGGTTTTTCTCTGCCTCTCTCCCTCTCTCTCTCGTCTGGCACATGTCGATTTATGCTTTATTTAAGCATATTAACAGTCAATCTGCTCGGCGTATTCATTTCCGTTTTGCTTTAAATGCCATTTAGGATTTGAAAATGTTAGTCGAACGAAGTCAGGTTTGATAACAAAACACAAAAAGAAACCTACTTGACAACAAAGTTCAAACAATTATAAATTCCAAAATAAAAACAACCAAAAAAACACGAACAAAAATTGAAATACGCCAGTGAACTGTAGACGGGAAAGGCGCTTAACTAAATTATGGACGGCAGCGGCGACAATCAGCTGACGGTGCGTTACAATCGACGGCCGGTGAATCGACGCGTCCAGTTGATACTGCAGGACTATCAGCGCTGGGAGCAGCCGGCGGCTAACTTCGGCAATCCAAATCTGAGGCTGCACGGCCAGGCGGACCAGGACGTGGTGATGCTGAATCCTGAATTTGTAATGCCAATCAATCTGGATACCGAGGCGGACGATTCGGGCTTTGAGTCGGGCAGCGAAAGCGAGTTGCTATAGCCAATTAATGGGGAATATGTGGTGAATAAGTCCAGTTGCATTCATATAGTAATAAAATGATCGAAACTGTACCAACGAGACTTGGACTTTAGTTTCATTAGCGAATGGAAAAAGAACAACAAAAGTGGCATTTATCATAGTTTGGTTTATTTATGTCAATTTGATTTGTTCTCAAAACACAAAAATTCTACACATACATATACATGCATACGTGTGTGCGTGTGTGTGTGTGTGTGTGTGTGTGTATGAGTCCTGTAAATATGCATACACATATATATATACATATACATATACACATACATATATGTATATGTATATATATATGTAAATAGATTAGTTAAGAAATTTGTTTGCAATTACATTTACTTTACACATACAATATTTGATATATTTGCAAATATTTATTTTGTATACATTTCGTTTTCTTTTTTTTTTTAATTTTATTTTTAAATACGGATAACGAGTATACGATTTTAATTTGTATTTCAATTTTGTTTTTTTTTTTGTTTTTTTTTTGTCTGATATCTCTCAATAATGTTTTGCTTTTTATATTTGCCTTTTCAGTACATTTATGTTGATTTTTACAAGAATTTATTTTGATTTATTTATGCATTGAATAAGTTCAAAGTTTTTGTTTTTTTTTCTCATGTTTTTCCTCTTTTTCTCTTTATATAAAATTTCAAGTTCCTATTCACGTTTTATCTATATAATTCTTTTTGTTTTTCTACTTTTCAAGTATATATTTGTTCAATTTTGGTTTATGCTTAAATTAAATTTCATTTCTCATTTTTCATTTTTAAAGTGAATTAATTATCACGCCTAAAATAGTTTGTTGTGTTCGGTTGATGTGGGAATAATGCTGAACTATAACTAAATAGCATAAATGATTGTTAGTTTAGGTCTAGATAATAGGTTCGTTTCATAAAAGTTGCATAATACTACGAGATATGGTGTTCTTCTTCTCTAAAAACGTTGTACAGATTATTCAGATAATTACTCTAAAATATTTATATATTATATTTTGTTTGTTTTTTTTTTTTTTTTGTTCTTTAATAAATTATTACGTATTTATCATAATATGTTCAAGTAGCATTTAAATCATAATTTAAATCGTAATTAAGTGAACAAAAAAAAATTTGACATCGCAAACAAATAAATTCAAAAATTGCTATCTTAAACTAGTTGCAACTGATTATACAGATACGTAATTCATTATTTGTCATTGTTCAGTTTTTTACGTTATGGATTTAGTTGCTTAAAGTACGCTTCCATTTGGTATATGTTTTTTTTTCTTTTTTTTTCGTATAGAAATATATCGTAAATCAAATCTGATGAAGTTGAGTGTGCTACAAGTCGAGTGTGCTCGACTAGCTCGTACCCTGTAGCAAGTGTGGAAAAAGTACTGCAAGCTGCTCCTTCAATTAATATATACAAACTAAACAAAAAATTAAAAAAAAGATCGTTAAACTATCGTTAGTTTCAGACGATATGATGAGAATGTATATCGAGAAAATAAACATAAAGCATACCTCGAGTTAATCGATATATGTTCCATTAACTTTCGATTACCTCCAGCCAATCGGTCGGTAAGGGGACATCAATCAAATAGCGTTTGATTGCTTTCAGCTAATCGAGTAAGACATTTTACGCGTAATATCAAATTTATTTGATCATTTCGATAGGTTTTCGATTCATTTTGTAAGGATCTCAAGGTGTTCAATGATTGAATAATAAATTATTATAATTCTTTAACTATAAATTGCAAATCTGAATTGAAACTGTTTGCGAAATATAATGTATATCGATAACAAAATATCGAAATTACCGAATGCATGCGAATATGTATAGCTCAGCTCTTAAGAACAGACAAACGGATATAAAGCAAAATAACAAAAAATAAATTTTTAATTTCAGTTTGAAACTTCACTGGATACAGGGTATACGTACCTATCCGATATATGTATATATTATATATGTATGTACTTATGATAAATAAATATTTATAGATTAGTATAGTATATTGTATATATCTTTCTATATATGTGGCTATATAGCATATTGTGTATACGTAGGTATTGAGATGTGTGTGTGTGTGTGTGTGTGTGTCTGTTGGGCTTTTAAGTACATCTATAAATTCTTTAAAATTTCTAATGGTGTATACATTCATTTGCATTCTATGTGTGTGAAGATGAATGGTCGAGAGAGAGAGAGAGAGAGAGAGAGAGAGAGGGTGGGCAGAGTTCTATGATGAATTGGTTGACTACATTTTTGTTTGTTGTTGTTGTTGTTGTTGTTGTATGTAAAATGCATAAACATTAAGCTTATAAACTAGACTTTGCTCTCAGCAATTTGATCTGTTCCACTTAGCACACGCATATACGACTATGTGTGCAAGTGTGGGTGGGTGTGCGTGTGCGTGTGCGTGTGCGAATGTGTAAATGTTGCTGATAGGTTTTTCGTATTTGTTTTAGTGAGTGTGCATTGCACTCATGATAGGGCGGGCTTTTCATTGAAATCCATAAATTGTTGAGTTAGTACAGAGACTGAGCTACACTTGTATGTGTATCAATGAGTGTGTGTGCGTGTGTGTGTATATATATATATATATTTAATTAGTTTTATAGATGAGTTATTTGCTGCAGTTGAAGATTTTAATGAATGCCCATGTTTAATTCCAATTCAATTAAAATTCAATTAATTTGCATTAATTTCGTTTTTACCTCATTATTATTTCTCGTTTTTTTTTTTCAATTCGAATTTTTGGTTTCAATTGATATATATATATATATATGTATATGTATGTATCGTATTGTAATTTGAGTTGAGTTGAATTATTTTTGTATTTTTTGTTGTTTTCTTTTTTTTTTTTTTTGGTAGATTTTTCGCAACTTACAGCACAAACCCGTAACCTCAGTAACCAGTCGCATCGAACAGATCGGGCAGCACGAGCGGCGGACAGTTGTGCGGACTGCACGTGACGCTGGGCAGCTCATCAGGTGTCACCGCATCCGTGCAAATGCATTGCAAACAGTTGCCGGTGTCCTGTGGCAGAATTTCACCAATTTTATACAATTTGCCTGCAACAGCAATCAATAGAGTGGAGTGTTGTTCTTACTTTAGTTGTTGTTGTCTTTACTACCGTTGTTGTTGTTGTTGTTGTCAACTTACCAAGCACATTGCACATACGCCCCGTTGCCAGCGGCGTTGTTGTTATAATCGTTGTCAGCGTATAGGGCGGCACATACTGATTGCTGCTGCTGCTGCTGTCGCTGCTGTTGGTGATGGGCACCCGCGGCGTTGTTGTTGTTGCTACTGCTGCTACTGCTGCTGCTGTTGTGGCTGCTGCTGTTGGTTGCATTGTTGTTTGTTGTCTTGCGCCCACGTCAGACGTTTGGTTGTCATTTGCAATTAAATCCGTTTGCGCTTTGGGCAACTGCTGCTGCTGCTGCTGCTGCTGCTGCTGCTGCTGATGCTGCTGCTGTTGTGGGCGCTGTGGATGCACATCGACAGCAGTTAGCGTAATGTCAATATTGACAACGCTGCCATTGAATTCACTGCTGTAATCATTGTAGGAGCTACGAAAGAACACAGCATCCGCATTGTCAGCTATGTTGTTGCCGTGCCTGTTGCCATTGTCTTTGCTGTTGCTACTGCTGCTGCTGCTGCTGCTGTTGTTTTTGTTAATGCCAACATCATCGATTATTGTTGATGCTGGTGTTTCCTGCTGCTCAACAGCAACTGATGCTGCTGCTCCGACGGCTCCGGCTGATGCTGAGGCTGATGCTTCTGCTTCTGCTGCTGCTGCTGCTGTCAAGCTATCGTCGAGCGTGTTTGTGCTGTCAACATTGAGTTCCGTCGATGTCAGCCAGCGATGAAATGCATCGTCAGCTTCCTCAATTTCCTGATCCTGTTGCAGCTATACACACACACACACATACAGAGGCACACACACAGACACACACACAGGCACACACAAAATTAATCCAATTTTGATTATTATAATAAACTCAATATAATGCAATTTAATGGATCGTTAAAGTGCCGGCCACAGCTATGGCCCAGCCTAATGGCTACTAAATATTCTTCATCAAGTCTCATTGCTGCTGCCTTGAGGTCAGCTACATAAGCATTAAACGCAAATAAATAATAAAACAGGTCGAGCATAAAATATTCTTTTTGCTAAAAGCCCTGCTACAGATTCCAGTGCATGTCCATAAAGTGCACGATCCTTAAAAACATAATTGGCTACACTTTAGCAGCAGCTCTTGTCTGTCACTCCCCCATTCGGGTCACTGACTGCAACAGCAACCACTGGCACTTGCTGCTGCTGCTCCTGCTGCTGATGCTGCTGCTGCTATTGCTGCTGCTGCTGCGGCTGTGGCTTATGGGTATTTTGTTATACGCTTGCAGCAAGAGCATCTGAGCTTAGTTGAAACGCAGCTAGTTTTAATGCTATTATTTATATAATATTATATTTAAGTTACTCTTGAGTAGGCTTTAAGTCAAGTATGATATGGTAAACTGTCTGTAAGCCAAATTCTAAGGGATTATTGAAACTGAGGTGAAAATTGAAGCGGAGTTCACTTTTAGTCTGTTTATAATGAAAGATATATCGAGCAGTTAAAATATCTATGGATATGATTTCATATAAATATTATATATATATATATAATATAAGTATGGCATTATTTATATAAATATTGTATCGTGCTAGACATATATCTATTGTAAGCTTAAGCTTCATTATCATAAACGATATGCTGATAATATTTGAATATATAGATATAGATATTTAGTTCTTATGAAAATTTGTAGAAGTTGTTTGTCGCACAACAGGCAATATATACTATATATATGATTTTATGTTTTATCCATTATTTAATTATAATTATATTTAGCCGCTTGCGGACTAGACTTCACTATAAACTTTAGGAAATTGTTTTAGAATTCATATTCATATATTTTATAGAAATTTTTGATATCAATTTAAGCAATAAATGTTTTAATTTTTTATATATATATTTTTTTGTTGCTTGCCTTACGGTTCAATGAAGAATAAAAACAAAAAAACCTAAAAATTGTTGATAAATTAGTTATTGTTTTGTATTGATTCACCCAAAAATTGCGTCAACTTATATCAGATCATATAGATATTAGAATTAAAGTTTATTATTAGTAATTTCAGTTAAGGTTTGTATTGAACATTTCTATTTTCTGAGGTCTATAAACACTTCAAACCCCAAAATTTTCTTTGAAATAAAAACAAACATGTTTTATATACATACATACATAAACTATATATAACTCACTATCTGACTGTAATATCAAGCAAATTAATCAATGAGACTTTTAAACCCATTTAAATTTGCAATAGAAACTTTTGCCAAAAACTTGAACTATGATCATTTTTCTTATATTTTTCATGCATATTTCATTTTTTTAAGCACCTCGCAAACAATATCTTCCTACTTTGCAATTGAACAAACGATGAGCACTTCAATGACTGCATGAGCAACTATTTTGCCACTCAAAGATGTCTATCGATCACAGTCAAAGAAAAGTGCTTAGCCTTATCTTAAAGCTGGCTCTCTAACTGTCTGGCTGTCTGTCTGTCTGGCTGTCTGGCTGTCTGTCTGTAGAGTATTCAGTATTTTGTCAGCTCAATGTAAAGTTTGATTGCTTATATTTTATTTTTTATTTGCACTCACATTTGTATTTGCCATGGCAACCGCTGTGGCTGCTGCTTGTTGGCTGCGCGGCGTTGTCATCATTTCAATTGTTGTTGCGACTGCTGCAGAAGCCATTGTTGTCGCCTTGCTGTTGCCGTTGCCATTGCCGTTGCCATTGCCATTGCCATTGCCATTGCTATTGCTGCTGGTTGTCAATGTTGTTGCTGGTCGCTTGGTCGGTGGCTCGGGCAAAATATCGCTGTCGGTTTCCGCCTCATCAAAGTTTTTATCAATGCCCAAGACAGTGTGGAGTTCAACAACTGCGTTCGCCTTTTGCAATATCTTTTGCTGTTGCTGTCGCAGCTGCTGTTGCTGTTGCTGCTGCTGTTGCTGTTGCTGTTGCTGTTGCTGCAGCCGTTGCTTTTCATGCAGCAAATGCTGCTGATGATGCTGATGCTGATGATGTTCATGCTCCTCCGTTTTGTAGTCATAATAAAGTAGCGCTGGCAAATTTTCGGGAAAATTTAAAATCTTGCTGGACGAGTGTGGCTGCTGATGGGCGTGCAAATGTTGTTGCTGCTGCTGCTGTTGCTGGTGTTGGTGTTGGTGTTGCTTCTGAGGCGTTGGCAATTGCTGTTGATAATGCGTTTCCTTTGCTGCTTGATTAACAGCAGCAGCTGCCAAGTGAAGCTGCTGCTGTTGCTGCTGCTGCTGCGAAGGTTCCCTTAGCTGCTGCTGCTGCTGCTGCTGCTGTTGGAGCGTTGCTGTTGCCAGCTTTTGCTGCTGCGGCTCGTGTTTGTGTTGCTTGATTATATTGTAGTTGCTGGCCTCGCTGCTGTGGTTGCCAATGCTGTCGCTCTTTTCTTGCTGTTGCTGTTGCTGTTGCTGTTGTTGTTGTTTAATGTCTGGCTTTTCATAATCCGGCGCCTGCTTGCGGCTTTGGTAAACTTCGTAGTCATTAAAATTCTTTTGATTCTTGTGATGCTTATGCCGCTTGCCCGCTTTCCTGCCCATTTTATGCACTTTTGTTGATTTTCTCGTAGTGGTCTCGTACCGATATGGATCCGAATAGTCGCTAGCTACAGCTGCAGTAGCCGTCGCCATCTCCGTCGTCGTTGCCGCTGCCGCTGCCTCAGCCGCTGCCGGCTCTGGTCTGTTTACATTCGCCTTATCTGCTTTAGAAAGCAAAAAGTTTCATCTACATTTTTGTGTATTAAAACACATAAAACTGAATTCAAACTAACCGCATTTCTCCCACCAGCAAAAGATTTCGCCGTCCATGCAAAGGCAAACCTCACAGGCATCAAAACGCGGCACCTGTCACAGAGAAAAACATAGGAGAAACCAGAGAGCGAGAGAGAGAGAGAGAGAGAGAAAAAAAAACAAGGGCTTAACAAATCTCTTTCCCGCTCAATTTGGGAGGCAAAACCCAAAAAACAATATTGAACATGTTGTTGTGTTTGTGTGTGTGAAATGTCACGTTGTTCGGTTGTTGGTTTTTTTCTTTTTTTTTTCTTTTTTTTTTTTTTGGTCAACAAGCAAAGCCAAAAACAGTGAAATGAATGCGAATGCGAATGCAGTAACAGCTGCTACGAAATGGCCCCAAACTAAGACCAATGCCAAATGCTGCATAGAAAAATACTTTAAATTTAACTTCAATTAAAAATGCATCAAAAGAGCTGAAACTGCGAAATGATTACAAAGAAAAAAATATATATATGCTAATTGCTAAGAGATCTTTACAAATTGTTTAATGGAATTTTAATAAAATGAAATTTACTGAACTGTAGCGAGCTTTCCGTTCGACTAGACAATTTCAGTCAAACAAAATTTCACTGTTTTACTATTTTTATAAACATATAAATTATATATATATATATATATATATATATATATATATATATATATATATATATATATATATATATATATATATATATATATATATATATATATATATATATATATATATATATATATTTATATATATATATAAAGGGAATTGCTGAACGTGATACTTGAGCCACCAGCTGCTGCCTGATTTGTCTGATTTTTAATTAATAAATAGCTAAACTTTTCAGTGAAATACGAAACTTTTATCCAACTTGCATTTCAAATTCAAGGAAATTACCCGTTCAAAGTTTTCTATAATTTATGAAAAAATTTGCAACAAAATAAAATTAAATTTTTAATTAGAAACTTTTCCTTTAAGATTCCAAATATTTGAAATTTAAATATTTAAAAAAAAAAATAACTTTGTTGATAGAGAATTTGTTGTTTAGCTTGAAATATGGGCAGAAATTCGTATGATTAATATATATTTTAAGCTTTCTACAGTTATTACTTCGAAATAAAATTAAATTTTGAATTAAATAAAATTTAATTTTCTTAATTGTTTTTGATACTAATCAGTTTCTGATATGATGTAAGCTATTCAGACAGGCATAATTATTGTTTTCACTTCAAGTATATTCCATCAAAATCTAAATATTAATATAACAGTATTTCATTCAGGAAATGGACTAAATCGTAATAAACCATAAAGCACAAATATGCCAACAATATCATAGCACATATATCTTGTTAAGCGTCGTGGCTAAAACAACATTTATCAAACAGCTTTCGCCAAGAGTTCCAACTGTGAAATCAAGGTCTGAATAAGTCATTTTGTAACACAGCCAACAGCAAGGAAATGCCGTTTAGAGCATGCGGTGCAACCGCATATGAATATTCGTACAGGTAACATGGCCGAGAACACAGGTGCAGCAAATGTAGCAAAATCTTACACAGCCACCAGCATGTGTGAGTGTGTCAGTGTGCGTGAGTGAGTTGTGCTTACCTTTTGTCCGTGTGTGTACTTGTGGCCATTTGTGAAGCATGCCGCTGCTCGGCTATGCGGCTCCAAGTCGTCCTCAGTCGCCAAGTCGTTGTTCGAGTTGGCATTGAAGTTGTTTTGATTGTTGTTGTTGGTGTTGGAATTGGAATTGGAGCCAATGCCGGACTCAATGTCTGCTCTCTGCTGTAGTTCAGCGTCGCTCAGCATTTGCTCGGACAGCAGTCGTGCATCGTATTTGGCCTGCGACTGTGCCTCGTCCAGGTCGTAGTTGAAGTCATCCACGTGCTCATCCAAATACTCAAAGGGCAGTGCTGTGATGCCAGCAGTCGCAGCGGCAGTAGCAGGTAAAAAGAGGGCAAAAAGAAGATGGCAAAAAAGGCGCAATAAGCCGCTGTTGAATTGGCTTTTGACTCTGATTGTTGTTGTTGTTGTTGTTGCTGCGGCTGCTGCTGCTTGAAGGTTATTTAAAGCTTTTGCTAACTGGTCTAAAACCGTTTTGTGGGCTATTATTGAGGCTAAGCTGCAATCAGCAGGCTGTTGCCACCTTTTGTGAAAGGTCATAAACTGACGACTGATGACTGACGACTGCCAACTGTTTGCGTTCGCTCTCTCATTTTTCTTGTGTTGTGTTCCACCTCTTGTTTTTCATGCTGCTCACATATTTGATAAATTATCATAAAAAATAATGAAAAGCATAACATTTGCGAGCACTTGGATATAAATCAAAAGCGCGCATAAAACACAAGCTCCACACACACACAGCACACACAGCACACACACACATTCAGGCAGAGATTTGTGTGCATGTGCATGTGTATGCGTGTGTGTGTGTGTGTGTGTGCTTGTGTGTTTTATGGCATTTGTCATTAAATCAAAAGGCTGCGCTCATAATGACATAAAGCCGGAGTCGGACGAAGCGAAGCAAATCACAAATGGAAAACGTAAAACACAATTGATGCGTGCGCTCATAAAATGTGCATAATTTATTTGACACAGATTTTAAGCATTACAATTTTAGAACATTTTACGTTTCATTTTTTTTTTAATAAGAAATATTTCAAAAAAAAAAAAAATTATGCGTATTTTTAAGCATTATAATAAATGAATAATTTATTATTTTAATAAAATTAAGCATTTTATTACAGATATATTTTCTTTAAAAATATTTATATATATTTTTAAAATTAAGTAAAATTAGTAAAATAAAATAATAAAAATATCATAATTTTTTTATTTAAGTTTTTTTACTTTAAAACATGTTTGTATTTTAATATAACAGATAAACAATAATATAATTAAGAATATTGATTAAATTCAATATTCAATTTAAGATTTATTTTCCCAAAATAAAAAAAAAAATAAAAATTCTAAAACTTAATTTTTAAAATCTGTGTCAAAATTAAGCTGAGCTGAAATTTTTATTTTATGTATAATTAGCTAGATAATAAATACTTGAAATTCAAGTGTCATAGCATGAAAGCTTAGAAACTACAACAAATTTCTTGACGTAAAATAATCTGGATAAGATTTAGCTCTTTCCTAGCTTGAGCATATTTTTGCTTTCTATTTATTTTCGTTAAATTTTCTATAAATATTTTAAAGTATTTTTAACAGCCTAAACATTATATATTTTTGAGCGAAACCTTACTAAATTATATATATTTATTAATAAATACATCGTTTTTCATTACTTTCCCACACATTTTCAATGACTGTCCTAAAAATTAAACATTCTTAAATCTAAAACAAACTAACACCACTTATATCTTCCTTAGAATGCTGTGCAAGAGTTGCCAGCCGTAAGCGAACCGTGTAATGCCTTTCACATTTGTTGCCCAACCACAAGATGGGGCTGCTATTTCAGACTCACCCTCGACCAGGTGTTGTTCGAGACGCAGTAATCCAAAGATGTTGCAGCCATGGCCCAGCAGCAGAGCGAGCCACAAACAATTGATGCTTGTCATACTGACGGCGCGCTGGTGGCTGCTGCAACTGCTAATAAGTCGTGGCATGTTGTTCTCGTTTCCGTTTCCGCTGCCGTCGTCCTTTGTGGATTTCACTTGCACTTAGTGGCACATTCTGGTGCGCTTTGCTCACAAAATAAACAACCTTCGCACAAAAGACACGGTTCACAGTTCTTTTCGTTGTTTGTTGTTTGTTTTTGTTTTTGTTTTCGGTTTTGTTTTTTCTAGTTTTAGCTTTTTTCTTCTATTATTTATTTGTATGCTGTTGTTAGTTTATTTTCGTATGAGTGCTGCAGCTAGTTGCTTGCTGCGGGCTGTTGCTCGTGTTATTTTTATTACGCACTTCACAGCTGCCCTCGTAAGTAGGCAACAATTTTCTGTGCTTGCGCAATGCCCATTTATATGTGTCTGCGTGTTATTTGAAACATCTATTACCATTCCCATTGCTTATATTCAATTCATTTGCCAAGTTGGTAATCGTACAACTGTGATTTGCCCGCTGCTACGTGCCAGGCCACAGCCGCTAACCAACTAACCAACTAACCAACCGCCCTCCTCCCCTCTACCCCATACGATGCTACTAGCTCCATCCAATCAGTGAGGCAAGCCAAGCCAAACCAAACCAAACCAGACCAAGCCAAGCCAAGCCAACCAACAAGTGTTTCTTCACTTTCGCGCTACGTGCCTTATATAAGAGAGCCAGCAAAAAGTTGGCCAACAGGCACAGCTGCGCGTGTTGTAAACAATTTGAAATCAAATAAACGCCATTAGCTAATCAAAAGAAAGCGTCGATGGGTCTAAGTTCTCCAACTTGCCCCTAACTAAAGTAAATAGTAAAGGCAAGTAAAACCTCATTAAAATTTGCATAATGACTGCTGCTACACAAACATATTGCTGCAAGCCTATCCAGACAGCTGGCTTTGAAACTTAATGAACTACTTAGATTTAATGATGGATAAAGGATTGAATGTGCTAAGAGCTAAGGCTCATATTTAATTGAGCATTTATAATTATGGAAAATGAAATTTAGAAGACATAAAACTAAAAATTTATCGTGATTTTATACGATTTGGGTCTGTCTTACTCTTATGATTTTAATTGCTTAGCAAAGTCTCTGTGAAACATCGAATAGTATGTTGAGCTAAGCACAGTTCATAGACTAAATAAAATATCAAAGAAAATATATCAAATTTTTCAAATAATAAATTTAACTTAGTTTAATATATACGAAAACAAAATTCGATTTTAGATCATGTTTTTCCTCAAAAATAATATTCTTTGCTTAAGAACTTACTTCCATATATCTCTGTAGATATATAACATATAAAAATATAAATACTGCACAAAATATATTTACTATCTGAAATATGTTTTCTTTAACAACCCAAATCAGCAAACTCCCCACGAAAAATAAAAGATTTGAAGATATTTACACAAAGTCTTCATCGTCTCGCCCTCTGCTCGTTACAGGGTAACCCAGCCAAGCCAGGCTCAAAACTAACAAGGACTTTGGCCATTGAAAGGATTGAAAGAGTTGCGCGGCGCTAATGCAGAGCTCAAATACGCATAAAGTGTTTATCGGCAAACAAAGCTAAGGTAAGTGCACTGTCAGAGTGCTTAATTTATGGCGCAAAGGGATAGAGAGACGCAATCAGTGGTACGAGCAGTGAGCATAGAACTGAGTTAAACAAAACACTTGAGCTAAACAATTCGCTGCGAGGCAAATGCGGAAGTGAAAAGCCAAAAGCGAAAAGTGGCAACAAAAAAAAGCAGCAGCAACAAAAAAAAAAAAAAAAACAAACACAAAGAGAAATCCAAAGAAAGCAGGAAATCAGAATGTGGAACGCTGGCAGCCAGTGTGAGGGGAAACGGAAATTCATTGCCAGACGTTTGAAGTGTGAGAAATTAGCGCGATGCACAGACACGAGGCAAACACACACACACACACACACATTCGCACACACACACACACTCGTACAGACACACGCAACAATGCTTTGATAACTTTTAGTGTCACTGCAGACTGCTTGTCTGGCCGCTGGGGCGTATGCGCAATATTTGATTTACGTTTAATTTCTAACAACTTTCGATGCACATGTTCAGTCACTGATTAAATTTCCAATTCAATTTATATGCACCTACACACACACACACACACACATACACACACGCAATCGAACACCCACAGACACACAGACACATTTTGTTTACATATAATTAAAGCACTTGGCTAATTACATAATTAAATTTGTCGTTAATCAGTAAATGCAGGTCATGCAAATGATGCGCTGCAGTTGGCCAGCTTCACGCGTCTAATCAAACTGGCTGACTGACTGTCTCACTGACTGGTTGACTGTGTGATACGCGGCGGCTACGCAATGTGTGCTATGAGAAACGCGTCGTTCAGGCTCAACGCTGCATCGGCCACTGTTGCCGCCAGATGCTGTGTGATGTCTATTTAAGCAGCAACAGCAGCAGACGAAGCAACAGCAACAGCGACAGCAACAGCAACAGCAACAGCAGCATCAGCAATCAGCATCCAACAGCTCAATCTGCGCGCTCTCTTGCTGTTAAGCATACGCTCTCAGCTCTTGGCTTTTTATGAATGAGTTTGTGTGCGCTAAACACAGCTCAGCTGAGCGCAGTTGCCTAACAGCTCCGCTCACTGTTAACGCGCTGTTAGCCGACTATCAGTCTGTGTGTGTGTGTGTGTGTGTGTGTGCTGCCTGCAAATTATATTAAAATGATTCAGTTTTGTGCAGCCATTTTCTCAGCCTCTTTGTGCAAATTGCATTTGGGCAGCCTTTGGGCAGGTTGTTGCTGCTGCTATTGTTGTTGCTGTTGCCATCCATTAAACGTTAACAGTGCAACAACAGTCGCAGTTTTACGCACACCCAGCCATAAACGTTGGCTTTTTTTATGATTATTTTTGAGTAAAGTGTAAATATGTAAATGTCCTGGCTCACACACACACACACACACACACACAGACACACACACACGCATGACATCACTTGACTGGCTCTGACTGACAGGCGATGTGAAGGCTCAGGCTGAGGCTCAGACCCAGGCTGGGCCTGACGCTTGTTAGACATGACAATGCGTGTTTGTGTCAGGATAACTGTCAACAGTTGCCCATTCTCTCTCACTCACTCTCTCTCTCTCTCTCTCTCGCTCGCCTTCTCTCTTTCTGGCCCAAAAATAAAAATTCTTTTTAGCCTCACATATGCGAGTGCTTTCAGCTGCTAATTTCTTTTATAAATTTCATGCGCTACATTTACATAAAAAAACATTTTCATATTCATCAAGTGTCGCGCTGTCACACTTCACTTCGCGCACACATATCTTGGCAATGTGCATAAACATAAATGCCGTTAAGCACGCAACAGTTGGCACATGTCTCATAGACGATATGCGATATATGATATACTTGTATGTA
The DNA here is from genome assembly GCA_035045945.1 of Drosophila anceps. NCBI lineage: Eukaryota > Metazoa > Arthropoda > Insecta > Diptera > Drosophilidae > Drosophila > Drosophila anceps. The sequence continues at coordinate 2,898,497 of JAWNON010000073.1, forward strand.
TATGTATGATATATGGCATGAATATGTCATAAATGGCAACGCAATCGATTTGTTTCCGGCCGCCCAAAAGCCAGCCAACTAAACGGAAATCAATGTGGGCTGACATCTGAAAAATGTCAATTGCCTGCAATATTTTCACTTTGCCACAGACACCAACACCAACACCAACACCAATAGCAACAGCAACAGCAACAGAAACAATCAACTATGTGAAATTATGAGGCATAACAGCTTGACAATATTGACATTTGCCTGTTGTAGTTGTTGTTGTTGCGGCACATATTTGATGGCCATAATAATTTAGCTAAGCTCATATATGTGTTTCTACATATAAATCAGAATATAAATTTCCCAGAATTGCAAAATTACAATTCATGTGCTTAGACCTGTGCTCATTCACAATTAATTACGTTTGATATGAAATGAAAGGTAATTTGAACTAGACAGAGATAGAGGCAGCAGAGAGAGCGATGTAAGTATCTGGCAGAGATAGGTAGAAATCGAGATACAATTTCAGATACAGATATCAATTACAGATATCAATTAAGATACAGATACATATGCAGATACAGATACAGATATAAATTTAGATACAGATACATATGCAGATACAGATACAGATATAAATTTGGATACAGATACATATGCAGATACAGATACAGATATAAATTTAGATACAGATACATATGCAGATACAGATACAGATATAAATTTAGATACAGATACATATACAGATACAGATACATATGTAGATACAGATACATATGCAGATAGAGATACAGATATAAACTTAGATACAGATACATATACAGATACAGATACATATGTAGATACAGATACATATGCAGATAGAGATACAGATATAAACTTAGATACAGATACATATACAGATACAGATACATATGTAGATACAGATACATATGCAGATAGAGATACAGATATAAACTTAGATACAGATACATATACAGATACAGATACATATGCAGATACAGATACATATGCAGATACAGATACAGATATAAATTTAGATACAGATACATATACAGATACAGATACATATGCAAATACAGATACATATGCAGATACAGATACATATGCCGATACAGATACAGATATAAACTTAGATACAGATACATATGCAGATACAGATACATATGTAGATACAGATACATATGCAGATAGGGATACAGATATAAACTTAGATACAGATACATATACAGATACAGATACATATGTAGATACAGATACATATACAGATACAGATACAGATACAGATTCAAGGAATAGGCTTAACTAAACGAGTCTTCACCATATCACCCTCGTCAAATATTATTCCTCTTGAGGCTTTAAGTTCTCTTAACGAAATCAAACGTAATTTTAAATGTTTTGATTTTCATTTTCTTACAGCGAGTGAGGATTGTTGGGTAGTTTAAGTGCTTGTCTACAAAGGTTTCGATTTCGTCTTGCTCATTTGCCGCTGCCGCTGCCGCGCCGCACTTAAAGTTGCGACTTGAAAGAAAGTTGACAAATTTCATGGAAATGCGAAATGGCATTTGTGCGACAGAGCTGGGTTGGGGTCAGGATGGCAGTTCTCGAAAATCAAATCACTTAAGTAATTGTTATACAGCAAGAGCCCACACCTGCATCCATCCTGCGCTGTAAATGTAAAATCTATTCATAGAAATAGGCAGAGGCCGGCGTAAAATTTAATAAAACTGTCAAATGCTTTTGTTTGATTTTATTATGCAATAATTCTCAGTATTTATGATTATATGGCGCTTAAGACCTTCGAATCCTTTTTGCCCAGGGAATGCCATAAAGTTATGCCATAAATATTAATGTAAATTGTTTTAAATTTTTAAGCAGTCCCCTGAAAGAAAGATTTATAAATTAGGCAAAAGCTGACGGGCCATAAAAAAGATTCATTTAATTGAACATGTGTTTCCTTTTAGTCTAAGCCCATGCACAAGTGCCGGCGGGTGGGGCAGGCAAGGCAGTATCTTAGGTTTATGCAAATTAAATAACAATTAGAAATTCTAAAGGACTTGTGTCAGGCTTTGTGTCAGAGAGCAAGCGACGCAGACCCCTTCTCTTTTATTTTGGGGGCGAGGTCAGCGGCTAGTGCCAAACCTCAGGGTCTGCCAATGCAAATGTCGTATGTAAATATTTAAAATGATTCGCCCCCGCCCCCCCAAGCCCCCTCGCTCTTTGCCTTATGTAAATTGCTGCAGGCTGCTGCAGACACTTGTCAATGGCATTGCGAGAGGCTGAAAACAGATTTGGCTGGCATACAAAGCGAGCTGATTTGCATGCTGCATTTATTGCCAGCAAACATGCAGTTGTATATGTATTTCAGACCAATTTACCTGTGGCCAGCTGACCGCATAAGATGCTTTTAATTTAATTAACATGGCTTAGTTATTTGCTGGCTTAAACAAAACATATGTGTGTGTATGTGTGTGGCATTCGTATGTATTTAGCTGGCCACGAAAGCAAAACGAAAATTAACCACAGCCATTGAACAGTTCGCAAATTTCACAATTTTCGTCGGCCACAAATGCAATTTGAATTGTTGCCAATTTGAGGCCCGAATGCCAGGCGGCATTTATTGCATTTAATTAAAGCTCTGTAGCTGCAGATAATTTAAAGATTGCTTCGTTTTCTTGCATAGAGCAAATAAAAATAATGTTTGATGCGATAAAAGCGCATAAATGGAGTGTTAAAAAATTGTGCAAACTTCTTGCCCAGTTGCCAGGGAAAGTTGACAAACAAACTTTAACAAACCAACACACACACACACACATATATATATATATATATATATATATATATATATATATATATATATAGATATACTAGGGAACACCCACACTTGGACATTTGTATGTGAAGGCAAAAGTTCTGCTAAAACTGGCTACAAAATGCAACCCAGTTGTATCACAAAAATGAACTCAACAAACAACAAATAACAAACAACAAAACCAAAACTTTTCATTTTGCACAAAAGGCATTTTTATTGCAAATTCTTGTTGTTGCTAGTGTAGCCGTTGCCGCTTGGGAAAAAGTTGTTTGCACTTGGCTAAAATGACCCACACAATGAGGAGGCTTGCGAGTGAAAGAAAAGTGTGTGTTTTTTTTTATTAAAAGCGTAAACTTGAAATCAAATCATTTGCGCATTTCAATTACAAAGAAAAACTCTAATTGCTATGGAAAAGTAAGGGAAAAGCCTTCGAAGGATAATAATGAGCAAGCGAAAGAAGCGAGACAAGCAAGAAGAGAGAAAACTTATCGAAAGTACCTGCAATTAAGAATCGCCTCGTAAAATTAAAAAAGTAAACGCCTGCCTGCTGCCTGCCTGCTGCCTGCCTGCCTGCTAGCCTCTTGAAGGTGCTGCAGCAAACTGAAAGTAGTGAAAGCAGAAGCACAAACTATGAGAGATTACTAAAAGCAATTTGAGAACAACAACAGCCCCAACTAACCATAGACAAAATGCAAAACTTGCAACGTGCGACGTGCAACAGACAAGTTGCCAGTTGCGAGTTGCCAGTCGCCAGTCGCCAGTTGCCGGTTTCTATGGCAATTATGTTGCAGCGCGCTGCAAAGTGGCTGACTAGATGGCAAAGTCATTGGTAGTAAGTCAACAGCAACAGCAACGACAGCGGCATCAGCATCGTATCAGCCACATCAGCCCAGGGCAGGCAATTCCAAACTTTGCCACGAGAGAGCCGCTTATTAACTACACAAAAAGCTGATAAGTCAAAGTAACTCGGAAATCCATGATATATGAAATAAAAGCATTCAATTTCCCATTAGCATTGATTCTTGAGAATATGTAAAAAAAATTAAAAAAATACATATATATAATGTATATAATAAAATAATAAAAATCCCATATTTGGGCTTGACTTATTTAAAAAAAAAAAAAAAAAAAAAAACTTAAATAACTTATATGTCAAGCAAAGCTGCTAATATTGTGATCGAGTGGAAACTGATGCAATTTTACTCTAAAAAAAATTTAAATAAATAATATAAAATATTTCTATTATAATAAATTAATTAAATAAATATATAAAAAATCAAATAAAATTGCAGACTCGTATAAGTAAAACTTATTTTATTACTTATAAGACTTCAATTTTTGTACATTTTTATTTATTTAGCACATTAAGATTTGTAACAAACATAAACTTAAATCATAATTCAAAGAGTGCTAGCCTGAGGCCTTGAACTCGAAACTTGTTAGCAAAGTTTTTTTTTTGCTTATATTCTTAAATTAGTTTTTTTTTTTTGTTTGCATAAATTGGAAAAGTTTAAAATTCCATGCGAATTGTGCTCGAATTAGAGATAAACTGCTGCTCTACAACTCGCTCATCTTCTACTATAAAGTGGTCTACTGGCAATAGTTTATCTATATGCAGTGCACAGAATATGCTGCTTCTATGGTCAATAACTACACATAGAGCAACTACTGCCCTTAGGGCGACAAGCTGCTATTAGTAAGTTTTGTGTGCGATATGTGGGCGAAGCTTTTCTAGCAACTGAAGCGGACGGTAGTAGTTTGCAGTCTTATTCGTTAATGGCAAAAATGTTTATTTGAAATGTTCTCTAAATTTCTATATTATTAAAATATTAATAGCTAAATTGAGAAGTGTACAAAACGCAATATACTTATAATATATAATAGCTGAAATACTGATAACTGGCATCTTGAAGAATTTCCAGGCATTCAAGAATTTTTATAAATGAACTAACTCACTGGCACAACACATATCAAATTTATATATATATATAAATATATATAACTGAACTATACTATATATTTTCATGTGAATTTCAGAGTTCATGAAAGCAGCGCCTGTAAACGATTCAAGAACGCAGCACAAAACGAAATTGGAAAATTATTTTGAAGCAAAGCAAAACAAACTCAAAGGGGAATAAGACAGAAAAAGGAACAGAGCACGTAAGCTATTTGTTTACAAAAATGAAGATGATGCTATATACATATATAAATATATATGAAGGGCAACACATGGAGGGCATAGTTTGGCTAAAACTAATTTGAGAGATGCCATAAGGAATGTAACTAAATATTGAAGTGAAAAGAAATTGGATTATTGGAAAATAGAAAAAATGTTGCTAAGGCGAGCAAGTATTTAATATGCATATAATTTTGTAGAGCCAGACGATGCACTCTTGGAATCCAGTTCCTATTTAACTTTTCTAAAAGAGTCTAGCAGACTTTAGCATAATATATATATATATATATATATATATATATATATATATATATATATATATATATATATATATATATATATATATATAAAGTGTTTCCTTTGATGGAGCTTCATTTGGCATTCAGCCCTTTTGCGTTTTTGTCTCTTGCAACTGAAGAAACTGCCCACGCTATTTGCCGAGCGTAAGACAATGCGCTACTTGGCGCACTTTGAGAACTTTATTAAAGTGCACGCTAAGCGCACCTGCGGCTGCAACACTGCTGCGATCCGCCGCAGCGTGGCATGGTGGCGCGCTGGCACTCGGCTGTGGCATGCCCGTGTATCAGCTCTATTTTTTTTTCCAATTTGGCTTAGCTGTCGCTTAGGCTAAAACTCTTAGTGCTCGGCTTATGAAATATGCATTGAGCACAATTAAAATGTCGCCAGCATAATAATAAAAGGTGTGTATAAAGCACACGCACACACACACACACGCACACACACATGTACAGAGAGACAAAATGACCCAAGGCTAGCCTTTTTCTTTTTTTTTTTTTTTTTTTTTTTGGTTCACGTACTCGGACCTCCTCCTAATGAAAGGGTCCTTAAATAAATAAGCAAACATTTGGCTGTCCCACCTGTACGCAATTAACTTGTATCAACAATGAGTTAGAGGCTTGATTTAACTGTTGTTTACTTTGCATTAACGGGTTTCCCATTCAAATTAAACCCAAATGCGCAATGCGAAAGACAACACAAACACACACACGCACACACACGCACACGCACACACACACACACGCACACAGAGAGACACACCCACAATTATTGACAGCTATATAAAAGGTGCTCGTAACCTTAATAAACAAATGTGCGACTCTGTTTTTATCTGTTACATTTTTTATGCGAAAACATAAACGACAGAAGTATAAAAAGATTGCAGCTGAGTCGGCACGACGAGCTGATACGCTACGAGCAATAACTGAGTGAGAGAACATATATCGGGGGTGACCAGGCCGGAGTGATGCTACTTTCGATAAGTATATTGTGGCAGCTGTGTAACTAAGCGGTAATATTGAGCTGCTTAAATGTTCATTGAAGTTTGCCATTTGGCTAAGAATCGTCTTAAGCCTAATGAATATGTAAGAAGTATAAGAAAATTTAGCTACTTTTCGGCTAAGTTGTTAATACTTACCGTGAGGTAGATCGTCATGAGCATGAGCACAATCTTTTGAATCTTAAGCCAACATACAAATGGAAATTGGCTTTAAATATATATAAATAAACATATAGCGGCCCTAGCAACCAGATTTGAAGAATCCCCACCAAACGCTTTTCATCAGAAGAAAGTAAACATAATGAACCCAGAATAGAAGAAAACTCCACCAGCTGATTGATTTCTTAGCCTATCTATAATGGCATAAATGTTGCTTTAAAACCATATGAAAGACAATTAAATTCCTTAAATTCGTTTAATTTTATTGCAAATTCATTTCGTATATCTCTTGTGCGGTCAGCCTATTTATATATATTTTATAGTTCTCTAGATGTCGTTTGCATTAAGTAACATAAATTTAGACATTTTTATTTGTAACGATTCGGCTTTCGGCTTTCGGCTTTCATTTTATGAGTTAAAAAAATAAGATGAGGCCGCAATACAGCCGAGGCCATGTTTATATGGCACTTACACAGCCAATGACAATAGCGGCTTGACAATCGTGAATTCAGCCAGCTTAGATACGTGTGTACGTTTGCAGTCTGTTGCCTGTGCATAAAATTTTTATGACCAAAGAGAGAGAGAGAGAGAGAGAGAGAGAGAGAGGGAGGGAGAGAGAGAAAGGCAAAGCCAAAGCCTTGGCGTGTCTAGTCGATGTTTTATGGCTTATAAATCAGTGTTAATGTCCGAGATACAAATGCAATTGAATTGCCATCAGAGCCAATGGCCAAGTACACAGGAATAACACGAGCCCAGATAAAAGCTCGACTAATTTTATTAGCAAAGTCCGGGGCCGAGTCTGTGTGTCGCATTTTAATGAATAAGTAATTGCAGGCCAGCGACGAGTTGTTAAATGTTTAATTATGTCAACACTTTAATTCATAAATAATCGAACACTTACAAATTATGTGCAATCCGCTTCAATTGGCTTGCAATTGATATAACTCTAAAAGCATATAAATATATATATATATATATATATAAAAGATTGCGCATACGTCACGGCTGCCAGTGCCTGAAGCATTTGCTGGTCGTGTTTGTGTTTTAGCGCAGCGCACGCGAATTATTTTTAATTAATTGCGAACAACACATGGCAATTATAGTCAGTGCAAGCAAGAAGCAAACGCTCGCAGGGATCTGCATGTCAGCTAATAAACAACACGCAGATTCAATTAATCGCAACGCAAACAATCTTTCTTCTCACTCGCGACCACGCTCTCTCTTCCTCTCTCTCTCTCTCTCTGATTGGTAGCTTGTTTAAACTTTTGACAATGCAGCAATTGGGGAATTGCAGATTGCTGTTACTGCTACGACTGCTGCTACTGCTGCTGCTGCTTGTGACATTGGCTATGTGCAAACAGCTTAAATAAAAGAGAAAACGGGGGAGCGCAACTCAACGAACTTCGATAAATTGCAGTCGCGTAAATAAAATGCAACAGCAGAAATCACAGCAGAAATCACAGCGCAGAATTGTGTCAACAACAGTTTGCCGCAGCCATGAAAAGTGCTTTTGCCCAGCCATGATATATGCAATATATACACACACGCACACACACACACACGCCCACACACACGCACACACACACGCACACACACACACTTTTATACATATATGTGTCACATAAAGTGTGTGTCCATATACGTATGTATGTTATATGGCATATGGTATATGTAACGGCAACTGTAACTGTAACTGTTTGGACTTAAGTATAGCCACAGCATCATAATGATGTGGGGGCTGGCTATCGCTCTTAGCCATGCGGCTGCTCTGAATTAATGCCTTTAACTCTGCACTTTTGGCAAGTTTGCTTGGCTAACAGATACCCTCTGCTCTACTCATTTACATTTAAAGCACGCTCACAAAAGACAGACTCTGTGTGAGTATGAACATGAAAGTGGAATATATAACAGAGCTGGCATCCTTCTTCCTTCTTCTACCTCTATGTTCTATCTTATATATGCTATCATCTATATCTATCATCTATCTTTCCTGTTATATCTTGCTCCTTCTATCTTATATCTTCTACTTTCTAACTTCTATCTTGAATCGCATGGCTTTTATATTCTATCTTCTATCTTTAGTCTTACTCATAGCATGATTTTGTTCGTAATTTAATCAAGTTTGAACCTTTACTAACAATAACTTCAAAGTTTCTTATTCAATTTTTGTATGGGTTACCTTTTCGAATGCACAATGATTCGTAACATAGATCTACAGTCAACAATTGTCCAAAAATCTTAAACTCATGCTGAAATGAATGCTCGACTGACTTATGGCAGATTTTGTATGCGCACGCAAAGTGTTTGTCATATCTTGTCGTAAAGTGTAAAGCTTTCTAGTTGACTTCCATATGCCGGGCTATGTTTGGCATATGATGTAGTCCTAGTAAGCCTACAGCACCAAATTCTTGCAATTTGGCACAAAAACTATGTATGTATGCCTTTTTTCCAGCTGACCGCCCCTTTCCGCTCTTATGTTACTAGTTGACCGTATTATCCTTGGTTATTCCATGCCATAGATATAGTCTTTGTGAACCTACAGCCATGAAGCTCAATGTATGTTAGCTCAATCTAAGGTTAGAGCTAACGAAAATGCTTAATAGCAGTGTTAAATATCAATATTATCTAATAATCAATTTTTGTTAAGCCGCTGTTTGATAAAAGGACTTCTGTACTACTTTCGTACTACTCATTTCTGTGTGCCTGGGATTTCAACTGATTTACTATGCATATTTTGCGATCAAATAGCCTCTCTTTAGTTAGTTAACATTGTTGTGTTATCTCAAGGTTAAATAAAAGCGCAATGTCAACTCAACGTGCAAAATTATTCAGCTACTTTCTACTCATTTCTGTGTGCCTGCTACTTGAGCTGAATTAATGTGTGATCAAATTGGTGATCAAATTGCAGTAGCACCTCTTGAGTCAGTTGACATTGTTGTGCTAAGTCAAGGAAGGACAGATAAAAGTGCAATGTCAACTCAAAGTAAAATAATATTCAGTTACTTTCTACTCATTTCTGTGCGCCTGCTACTTGAGCTGAATTAACAGGCAAATTTGGCGATCAAATTGCAGTAGCACCTCTTGAGTCAGTTGACATTGTTGTGCTAACTCAAGGAAGGACAGATAAAAGTGCAATGTCAACTCAAAGTAAAATAATATTCAGTTACTTTCTACTCATTTCTGTGTGCCTGCTACTTGAGCTGAATTAACAGGCAAATTTGGCGATCAAATTGCAGTAGCACCACCTCTTGAGTTAGTTGACATTGTTGTGCTAACTCAAGGAAGGACAGATAAAAGTGCAATGTCAACTCAAAGTAAAATAATATTCAGTTACTTTCTACTCATTTCTGTGCGCCTGCTACTTGAGCTGAATAAACAGGCAACTTTGGCTATTTGGCGATTTGGCGATTTATGCGCTGCAACGCCTCTTGAGTTAGTAATAATATTTTTCAACTCAAGTTAACATTATTCAAAGGTTAAGCAAAAGTGCAATATCAACTCAATGTAAAAAGTAACCTTCTAATAATTTCTGTGCGCCGGTATTTCAGCTGATCTTACAGGAAAATTTTGCGATCTAAGCGCTGCGACGCGAATGCGAATTTCGGATCTTTCGATTGCCAGGACTAGCTGATAATATAAGCTTATATTAAAGGGTCCTCTGAAAGAAAAGCATTCATATTTGTGGACAATTAAGTCCTTTAGATTTGTAGGACTATATCCTCAATATTGATCACCAAGGATATGTGGGTCGACTAGAAACCATTAAGGGCAATGGGTTCATAAAAGTTGTCTGCTGAAAGAAAATCATTCATATTGATGGATCAGTAATCTGATCCTTTAGGTTTCCAGGGCTATATGCTTGGTATCGTATAACCAAGCATATGTGGGTCGACTGGAAACCAATCAGGGCATTCATATTGATGGATCAGTAATCTGATCCTTTAGGATTCCAGGACTATATGCTTGGTATCGTATAACCAAGCATATGTGGGTCGACTGGAAACCAGTGTGGGTCAACTGTCTGCTGAAAGAAAAACATTCATATTGATGGACCAATACTTTGGTCCTTTAGGTTGCCAGGACTTTATCCAAGGTATGATTTAACCATGGATAAAAGTGTCTACTGTAAACCAATGAACGCGCACAGCTATATGATTTCTTTTATAATTTTGATCTGCGAGGATTCAAAAGCGTTTGGCATCAAACCAGGCATCTGAGACTGCAAATGAAATAATATTGAAATATTAAAAAATGATACTAAGTAATGTCGATTAGTTAAGCAATAACTACTATTCTATTAGCTTTCTAGTTTCTTCAACTTGTATTTGAACTTTTCTAAGTACATCTCTTAAATCTTTTATAGCACCCAAAAAATACTTAATACTAATAGCACTTAAAGCACAACCCAAATGTAATTGATTCTCTTTTCTTTCGTGTCTCATCTTCCAGCTATCATCTGCTTCTATATGTATAAAATGAAACTATATCTCCGTTATATCCTTGCATATTTCCAGAGTATATCAACAGGAACGATTCCCATCTAACAAAAAAACATCTGGCCTCAACTGAGTACTCAGAACTTGAAAAAGTCCCTAATAACTCAGAAACCATAAGGACGAATAAATTGTCCTTTTCGACCAGATGGTCAAGGAATCTCGTAAGTTATGGCAATTATTTGTGAAAAGGATGTCATTAATTTGTTGACTCTTTCGATAGCTTGCTGAGAGACTCTAAGCTGGACTGCAACAAGACGAATGGACTCTTAGAAAAATAATTAAGTTTATGTTCAACAATTGACTGCCTTTTTGTTAGGCAATTTGAATCAGTGACAAGCAATTAGCTAAAATAAATATTAACTTTATTTAAATACTCGATGCATCTGCAGTGGCTTAATAAATATTATTTAAATTTAAGCATTACAACATTGGATATTGTTTTATTTACTCTGTGTCAACAATGGACAGTCAACAGCCAACAATCGACGTTGTCTGCATTGTATTGTGTTTTGTGTTGATATTCATTTAAAATGTCCCTTTATCGAACTGCCTCATGCAGGACATGCTGTCCAGCGGACAGTTTACACTTTTCAGTTAAATAATTGCTTTGCAGCTTAGCTGCATTAAAGCGATGCGTGGCAGACATAACAATTGCAATTGCAACAACCTGTGAATGGAATAAATGAAAACTGTAAATAATAAACAATTGTAAACATGGCGCAAAATCCATTAAACATGACCAGCATGGAAATAATCTATAATATGAAATAAAATACATGAAAAATATGTTGATTAAAAAGTCAAATCAATGCACTGTGAGCGCGGCATAAAAGCCAACAAATTAATGTTCACTAAAAGCTAAAAGCGTTGCCTCTATATAATAAATGGGAGAAGGAGAAGAGAGCTGAGCGTAGGCGACTGCATAATACTTGTTGTTTGAGGCCGTCTTAAACATAGCTATTACCCAAAAAGTTCAGTCAAAAGTCTCTACCGTCAGTATGGGCGTGAAGCCATATAGATATAGTGGCCAGCAATACAATGTACATTGCACAAAAACCAATATACCCTTTTTCACTTATTGAACGAGCATAAAAATCATTTGTGCTCTTCATTTATAATGTAAGCTCCAAAGCTAGCCAAAGAGATTTTCAATTGAAACTGCGATAGTTTTTGTTGAAGCTTAATCTGCAAAAGCTACAAGTTCACTTGGCCGCATACATACATACATACAAATATATATATATATACAGGAATATTTTTTTATGGTTGAGAATATACTGTTGTTGACTTGGATTTCAATTCATTGTTGTTAGCAAAAAGTTGGTCGTAAATTTCGCTGACCAAAGTGAGCTTGAGGCACGTTCTATTGCCACTCTCTTATGTGCTCTAAGCGTAATTGATTGATTGATGGATGGCTGGCTGGCTGGCTGGCTGGCTTGCTCGCTGGCTGTCTGACTGAATGAATAGTTGACCAAAAGCAGCTGCTTCCAGTCACTAGCGAAACAATCGGCCAACACATTAAAGCCAAATATTTTCTGTTGCCAAAAACCTAGCACATTTAATCTTTAATTAAGAGCAGAGCTGCCAATGCCTTTGGTCCGCCTGACCCTTTGCCCAGTTGTCAGCGGCTTAAATGATGCGTTAAGATGGCCTTAAACTGGCTTGCGGCTGCTTTAACCGCAACAAACTTCGATGCTTCAATGTCCAAAAATAGCTGCACAAAATAGAGGCAGCGGCTGAGAAATCGTTTCGCGAGCATTGCAAATAAATTGAATTACGAGCGAACAGAATGAAAGCCAAAGGGCAGAAATGGAAGGCGGACTTCGAAATAAAGTTGCGCAACGTAAAGCGACGACAAATATGCAAATGGACACTTGACAATCGACGAAGATGCCTCAACGGGGTACACGGGCCCCAGCCTGGCCCGAAGGCCAAATCCTATTAAAATTCAATTGCCTGTAAATGAACTCGGGCGCTGGGTAACAGAGCCAAACTTCAGGGCAGCAACTGCTGGGTCGAACGGTTCTTGTTTGTCACTTAATTAAGGTTAATGTGAGCACAAAGAACAAAACACGCTCACCCGCTGAACTGACTGACTGACTGACTGACTGACTGACTGAGCGTCTGACTGAGTGACTGAGACTCAACTGAATGACTGGCAGCAAGGATTAAGTTTAGATTTGTAAACAAGTTTCATGCGTTATTTAACTTTCAATGAAAATATTCTGTCAGCCAGCTGTGTGGGCAACAGCATTTATTACATTTGACTACGGCATTTAAGCAAGAAGGCAAGGCAAACGTGCGACAAGTTTATTTCATTATTTTCATTATGGTCACAAAAGCAAACACATTTGCTTGGTTCACGCTGTGTGCGTCTCGATTGGCGCGCACATGTGGAAATGCCAGCAGAAGCCGCAAATGGCAGCCAAAATGCCATGAAATCAATTTGAAAGTAGGTTGCTCCTTAGCTCCTGCCGAAAGCCAACTTAACGGCCTGTAAAATTATTTAAAAGTTAGCAAACGGCAAAATTTAATTATGGCCACAACTCAAACAAATGTCTCTAACTACGCGCTGCCAACCTTTCAGCACACATTTTGCCACACGGACGTACACAGACAGCTACATGAATTTGAAATTTTCGAAAGTTTTCAACGCTGCGTCGAATGTATGCGCATTTCTAATGCTCATTTGTTGCATGCCACATCTGTGTCTGTGTGTATGTGTGTGTGTGTGTGTTTGTGGCAACAATATGCGTTGTCAATGTGTTGCCGGAGCACATTAACAAAATAATATTCTTGGCAGAATTTAAGACAAGTGAAGTTAGAATGTGGCATTTGAGCGACGGACTAATATTAATTCGATATTTTCAAATTTGCCATGTAAGTTATCTGTAAATGAGGTCAACAACTACTACCTTCTACTACTACTACTAGCTACCTTCTACTATTAACACTATACTACCTTCTATATACTACTATTTCTACTACACTACTATCGATCTACTACTATACTACTATCTATCTACTACTATTTCTACTATATCTGCTATATCTCTATCTACTACTACTACTCTACTACAATCTATCCACTATCTTCTAACTCCAACTTGACGAGCCTAGCTCTGCTGCTGTGGTAGATATAGTTATACATCCGACTTTCCAACGCCACTATGTTTATTACAGCGGTGTTCATAAAAATAGTAGTGCGACTGAAATGTTGGACAGCAAAATTTTTAGAATATTTTGAAAACAATGTAAAGCAAGCAACATACGCAAAAGTTTTTCAAAATTTTGTTTATCACAATATTTTGTTGTCCAACATTTCAGTCGCACTACGATTTTTATGAACGCAGCAGTATACATACTATAAAGGAGAATGCAATCGTATTTGCAATACTCTAGCTTTAGTATAAAGTTAAGTAATAGCACTTAAATATAATACACTTTATAAAGAAGCCTAAACAGCGTAAAGCGCTGGCCAAGAGGGTGTGCGCGACTCCGCTGAAAAGTATGCTATATTTTTCCCAGCTGCAGATATTTGCTTTAGTCTCTTATCAATTTTGTTTGAACTTTTGGGTTGTAAAAACTAAAAAGAAATCAAATACATATATATCACAAGCAACATATATCCCTTGACACTTTTGCTTACAGGATATGACAGGCACAACAGGCAGCAAGCAGCATGTCCCCTCCAGCTAGAGCTGATGCTCCCCAAATGCGCATAAAGGTCGCTCGGCAGGCGCTGGCCCATATATACTTATTGCCAAATACTTGGACAAAGTATTTTATATTATAAGCGCTCTCAATGCTTATCAGTTTCAGCTGAAGTTGTGTCAAAGTTTGTGATTTTTTTGCGCTGCTCGCTGATAAGAACGCAGCGTGCCAACAGCGAAAGGCAATAAACTATGCAGCGATTTAAGGCAACTCGCGCTTTATGGCAAAATTGCTATACAAATTCAATAGAATGTGAAAATAAAAAGCAAGTGAAAAGTGCAAAATAGAAAATAAAAGTTGAGCAGCTGCAAAAAAAAAAAAAAGAAAAAAGTCAAATATAAAAACCAGGCTAAAGGCGAAAGGTTATTTGTAATGCCGCTGCTTAAAACTTTTCTCATTAGTCACTATTTTTTAGCGGCTGTTTAATTGTTGCAAACGCACCAAAAAAAAAAAAAAAAAACAAGAGGGGAAACTTTTCGAGTAGTTAAAGTTCTTTTCCAGTCTACATTTTCCATCTTTCATTTAAGTTTTCTCTTTCGCACTTTTATATAAATTCCTGAGCGCAAGTCAAACAAATGCGGCTTTTAGCAGTGCAAGATTTGTGTAAACAAATTAAGCCACGCCCCGCAGGTGAAATGAAAAAAAAAAAAGAAAGAAAGAAAAACTAATGAGCGGGCCGCTGTGCAGGTCTAATGAGGCCCAAATAAATTTCCACTTGCAGCAGCGACGAAACAAAAGAAATATTAAAACTTTCCTTTCAAGCTGCTTTTAGGCAAATATATTGGCCGTTACGCCCACTAATTTAAGGCGATTTGCAAATAAACACGTACAAGGAATGTGAACGCAAAGTGCGGCTGGGGAGGAGGTTCGCCAAACGGAAACGGAAAGGGCAATGTCATTCAGCAATTACACACAGAAGAAGGAGACAGAGAGAGAGAGAGAGAGAGAGAGAGGCACAAAGACACAGAGCAACACAAAGGCACACAAGCTATAAGCGAAGCACTTGAGTTATGTCTTTAGCTAGCGATTAGAGATGGATGCGTGTCGTGCTTTTGCTATTGTGAAATGAAGTAGTAAATGAAATATCTGAAATATATTTCTAAAAATGTTATATGTATTGTATATTTTTTTGAAATATTTAATAATATTTAATAGAGTAGCTCAGTCTATATTTTAATTGATTTTTTCAGAAATTTAATATGAAATTTTGATATGCTCCATGATAGAGAAATATATATAGCAATATAGCTATGTATTATATGAGAGAGTAGTGTAAGTATTTTGCAACCCCGAAAGCTAAGATTTAATGAAAATTGGATATAAAAGATTATATAGTATATATACGTAGAACGATAGAAAGTGAATGAAAAGGTTGAGTGAAAGTTCGCTGCACTGAAAGTTGCAAATTATGGATTATAGAATATATACATATATGTAGAGCAATAGAAAGCGAAGACTTAAAGATAGATAGAAATAGTAGATATAATCCATTTAGTTTATATAAACCAATCTAAGCACATAGTATATACGCGCGTAGTTTAAGCAACTTCCAATTAAACGAAATTAAAACTTTATATATTTTTAAATTTAAATAAATTTAAATTTTTGTCAGATTCAAAGATTTTTAAAGTATTCCAATATATGTACATTAATATAAACTAATATGTATTTATTTTTCTTTCCCATTTCAATTTATCTGCTCGCTAAATTGCAAAACATTTCTAGGCTATCCTCGTATAAGTACACATATATAAATGTATATCTCTTATATCTATTTTATTTATTTTTATTTTATTATACAAAAAATCATCAAATCCAACTACTCCAGCTATTACAACAAAATTTCAATTCTCTCTAACATTATTTCCACTGCCACAACTGCCAGACAGTCAACAACTAAGTGTAAGCCAAGAGTAATAGTCTCTAACGCGCTCATCTCTAGGTTGAGTCAAAAGCCAGCAGCACGTTTCTGAGCTCCCTCAACCAAAATGCCCAGCTCTTGCATAGCTCTCAGCAAGTTTAAGCACTGCAATTTCATCTATTTTGCAAGCAATGCCTTGGCCAAAATGTAGCAAATATTCAGTCAGCCCATCCGTCAGTCGCCCAGTCACTCCGACTGGTGAGGGAGTTTGTACCTCAAGTCGGTGAGGCAGTGGCGGCTTTTAATTAAGTGCGTGCCCTGCGCTCGCTAACAAATATGAACTCCTTTGGCAGCAGCTCCTTTTGCCAGCTGCCTTTGCCCAAAACATGAATGCACACACACACACACACAGGCACACAGGCACACACACACACACATATATATTAATGGCTGGCCCGTTTACGTCAAGTGCGTGGAATATTTAAATATATATATATATATATATAGATACATGTATGTTGTGTATATAAATCTTGCAGTCTCGTCTGCAATTGCAGCATCAATTTGGCCAAGTGGAATGCTGTCAAATAACAATCTGCACATGTGCAACAAATTAAATTGGAATTGAAATGCCTGCCAGGCAGCAGATTGTCTTGGCGCACACAGTCAAATTCTAATTGGAATGCCGTCAAGCCGTTAATGAGCTTACAACAAATTATAACGGTGCGCCCACATATATATATATATAAATATATATATATGTATATATATATACATATGTACACACTGCTGGCAAAGTCAACTCAAAATGCAATTAATTGAAAAGTTCCATTCGAACAACTTGTCAAATGTGCGCCTCGAGCACTTTGCAACTCTTAAGCCAAAGAAACTTATGAATCGAGATTAATTCGCCATTTCGCTTTTCGCCTTTCGCCTTTCACTTTTCACTTTTACAATTACATTTACAATTATAATTAAATTTGTGCAACGCATTTATTTGAATTCACTCGGGAAACTGCAAACTGTTGAAACTGGTAAACTATCATAAAGTTGTTTAGGGTATTAAGTTTGTACTTATAAGTAACAACAAGAGTGTTTATAAATAATATTTAAACGTTATGCATTTACGAACTATTTTTGGGCTCAACTTCTTAGCATATAAATTAGTTATGAACGTATACAAATTCATGAAATGAGTGTGTTTGCGTGTGTGTGAAATGTGTTCGAGATATGTAAATTCAGTTTTATATATACTTTTGATTCATTATAAACAAATGAGATATTTAGCTATTGCGTGGGATTTTCAGTTTTATTTCAGCTTTTGTGTTCCGACTCCGACTCCAATTCCAATTTCAATTCCTATGGCGTAGTTTACAAATAATTCGTACTTGAACATGTATAAAAAATAGAAACTTAAAAGTAACTTAAAATTATTTTTATATATATATCTTTATATATAGCAAGTAGATGGCTTAGTTAAGTTAGTTATAAGCCTATGACTATTAAGTTCAGAACATTCTACAAATGGCAGAAAAAAATAAAACAATTTAAAATTAATTTCGATTACTCTCTGCATCTTGGCTATTTTTAAGATGAGAGACTTAATTCAAAACTAAATCATAATAAATATTATAGGACACAGCACACGGCTGACACATCTAAGTTAGTTTTAAGCTATTGAAATACATATATGTATATATATACATATTCCGATTATGATTAACACACTGCCCCGACTTAAATATCATACAAAAACACTTAAACATTATAGCCTTACGTTTCATTTCATTTCATTTTTAATTAACGTATTCCTTAGTTTAAGTTATAAGTAGTTGTTCTGCTTCCGCTTCTGCTTCATCTTCTTGTAAGTATTGTAAAGTTTCCTTTTTAAGGCACTGACATTATGTACACCTGACTGAATTGCAGCTTAAGGCTGAAGATCTATGGGGCTGGTGGCTTGCCGTGCACGCGAAAGCGATAAAGACAAGTGTAGTCCGGTTGGCCATGATTTGTTTCGATGCGCAACTCGACAATCTCAAAGGGGCGCTTGATGTTCACGCTTTGTACGGCAAAGAACTGCAGCGAGGCATTGTTATCCTGATATTCATACTCACCAAACAGCACCGGTTCCTGATCCTTCTCATGCTCCAGTCCCTGCAGAGTATAGCAGTTAGTGAATGAATAATAGAAGGTTTTGCCATTTCGACGACTCACCCAAACGGTAAAGTTGCGCGGCGCTGAATCAATGCGACCCGTCGGCGACAAACTCTTCGATATATGCTCCAGTGTAAAGCCTGTGACATGAACCAAGGAATTAAGCTTCAGCACTATAATTGAACAAATTTTTAATTATCGGCATATTCTCTCATGGCATATTCGTACCCAGAAATCCGGGAAAGCCTTGAAAGGCCCAGCACTCGCCTGGCTGCACATTGGGCGATATGGCCACCCTTGGCGTATTGCTGGGATACCAGAGCGGTATGCCAAAGATAGAGATCTGTGCCGATTTGGTCTGATAGCTTTCGGTGCAGCGTGTGGAAAGTATTTGGCCGCCCGCCGACTCCAGGGCAAAGTCCACCAGGCCCGTCTTATCCGCATCGTAAATGGCCAGCACAGCTTTAACAATATTGCGCACCTCCTCCTCGCGCATGGGCGTCTTCAATGCCTGGGTGCTAGCGTTGCGCTTGGCCTCCACAGCTAGCAGTATCTCACGCTTGAGCCGCTCGCTAATGTCGCTCATCAGCACAAGGCTGGAGCGTTCAATTTCAGCGCGTATATTGTTGTTGGTTTTCTCATTCAACTCGAGCAACTGTTGCTCCAGATAGTCCTTGGCCACAAACATGCTGCGCACCCAATTCTGCAGATCCAAATCAGTTAGCTTGCCGCCCGCTGTCTGCTTGAAGCCCAGTATCTCGACCAACGTCAGCTTCACCTGCTTGTTGAGCAGCGTGAACTGTGATTCGTTTAAGGCCACCAGCTTGCTCTCGATTTCGGCGAGTAGGCCGCTGAAGCGCTCATCCTGTGCCAGTTCGTGCTGCTGCATGCGAGCCAGCAAATCGTCCTGCGTGAGCTTCAGGCTGCTTATCGACTGCTGCAGATCGGCGTTCTCCATTTGCTTATCTGACAGCGCCAGCTTGATGAATGCTATTTCCCTGTTGAGTTGTTCGATTTGCTGATCCGCTATCTGCTGGCCCGAGCCCTCCTCCTTAGTTTGTTGTTGCAGTCCGAGATTTATGCGTGCGTCGACAAATTCTGTTAGCTCTGGCGCGCGCAGCAGCCGCTCGAGCAGCGAGCTCAAATCGATACGCTCCAGTAGCAGCGTGTAATGCTCTTCCTCCAGCTTAAACTCCGCCTTGATCAGGCGCGCAACCTCCTCCAGCTGTGCGGTCGTTAGCTTTACCTGTCCTGCCTGCCACTCGCCAGACTGCTGCAGTTCCAGCTTCAAGCGCAACACCAAATCTGCCAGCTGCTGCTCACTGAGCTGTGCCTGCTGATCGACAAACTGCTGCAGATTCTCGCGCATGAGCTGAACTATGATTTGTATCTGTTGCGGCGACAGCTGCTGCTGCTGCTGCTGCTGCTCTTTGGCTTGCTGCTGCAGCTTCAGCTCCACCAGCTGCTGCACATAGCTGTTGACATGATTCAGTATATTCTCATATTCCTCCGGGGTCAGCATCTTCTGCATGTTCTGCTGCATTTGCTCCATATTGAGCTTAGTGGCAGCTGCCTCCTGCACCTCCTGTGGCAGCCACAGCGACTTTAAAGCAGCTCCCGTTTGCGTCAATCCGCCACGCACTGAGGCATAGATGGTCAAAGGCAAAGGCAGCAGAGTCTCCAAGCGCTTCTGCTCCGGCAACAGCAGCCAACCTGCAAGGGAATAGAGCAAGCATTAGTTTTGGCAATGGATAAGGCATGGCAAAAGATCTATATCCTTCTACATTTGCAACTTTTTACTTTTTATGTTTCTTCTTCTTTTTCAGGCATATATATACATATATCAAAAGGAACTGTTTGATAGGGAATATTCGGGGCGACGCCAATGGCCAATGAGCACAAATGCAGAAGGATAGAGTTTTTGTTCAATGGAAAATTGTTCGAAATATATTTTACTTACCATTTCAGCTCGCAATTGCAATCGCGTGGCATAGTTCAATAAAATGGCAAATAAAACAATTTACTTTTCAAAATGTTTTGTTTTTTTGTTCTTTTGTACTGTATTTCAATGTCAAAGTTTATGAAGTTGTTTGCATTTCTTATAGGTTTAAAGTAGCTTTTGATAGATAGACAAATACAAAGGCAAACAATGAAAAGCTTACAGTTCAAGCCTTGTTTAACAACAAAGAAAATTATTATATTTGAAACGTTGTACGAAATTGCAATTGGAGACAAAACTGAGCGGCCAAAACTGCAATTGTGCAATTAATTATTTTCCAATAATTAATTATAAATAATTGCACAAAGCTCAGTTGCTGCAGCCGAAAAGCAAAGTGTACAACAACAAAGAATGATATTTAATGTAATTTTAATTAATAATCTATTATTATTATTATTTTTTTTTTTTTGCACAATTTGAACAGCGTGGCGAGTTTGTTCGCACCTCTCTCTCTCTCTCTCTCTCTCTCTCTCTCTCTCTCTCTCTCTATCCTTCTCCATATTGCGTCATATAGTGGAGGTGTAAAGGGATTGGAGGATTTAGGGGGTAGACATGAAAATGTGTGTGTGAGCGCGTGTGTGTGTGTGTGATGTGGATGTAAATGTTTTGGTGGGTTTCAGAACGAACACAAACATATATCTATAAATACACAAGTCATATATGTATGCATATAGTTTGTCATATAGATCATAATATAAACACAAATAAATTTAACATGAAACTGAGAAATGTTTGTTTTTTTTTTTCTAGAGGAAATGCTAAGCAAATATGCTTGAATTTGTACTTGAATTGAATTTCGATTTTCGATTGAAGATTGAACGAATAAAGTTTTCGAGCTGCCGCCAACTAGAACAGCTGCTGCAGCAGCTCATGGCCAAAACGTAAGCAGAATTGCAGAAAATATTCATTAAATACGCTCGTAATAGACTTCATCGCCGTTCGGCTGAAACCATTGACGACCTTTGCTGACCACATTCTGGCCGATAGTTTTCAAATACATCAAATAATCATCGGCCCAGTCACGCACACGCACAGCCTGATCGACGGCCTGCGAGCGCAGCGTTTCATATTGGGCCGCGTTCAAATAGGCCCCAACATCGATTTTCGGCAATTCGGGTAATGTGAATGTGTTAAGATTTAGGGATTTGGGCGGGAAACTTTCATTGGGATGCAGATAATAGAACAGACCTGAAACGTTACAAAAGTTGCAAAATTAGCTAAAAACATAGTAGATGTATATACCTAAGGTAAAGCTAATGCATAACTTAGAAATATTTAATACTAGTGAAATGATAAAATGAAGTCTGAATGAATTTATAATTGAAATGATGTGGAGTCTGTGAATTAAGATATATTCTAAATTTATAGTTTAAAGCTATTATTAAATATAACTTTTTGTTTCTCCTCTAGGTGCTTATAGCTTTGTCGCCAAAATTGAATACAAAAATATTCATATTTGGTTTAGAAACGAATCCAGTTTAGGAGCGTCAAGAGCGAAAGTCTTATAAAACTCAACATAAATCCTAATCATCTCTATGCATCTGGCTAACAATGAAATCTACTCTTAAGAACTAAGAAAACTATTTTAACTATATTTTATACATATGTATATATAGATAAAGCTACCATAAATGCATCTGTCTCTATTCAGTTTTTCATACAAATTATGCATACATTTTCCATATCAATATCAACAACCGCAACACGAAACACGAACAAACAACTTGTTGCTGACGTCATATCGCTGTCAACGACCAGAGGCGACAAGTTTTATAAATACGCTCAGCAGAAAGGTGAACTGTATGCATATATAAACATATATATAAGCATATATATATATATATATATATAGGTATACACATATATACTTGTAGCATTAGTTGTAGCCGCCATTCAAGGTAAGCCTTTGGCTGACGTTCAATGTCAAGGCGTGTGCACGCGTTCACATATTTTACATTAAATATATATAAATATATACATATATATATATACATATAGATCTCTATTATTTTACATATTTTTATAGATTTTTCACTCACCCGCTAGCAGCAGTAGTGGCAATAGTATGAGCAAAAAGAGCAGGAAACGCTTCTTCGACTTGTTCTCCGCGTTGTTGGACCTGAGCAGCCAAGTGTCCAGGCTGAGCACCGAGGCAATGCCTATGTAGATGTAACGCATCAAATTCAATAGACTGCCCATGATAAGGCCATGCTGCTGCTGCTGACGCTGTTGTTGCTTGGCATAGTAGTTCTGATATTCGCTAGTTTCCGCTTGCGAAATGCTCGTAACACCCGTCCACAAGCTGCTAATGCTGCGCACAATGGTGGTAATGATGCGCAAGAACCACCAGCTCTGCTGTTGCTGCTGCTGCTGTTGGCCGAAGAATGTGTTGTCCGCCTCATCGGCCGAATCGTAATTCAAATGCGTATAATTCGCCTGATAGCGACGGCGTATGAACTTCTCCTGCTCTGGATTACGATTGACCATATAGTTGACGCGCTCATCATGATTCTCCAGGCTACGACGCGACATGTTCGGCATGGCGACAATACCCGGTGCCAGCTGACGACGATGCGGCGATAACTCCGAGTAGGTATAGTCCGTTTTCGGTGTTTTGCTGTGATACATAAAAACAATTAGTTGGGATTCAAGTCAGTTTCAAGGCACAAATTGAACTGGCAGCTGAGCTGACAGTGTGGCAGAGTTAAACAAATCTAACTGACAGCTTTATCAATGTTTGCTGTGATCCACTTTAGTTCCGCTTCAAGTTCCATTTGTCACAGCTACTTACTTCCAGTACTCGCCGGCATCTCTGTACTCAATGTAGGCCAAGTGATCATCGCTTAAGTCAGCCTTGGCATTGCCATTGGAACGTGCGCGACTGCTGCGCTGCTGTTGCTGCTGCTGGTGGAGCTCCTGTGTGGTGTTCAACACATTTTGTGTAGTTTCCAGCTGGCTGCGCGGCGTCGATGTGACAGCGGTCAAGCTGTTGAGGGCATTGCCCAAACGCCTGCTGGTATTGGTGAACATGGTGGTCACCGTGGAAGCCTTGCGATTAGCCTCTGGCGTTGCATCGTCGCTCGAATAGTCCGAGGTTAGTTGAGTTAGAGCCTTCGAGCGAGTGGTTTTGCTGCCGCCGCTTTTAATGGTGGCGCTGCTACTGGTGGTGGTGGTGGTTGTCTGGCTCTCCACCACGTGCTCCTCCACAATGGTTCTGTAAACAGGCAAACACGAGTTAGTTGATACCAGCGGAAACGTTATAGCCATACGCATAATTAAGCCAGAATGTGAATCAAAACAAACTACGAAATATGCTCATAAATGCTTTATAAATAGAAACGCGTCTGACCTTCAGCAAAACAAAAACAAAAAAAAAGCTAGCAAACGGCATTTGGCTTTTAGTTTTGTGGCTTTTAACAACATGAAAACGTAGCTCTCATGGCCAAATTGTCTCCGCCTCCCGGCTGATGTCGTCATCAACCAAATGAAACGAAGCAAAATGAAATCAAGCCACAAAGCGCACGTTTGATTTAATTTGCGCGCCAAAACACAAACAAACAAACGTTTGAAACACCCTGTGTAACAAACAAATACCCTGTATAACACACTCGCATCAGAGCTGAGCGCGTTCCACTGACATATCGCTGGGAAGTGAGTCAGCCCAAGAAGTTCATCGTGCAATGATGTCATCTCTCACACATTTTATCACAATAGTTCGTTACGATTTCAAACATAATTCTTTAAAATGAATTATTTTGTTTTGCTTATTTGGTTTACTCTGCTGCGCAGTGTTGCCACTTGACACACTCTACCACAGATAGTGACTGCAATACTGTGACTGTGTCACAGTGACTGCTGGCGCATCTCTAGCAATGTTTTTTTTTTGTTTTCTCAATTCGAAATTAAAATATTTCGCGTCGAGTGTGAATAACAAGCAGATGACGTCATGGTCACAAACACATACACGCGGGCTGCCCATGTGCGCTTGGCTTGCATGGGCATCTGTGTGCTTCTTACTTGTGACGCGCCTTTGTTTAGTTCAATTGGCAAAGTAACGTTACTTTTTAATGAGGCAACTCTCCACCGCTCTCCACTTCTCTGTTTCTAGTGCTGGCAACTGATAAGTACTGCTCTATTTTTGTGCTAGCGATGGGATTAATGTTTTTTATGATATATGATAGGTGTACTCACTGCACATTTGGCGCCACAGACTGTTTCTTCTTCTTGTGATGCACATGCCCCTCCTCGCCGGCATGCTCGCAATTGTCATGGTCGCAGCTGGAGCGCAGGAATGGCGTCTTTGAGCGCGAACGCCGGCGCGTCTCAATCTGATAAATTTCTCCGCTCATGGCTTGCTTAAAGAGGTTTTGCTGCAAACGAAACGAATAAACAATTCACGTTTGTAGGGGGCTAACAAATAAATATATAGTATGTCTATGTGTGTGTGCATAGTTTGTTTATGTGTGTGTGCGTGTGATGGGCGTGGGTTGTTTACAGTGTGAATTGGACAGGGAAGGGGGCAAGCCAACGAG
Source organism: Drosophila anceps (assembly GCA_035045945.1). Taxonomy (NCBI): domain Eukaryota; kingdom Metazoa; phylum Arthropoda; class Insecta; order Diptera; family Drosophilidae; genus Drosophila; species Drosophila anceps. Next base: position 2,923,685 of record JAWNON010000073.1, read on the forward strand.
CATTACAATTGGTAATGAAACAAGGTCTAACGATACTCTTAACATACATACACACAGATACACTTACACATATATATATACATATACAAGTTTACATATGCGTGCGTGCGTGTGCGTGTTACGAAGTTTCTTTAACGCTCGAGTGCTCAACAAATCGGTTTTGCCCGAAAACATTATCATAAATATTACAGAATTATGCAATGCGTGTGGAAATGAGCGCAGTTGCTAGATTTTTTAATTAGATCGCAATGAGAGCGCAACATAAATCTAAAAATAGAGACGGGCAGCTGCGTTGCCGGGTGGGCAAATTGCAGGCGACGAAGCACCACATATTTGCATTAAGGGCACTCAGGGTGGCATTAAAAAAAAATTTAAAAAAATAAACAACAAAAGCAATCAGCAGGGTGGCCCCGCCATTAAACAAACAAAAATATTGGGGTAAATCAATAAAATGCGTCGCGGCGAAAAGCAGCTCTCAGCTCTACTCTTTTTATTTTTCTTTTTTGGTGAAATGCGTGAAAATCTAAACAAGTTTTCCGACTCGCAAATGCGTCAGCAAAGCCAAACGCCGCGTCGATTTTTTTTTTCATTACTTTTTGTAGCGTGCCAATTGGAAATGCGGCGCACACACACACATGCATTAGTGTTGTGCATATTAATCACTTACTTTTCACACATTCAAGTCGTTTGGTTCAAGAATTATTTCTATTTAATGTGCGTTTGCACAATTTGCCTTTTTATTGGCGGTCTTGATGCTTTATTAATAGATTTTGTACACTAGGAAATACACGTCCGACGCGGCCAGCAGAAAAACTAACAATGACTCGATAAATGAACTCTCTGCCGGTGAGACAATTATCTTTCAATGTATCGATAGCTTGTGCACAGCAACGAATAGGTACGATACTTAACATTGGCGATATATCGCTTGTACCTATGTAATGCTAATAATGTTCAAATAAATTATACGAATTTATTATTTTCTTAAGTAAAACAATGTTTACATTTACTATATGAAGTTTTGTTGTATTAGCACAGTGTAAAAGACTATTTCGTATAGGTACAATAGCTGCTTGGGCACAGCCGCCTACTGGTAGTAGAGCTCCAGATTCATGCCGTCGTGAATTTCATCTGCAAGTGCAATAAAAGGCAGATTATTAATATTAATCTGAACACACATTACTAATCATAGGTAGCATTACAATCAGATAGACGAATGGGATCCTTGTAGATGGTATACCACTTTTTCAGCACAATCTTCTCATGTTTTGTGCCAGTTTGTGCCGCTATTAATTTTTTAAGGTCGCCAATTGTGTCGTCGGGGTTGCACTTGACACGCACCTGCAGACAAAATCATAACGTTTATTTGTGGTTGAATTAAATATATTTCTCTTACCTTTTTGCCCAGACGATCATTGCAAGTTATCTCAATCATATTTGTATTCCTACTTTTTAATGCACAACAAATATAATTCGATAACTGCAAATTTCGACCATGACTGCAATATCGATAGATTTTTGTGCGTTGCCAGAATGTCGCAAAGTTTCTCTGCAAAAAAAAATAGACGCCGAATTGCAATATTGAAGAAGACATTTTAAAGTATTGCAAAGATGTCTATGATTCCATTCTTTCCAAACCTTAAGCCTACTGTAGCTAATCGCTTTTGGTTTGATATGACATCCGATGATGAGATGCAAACGAAGCGCTATGAGGACGAGCGTAGAAATTGGGTATGTTCCGACATATTTACATATTTATGTATGTAAAATATTGAAATTCAACTGTGTTCTACTACAGCGTGAATCCTTAAAGACAGCCGCTACAGATTTGCAGCCACTGGGCAAGGTGCACACGATAACTGGCGTCGAAACGGATGACGAGGATGGTAAGTCGCAAACATATAAAAAATTGAGAGGGAGAGAGATAGAGATATTGATATTTGCTTGCCACAGCCAACGATGATAGTGAAGACACCGATAGTCACGATGAGGAGGACGATGAGACAAATGACCGTGTCATTCCCGTTACGCAGGACTTCTACTCAGCGGACGATATACAAATGAACGATGAGACCTCGCCCACAGCACCCTAAAAGGAAAGGCATTGCATAGATACACCATTTAGTTAAGAGTTAGTTACTGTTGCGATTACAAAGTTCCCTTTACAAACTGTAATAACAATTTTTCGTTTACTTTAAGCTTAAATAAATTATAAACACAATAAGCAAATGATAGTTGGTTATCATTATTATAGTCTGCTGCTACTGGGGGTGTTGGGGGCGGACTGGAGAGTTCACAGAAAGGATTTCCAAACATCTACTTGTGAAGCGCTGCGGTTTCCATTTTGGGCGCTGGCTTCGATGCTAAGCCCGAAAGCAATTTCTTGATTTCTGCAATGGCGCGACCCGGATTCAGACCCTTCGGACAGGTGCGCGTGCAGTTCATGATGGTGTGACAACGGTAGACGCTGAAGGGATCCTTTAGCTTGCTCAGACGCTCAACGGTGTTCTCGTCACGCGAATCAATGATCCAGCGATAGGCCTGCATTAGCACAGCCGGTCCCAGGTATTTCTCGGCATTCCACCAGTACGACGGGCAAGAGGTGGAGCAGCAAGCGCACAGAATGCACTCGTACAGCCCGTCCAACTTGGAGCGATCCTCAACAGATTGTAAGTACTGTGCCTTGCCCTTCTGCTCACCGGCCTCGTTTCTGCATTGGTTATTTTGTTTTTGGGCGAATCATAAATCAAATCTCTGGATTGTTAAACTATATAATTGCTACTCACTTGCGCTGCAGCCAGGGCTGAATATTTTTGTACTGCTCGTAGAAGTTGTTCATGTCCGGCACCAGATCACGCACCACATACATATGGGGCAGTGGGTACACCTTCAGCGGCTTCGGGCTGGTCGCATCGATTTTGCTGATGCACGCGAGCGTATTGGTGCCTCCAATGTTCATGGCGCACGAGCCGCAAATGCCCTCGCGGCAAGAGCGACGGAACGTCAGCGTCGGGTCCATCTCATTCTTGATCTTGATCAAAGCATCCAACACCATGGGACCGCACTCACGCATATTGATCTCATAGGTCTGCATGAAGGGCTTCTCGCCGGCATTGTCGGGATTCCAGCGATAGATTTCAAATTTCTTGATTTGTGGCTCTGGCGCTGCCTTTGGCTGTGCCTGTTGCTCCAGCTGCGTTGTGTTGCTGATTGCACGCAACTAAAAAGAATAAAGTGATACTGAATTAATTTGATAATTATTTGCGCTCAAGTCACGCCATAGGAAATATTTTTTTTTTTTTTTTTTTGCAAAATGTTTACATAATCACAAATTGTGTTATTTCTGCGACGTACTTGATTTGCATTTTATCTGTTATGATCGCGTATAAGTTATGTTTTTATTATTTATTATATAATAATATTGCCCAAATATCAGCTACACACGCCCTCGCGGCTCTGGAGGATGTTTTAACAGCTTTGCGCTGCGCTCACCTGATGACGTGCGGCCAAGGTGCTGGCGCGGCTCAAGACTTGTCTGGCTTCGTTGACCAACATTTTTCTAATGAAATTGAAACGTCACTGCGTTTGCAATTTGTTAATTAATTAATCAAATAAAGTCGTTGTTTTCCGACTGGAAAATTTCAGTTGCAATCGAGAAGTTTGCACGACGAAGACTACTCGAATAGGGTTGCCAAGACGCACTAAGTGCTGGTCTAAAAAAGCTTGCGTAAAAACAGCTAAATATACCAAATGATAACAGGCCTTATCTAATGTATATGCAAAAAATTAAATTTAGATTAAATTAGTAAAGTTAGGGGACTAGAAATATAATACAATTACTTTTAACTCAATGCATTTAAATTATATTTGAATCAAATGTATTTTGTAGTAAACCAGCTGTATTGGCAACTCTAGTATATTACTATCGTTTCAGTTGGCTATCGATGCCTATACAGCTGCCGTCAAGTGTGACCATCTGCCTTTTCAAAATTCAAACAGATTTTTATTGTATATTCAATAATTTAATTTGTATAGGGGTAAATAAGTATAGAAATAAATAATAAATAAATTGTAGTTACAGTTCTTTAAATACTTTATGCCACAAAATTGTTTTAACTTAGATTTGGCTAACTGTCTCAACTGCGCCTTGGTGTGTCTGATGAGCTGCCGACTTTTCCAAGTTGGCGGGCAAAATATTTAAATCTAGATTTGTTGCATTTCCCTCATTCACAGCACGCTGGTATGGTGGCATACTATAAGCAAAATACGCATTAAAAATATGGAAATTATCTGAAATTCTAAAAGTTTAACCTACCCATGCATGGGAGCTGGCATTGGCTGCACTTGCACATGTACTTGGCTGTAAAACTCAATTTTTAGGTGAAATATTAATTTTAAAGTAAACATTGTTGCTTACCGCACAGTCAGTGCTGGATATGCATAGTTAGCTGGATAACCGTGTGCTTGATAGCCAGGCGGCGGGTAGTAGTTGACTGCACCAACTGCTTGTCCGTGGGTTGCAGCTAGTCCACCTGGTCGCACCTGTGCAGCGGGACCTGCAAAGCGAGTCAAAATAAGTTTTAATTGGCATAAATATCATATCTAAGAAATATATGTATACTCATAATATATATTTATATATATATACACAATTCATTACCATCGTTGATCACATAGCCCATGCCTTCCCTTGCCTTTTGTTGCCGTCTAATCAGAACTACAATCGAAACAATAAAAAATACTGAGGTGAGTATGGAGAGTGAGATTAGAAAGGCTTCCATTTCTTCAACTCTGTGCAGATGTCAGCTTTTCGAGTGGACAAAGCGTACTGAGCGAGTCCAATCGACAAGTTTTCCGTTCATGTCTAATCAGAAATCAATATGCGAGCTATAGATAAGCGATATCTGCTGGCTTCAGCGCGTCAGGTTGTAAATTTGGCAATGCGACGACAATTGGCCAGAATAAGGCATTTTGCGCAAAGAAATGTCTGCGTCTATATAAAGGCGAGCAAATATATAAATATAGATAATACAGATAAGCAATGATTACAATAATTTGAAATCATTTTTGGCAACGAAAATTCCCAAACAAATTTATTAATTTATTGATAGTAATAATATTACACTTGGGCATTGATCAGAATTGCTTTAAAGATTTTTAAAAAACTATTACAGCTAACAAATTTGTTTATTCTAATTGGAACAGCCAAAGCTAAGAAAAGTCATAGAAAATGTAATTTAAAATTGCTTTCTAGTATCTTAGCTAATCTTGTGCCCAGTTTAATTTAAGCTAAGAAATGTGTTCAGTCCAATTAGAATAGCATAAGCTATGAAATAAGAACAGAAAAGGCTCATGCATTCCAATTAGAGCATTAGGTAAAGAAATTCGTGGAATTACTCTCCAATTAAAGCAAGCTAAGCTAAGAAAAACAAGCGTTCCAATTAGAATACTAAAATAAATGTATTACATATAACAACTCTAATTAGAATAGCAGAAATAAATAAGTATATTCAATACAATTATAACAATATATGGCCTTTATTTAGGCTAATAGGCGTGACAAGGCAATACAAAACTAATGCTCCAATTAGAATAGTTAAATGTATGACATATAACAGCTCTTATTAGAATAATATACGTAAATAAGTAGACACAATCCAATTAGAACAATACATAGCATTTTAGGCTAATAAGAATATAGCAACAAAACAAGTATAAACTTCAACAGTCCAATTAGAATCAGCAAAGCTAGCGAATACGTTCAGCCCAAATAGAATAGCCTGCCGTATATGTATATACTAAAATATATAATTATTATACTTTTCATAGTACTTTAAATTAAGGAATGTTATATAGAGGTCCTACGTCAAAGAGAAAATGCTAAGTACGAGTGTTCTAATTAGAATACGAGCGAACATATGATAAAAAGCTTTCAATACTCTAATTCGCATTGCTAAACTAAGCTTTGAATATTTAAATTCTAATAAAAAAAAACTAAATACAATTTTTTGTAATAAATTAATATAATTAATATAAAATTGATAATAAATTTTATTAAATAATGCACTAAAAAATAAATAAAATAAATAAATAAAAACCAAACAAAAAAATAAAAAAAAATAGTAAAAAAATGTTCCTACTTTTTTTAAATAATTTTTATCTTAGTGCACTGATAATATATTTACTTAAGACTACGTAAGAAAATTGAATAAATATTATATTTATAAAGTTAATATATTTTTTTTCTATATCCCTCAATAATTTTTAAGCAATTACTAAAACTCCAGCTAAGATACAGTCAAGACTGGCCACAAGTTGACAACTTGTCAAGTTTTAATTGAGCGTCGTGACTGTGATAAATGCAGTGCGCGCAGTAAGCCGCATTATGATAGAGTCTCTAAAAAACAACAACAACAACAGCAACAACAAATGAAATGAATCGGCGACATTTTAATGGCAGTTGGCAAGTGCCAAGGCGAAACTATAAAACGAAACTTTTTAAATGCCATTTATGCGGGGCAGTCAAGAGCAGCGCGACTTTGTCAATTGTTCATTGACCTTTTGTTCAACTTAGGACGATATGCCTTATATACAAAACAAACATATATATATATATATATATATATATATAGATATATATGTATAGGGAGAGCGTGCTATATATAGGAAAAGAAAAGCAGCAAACGAAGAGCGCGCTCGAAACTTTGAGCCTCATTCTCACCTAGGCAAAAGGACATTTTTATTTATTTTTATTTTCTTGAAACCGAAAGGCATAAAAACCTCAGTTGCAAAAGTTGGGAAAAGTACGAAAAAAAAACAAAAAAAATAAAAAAATATATACAAAAAATATACAAAAACTTTTTCAATGTTAAAGCAAACAGAGCAGCGCACAAAAAAGTTGAGGGACGCCAAACAGCAAATGCGGGCGCCACGCCCCCTCTCCCGCCACTTACCCATTTCAGACCCTCCCTATGCAAAGCAAATACACATAAGTCTAAACAATGCAAAAACTTAAATAAAACGTTTGGGCAGGTGAGCGGCCAAGTCCCAAGCGACCACGTTCCACCCCCTCGGAGTCACCACTCAAAATTGCTTTGAGAAATGGCATTACAATAGCCTTAAAACTTTAGACAACGACAACAGCAGTAGCAGCAGCAGCAGCAGCAGCAGCAGCAGCGCGAGTGAGAGCGGGCGTGGCTGAGTGCAAGTCTTGGTATAAATTGTTTTGATTGAAATTCGAGTCGGAGCAGTGCATGCAAATGACGTCAATGATGACGAGAGCGCGCAGCTAATTAGCCGAGCATACGAAAAACTGCCTCACAACAACACCAACAACAACAACAACAAAAACAAAGGCAGAAAAACTTTACACTCCAAACGAGCGAATCCAAACAAATACGATTGCTTCGAGGCGGTTTGGCCCGGAAAAAGCCCTAGACTACTTTCGAGGGTTACTTCAATGGCCAATGCCAGCTGCCAGCAGCAGCAGCAGCAGCAGCAAAAAAATAACTAAAGGAATATGGCAAGAAAAAGTATTTTTGGCTAGAGAAAGACGAAATACGCTAGCAGACAGGCTGATAGGTAAATATATAAATAAATATATATATAATATTTATAATAATTATGAAGTAATTTAAAACATTGTTATAATTTCTGCTATAGCTGCTATAAATAAATAAGTAATAAATTTAAAAAATAAATATGTACACAGATTTATGTATGAAAGTTGAGTCTTGGGCAAATTGTGGCTAATAAAACAACAAAGTTAAAAAATGGCAACAATAATTTAATGAATTTCAAGGCTTTCAAGGTTTTTAAGCTCATACTGATATTTGACTAAACTTTTCTTCTTTTTTAATTGGAAACTAGATTCATTGTGGTTCTTTAAATCTTTGCCTCAGCTACTTAAGATCCGATTTTATTTCTCAGCTAGCAAAACCCTGAATGAGCCTTAAAATGTAAAAGAGGTTAACAAATGCCTTTGCATAGCAAATATGATTCCTCCAATTGGAATTAACTGGAGCTAGCTTCAAGGTTCTTATTTTAGATATGTAAGACTACAAACAACAAAACAACAAAACTACATTTTTGATTGAGTGAAAGTAATGATGATAGTGTTCAGATTTATGAAGCGAACAAAAAATATCTGGAAGTATCAAAGAAAGCCCTAAGAGAAGACGCAGTCAAATAGTCGTATGTCCATATATATAAAAGCGTAGCTTAACTGAACAGTCACAATCAAAGATATAAAAAAACACGTGAGAAGCCGTAAAAGGTTAAAAGCTAACAAACCGTTATCAACTTCTCTTATCAGCATCAATCAAATACAAAACGACTTCGTATTCTGATATCTTGCTTCGCCACATTATGGGCATACTCTCTGTGAGAGTATCGAGGGAAAAAGTTTTCTGCAAAATCAATACAAAACTGTGTGAGCGAGCGAGCGGGCCATGAATGGGCTCGATAGACGTTCAGATTTTGGCAAATTGAGCGAACCACCCGATAAATGTTTTGTGGTGCGTCAAATCTACATTTACGTCTGATAGACTAGCAGGCCAGGCAGCCCCACACCTCTCTCTTCGTCCCGCCGCAGACCCTACACAACTTTCAGTTTATCTGCCGCTTTGTGCTGCGGCTGCTGCTGCTGCCTATATCAATGGGTCTGGCATGACGCACGCACTCCACTTCGATATATATAGATTTACGTATGTGTAACGGCATGAATAACTCTGTAGCAATGTTCAAGACAAACGTCACAATTCAATTCCCCCTCTCTCTCTCTCTCTCTCTGTGCGATTGGCAATATTGTCAAAGTTGTTTTTTTGTATGTGCATTAAAATGGCATTCATAAGGCGTCATATCCCTGGGGTGCCATAAAAAAGTGCCCATAGACACAGCAGCAGACACTAGACACAAAAAAGGACAGAGAGCGACACAGTTAACGAATGTCATGTAATTCAATAGCCTGTCCCATATCTAAATGAATTATTTATGCTCGCTTTGCGGTCTGTCGTTCGATTCTGTAAACATTGATTGCCGCTCGTTATGTCTGCTCTGGCATTTAATGTATCATTAAAATTGCAATTGTGAGGGGCCGCCCCGCCACTTGTTGCTGTTGCAAATTTGTGGCTCATTCAGTTTATTACGCATACGACGCGTGGCACGGACTCGGCTCGAATTCGTCAAGTGGCTGGTTTATGTGCATTCGACATTGGATACTACTAAAAACTAGTTAAGCACCAATTCATCTAGCTGCAAGTGGCATATAAACTCGGTCTCTCTCACACTCCTCAATCTCGCTCTCTCTCTCTCTCTCTCTCTCTCTCTGTCTCTCTCTCTGAGTGAATTAGCAAACAGTTAACATGTTCAAGTGATTTTTGGCATTGGAGTGCAATTAAAGTCAGTCGTAGTCAGCTCAAAGTGCTTTCATCAAGTGACATTATTAAGTGCTTGTTTTTAGTTCCAGTCAAGCTTCAGCTAATTGCTATAATTTTAGATTTCTGGGAAAATTTGGACAGAACAACATCTTTTGAGCTGATTTGTAAACAATATACTAATAAAAGACTTGACAGAACTGATCTGTCTGTAGCAGTTGTCAGGGTAACTTTAGAAGCAAATCAATAGAATTTGCTATCAAACACAGACATTGGCCCCTGCCAGCTAGCCAGCAGCAGCTCACTTGCTGAGAAGCCAACAATTTGGCCTTGAATTGAATCTAGCTACTTGCAACACCTTGAAGGAGGCATACTCTTTTACGCGGAATCCTTATGCTGCATGTGGGAAGGTGGCCTCTTAGGGTTTATAATAAGATTTTACTTAAAGCTTAAAGCAGCACCGCATTAAGCATATACTCGTAGATATTTACATGTATAGAAATCTAGTTAGATCCAGCTTTCATCTCAAGCACGTTAAAGTTAATTCTTAAAGCTTATACCTTTATAAAAAAACATAAAATTAACTTTCACTTTGAGCACATTAAAGCTTTAAGCTGTACTTAGCTTTCACTTTAAGCACGTGAAAGCTTATACATGTATGTTATATAGAACTCTAGTTAGACTTGGTTTTCATTTAAAGCACATTAAATAAAATACTTGAAGCTTAAAGCTCCACGGCATTAGCAACATAGCCATATAAAGAAACCTGCTTAGACTTACCTTTCACGTAAAGCAGATTAAAGCTAAGAATTAAAGCTCAAGTCTCAATTCCATTGGGAATACAGTTATATTTAGCAGCCTACTTAGACTTAGCGTTCACATTAAAGCTAATGCTCGAAGCATAAAGCTGCATTGCATTAGCTACAAGGCTATATAAAGAAGCCAACTTAGGCGCGCCTTTCACATTAAGCAACGCAAAGCTAATACTTAAAGCTTAAAGCCCTGCAAAAGACAAAAATCTATATATGTAGAAAACGACTTGGACTCAGCCTTCACTCCAAGCTAATCTTCACTTCTGCACATTAAGCCTTGTCAAAAAAAAAAAAAAAAAGAAAAGAAACTCAAAGTCTAGTACTTGAGAGCTGCATAGCCAGCCTGCTGGCACTTAATGCTAGGGAAACAGGTGTCCAGCTCGTAAATGCCAGTGAGCGCATTGAGTGTAAAATCTTGTTGTAATTTAAAGAAAAAGACAATTTGATGTGCGCTGCTGTTTGATGTACATTTTCATTACACGCTTTCTCAAGTGCATCAAATTTTATGTGTCCGACAAGCGAAGCGGAGCGAAATGAAATGAAATGAAATAAAAAATAAAGGAAAAACGAAACGAAACGAAACTTAAACAGCGCGCAGCACAACATTTTAAAGCTGCAAAGGAAAATAAAGACGGAAGGCACAAGAAACAGGTGGGAATGTGCGCACCTGTGTGCGTGGGTGTGTCTTACCGTTAGGCGAGCAAAATACAAAACCTGTGACAGCGTCTATCTGTCTATGAAATCGCTGAGCTTGTTTTTAATTTCAATCAACTTATGCGGGACAGGCGCGTGTAATTCAAGGATTCGAGGATACGAGGACTCAAGCATTTCTCTCTATGCCGCCCACAGCTCAGAAACTATTTATCAAGCGTGATGGCGACAAGTTGCCGCCGAGTCGCACGCCAACCGCCTGTCGACTTACAACAAAAAACTTGTCAGTTAGCAGCGCACAAACAAGTTATCAAAAGCGCATCATCATAGTTGTTGTTGTTGCGGGAAGTGGATATGGCTTGAGTTGATGATGCCTCAGTCACGCGCCAGGATCTCAGATAGCAGCACGTACCAAATTCAATACGAGACTACAACTGCCCACAGTCCGGACACGAACAGCATAAATGAAGCAATGCGCACAGACAAGCTGACAACAGAGTCTCTCTCCCTCTCTCTCTCTGTCTGTCTCACTCCTTTCCTCGAATGGTGTCAACTTTAATCTTCGGCTCACAAGATAGCCTCCCTGCTTAAATATTCGTGGAATCTGCATAATATCTGTCTAACTGTGGCAGAGCGCAGACACAAACAATATGCTCAGGCTTCATCCTTTTTGTTTCTGGCCATACAAATGACCATTTAAAAGGCATTTTGGTATCCTTGACTTGGCGTGGCTTAAGTTCAGGTTCAGTTTATGCTCATGAAAGCCGCTTACAACTCAATTTCCCTAATGCACAAGTTGCGTGCTTCAACTTTAATTTTGTGTGCTTCATAAACTTCATATGGCTTTATGGCTGTAAATCTGCATTGGCCCAAAAGCATAAAAGGGTTAACTGAATGCTCTGTGAATGCATTAAGGGTGGCAGCGGCCTTGGGGAAGTGCGGAATGGGGCGTGGCACGGCAGCAAAACTTTTTTATTATTCCAGAAATTTAAGTACTTTCAACTTCATTTCCGTTTCATAACAATACTTGGCAAAAATTGCTGCTAGCATCTATCTAATTGTCGACTCATTAAAGTTTAAGCCCCAAGAGCTTTTCGAAATATATTTCATACAGTTTAGTTAACTCCCATAAAGAGAAGGGGTTAATAAAAGGAAGAGCTATTGTAGTTAAATGAATTTAATGAATATGTATTTTATGAATATGTATTAAATGAAAATGTATTTTTAATGAATATGTATTTAAATGTTTGCGAACTGCTTGGAATGAGATGATATAACATTTATCAAAATATAAATAATGTATTTAAAACATATTTATTTAAAATATGAATTAATATGATTTTTTTAATTATTCTTTAAAGCTGCTTACACAATATAAAATAAAATTTACTAATACAAAGCTCTGCTTACAAAAAACAGTAGGCAGTGCTGGCCCAAACCAAGAAAACACTATTAAACGTGTTGTAGGTCGATGCGAAGACGGCAAGAATGAAACGAGGTGATACAGTTAAACGTTTTTTCGAGAAAGAACTCGAAATGAGTGAAGACTCGATTACATTGTATGTATGGGGCTGCCAGATTATAGCTTTGCTTACATGAATGCTAACTACAATACAATTTCAGCAGCAATTTCTCATCTGTTGATACTGCTAAACTATATGTACTTTCTTAAAGAGTCGACCATCAAACTGTTACATATCTTTTACTAAAACTGGCTGAAGGTATCTTTGCCATAAATGAAAGCTGTCACTATTAGATTATGACAAAATGAAGACTTTGATTGGCCATTAACAAAACACTTGCCGCTCGTAAAACCCACATAAAAACCTAAATATTCCCCACAAAAAAAAAGAGAGAAAAGTGAGTGACAAAGACAAACAGATTATAGTTCCTTTGGCACACGTATCGCGGCAACAATAGAGAAGTTTATGGACAAAGGCTGTAAAACACACATTTAGCTAATAATACAACCAGAAGCTGGCCTAATATTTATGTAAATTGGAGCATAAGCTGTGAAAAAATTGAGTTTTTATTTGACAATTTAACAATATTTGTGATGGCACAATTTAAGGCAAATTTGTAGCTAATGCGAGCTATGAAATTCATGCAACTATCTTTATGAAACAGCCGAGCAACACTCATTCCAGCCAGGCCAACACTGTCTTGGCAAATTATTCAAATTAATTTACATATTTTAGTTGAAAAGTTTTCATTAAATTCTCATAAATAAATGAGACGCTAAGTAGGTCAAGACGATAAGCGGCGCAGGCGGAGCGTCAACACAACTTATGCAAATAGAAAGCAAAGTAAACTAACCTTGAACATATATATGTATATGTATAGTATATATATTTATATATGCTATATATGTTTTCATTTAGAGTAGCTTCGCTCGGCATGAGTTGGCAACAAATGTTGACGCATTTAACGGACGCTGCCGGCCTTGATTAAATGGCCAAACAAGACAAAAGCGGCGAATTGATGAAATTCGAGCAATGGCAAAAACAAATACGAGGAGCAATTAAGAAGTTCTTGACGCATAGCAAAGGTAATGTCATAGAAAAACTAATGACATCGATTATAGATGAAGCATAAAGACAAGTCTATAGAGCCCTGAACTATCTGCAAAGAAAACTAAATAAATAAATTTAAAAAATAAGTTAAAAATAAAAATTAAATATTAAAATGATTTTCGAGTAATAATTATGTATATGTAATAAACTCAATTCCGATTTAGCTTAATTGAAAAACATAATCAACGTTGTGCCTAACCTCCAGTTAGCTGTGGCAGCCCTCGCAGGCCTATTTACTTATGGCACATGGCTGAGCGGGCTAATCAAACAGTTGCCAGCAAAAGCAGTTAAGCCAACACAAGGCGCCCGCACAATGAGCTACGCAAACAGACAAGTAGAATCTCAGTTATGCTACGCAGCAGCAGTAACTGTAGACGCCTACTTAATGTAGGTCCCTGAACAAGCAACCATAGCACGCGGGTGTGGGACTGAGACAGCGCGAGTCTTAATGTGATTTTCATGCGTATGCGATAAGCGTCGCATAAACGCAATAAGCTGCAAATAATCAGCGGAAAGACAAGAAATCTACACAGCGCATAACCTCGCACATACACACACACACACACACACACGCACACACACGCACACAGTCACCTGGCAAAGTGGCCATAAAAAGTTGAAGGCGCTCACATTTTCCTCCTACGCGCAGAAAAGTATGCTACGTTTGTTTTCTTTGGCGCGACGCTTTAATGGTTGAAACGCTTCACTTGCTCCAGTTTCACTGCGAGTTCCACTTTCGGGCGGGCGCTAGCCAAAAGTTCGTTTATTAAAGCATTGACTCGGGTTGGTTGTTGTTGCTTTATGCAAATGTATGTAAAGTGTTGAAGCGATGCCAAACAATTTAGCCGAAACCCCAAATGAAGTGAGAAAAATAAAATTAAAGCACGCGCAGACACACACACACACACACACACACGTACATAGCCACAGCAACACAACTAAAACAAGTGCTATAGCTTCATGCATAAAAAAAGGGCCAGGCTGTGTGTAAGGTAAACAAAATGTAAATTGTTTTGGCGTTTTCACTTAATTTTCGCCACTTCTCCTCGCTCAGTGTTTGTGTTTGGCCAATGCCAATCGCTGATAATGCGTAGTCGTTCGTTGCACTCACCGTGCAGGGTTCTTGGTCGCTTTTTGTTTTATGTTTAATGCCCAGTCGAAAAACCCATCAACAGGCCGAACCGAACGCTATTGAACCTGCCAGCAGATTTCTAGCGCTGCTAAATTGACATTGGGCGGGAGCATGTGGCATATTGTCGTTGAGGTAGTTCACGGGAGCACAGCAAGCGGGCAAAATCAAGATTCTGTTCATATTTATGAATTGTTTGCTTTAAATTTAGTACAAACTTTAGTAAATCAGCAGGTTTATATGGGGGTAGGAATTTTCTTATGGCATATTTTGTCAGTGCCTTTTAATCGAAGCTAACTGCAGTACAAAGCAAATGCAGACAGACGGATAGGGGTTTATAGACTCAGCTTGTTGTCATGATCAAGCGTATTTATACTTTATTGGGCTCTGCTAAGCCTACTTCTGCCTGTTACATACATTTTCAATATATACAGAACACCTGTGTTCATTAAAATAGTAGTGCGACTGAAATGAAATGTTGCACAGCAAAATAGTGTGATAAACATATGTTTAAAACAGTTTGAAGCGAGTATAAAGATTAACATATATATGTTTTCAATTTATGTTTAACACAATATTTTGCTGTCCAATACTACTATTTTTATGAACACAGCTTCTATTTAAGCTAGACCAAGTTAATGTATAAATTCATTGCAACTAATCAAAAGAAGGTAAACAAAAAGTGCAGGTTGTCTGCTAAGCTAAGCAAAATGCCTGTCAGACTTATTTTAAATAACCAATAAACAAATATAAAATGTTTCTAATTAACTTTTTGCTTCCCTTTACAAGCTTTTCTCAGTCAAGTTTAAAGTTAAATCAAGCGCAAATAAACGCAATGGTTTTTCTACAATTTGAGTAAGCTAAAAAGTTAAGGCAAAGAGCCTAATGAGCTCAGTGAAATGTGTTTTAAAATTAACTCTTGACGAACGATGACAACAACAACAACAACAACAACAACTTAAGCAACAACAACTGCTTGCAAATTGTCAGCGATGTTGTCCTTAGCTGGCAGCTGTTGCTTAGCACGCGACAAGCTCATAATTGCGCATATAATTTGGCAAGCAGCTTAAGCTGGCTAAAAGCAAGCGATTGAAACAGCTAAGAAAATATGGCAACTGAAGTGGCAGAGGAAATAACTGGGGCTAGTAGGGTGGAAGAACTGATGATTGCCTCAATAATTAACGAACTCAAAATCAAGCCAGAGCCAGTAGAAGTGGCCAGGCACGCAGGAGAAAGTAAGCTAAGCGAGTCAAGTCAGTCAAGAGAATGACACACACACACACACGGGGGTAATATGATGTCGTCAGCTGCATGCAGCGCTGGCAAATGCCAAGGCGCTTGTCGCTGCTCAAACTCAAAGGCATGCCACGCCCACACTTGACACTTGACACCGTTGACGTCGCAAATGTTTGCTACTAAAAAACTAATTTCTCGCTCTGCTGCGCATAATTTTATGCAATTGTATACCAAATTGAATTGTCAACTGCTCGAAAAAGAGAACTTTATATAACTTTATATGCATAAATATATATATTTATATATACATATATAGAGAAAGAGAGAGAGAGAAACTTTAAATTTTTAATTACATTTGCATCAGTCTTTGTTATTCTGGCAATCCATTTTCTTTTTAATAAATTCTTATTGGAATTTCATGCAATTATCAGCGTTAATTATGGCCGGCTGTGCTGCACATGGCGTATACGTATTGTGTGTGTGTTTTTTTTCCTCAGAGGCAAAACTTAATTATGAGCAGGCAGCAGAGCTGAAAACTTAAGGCTTTAAGTATCCAAATTTTAATGACAATTAAGTTAAATTTTTGGAAATATTTAAAGTTTGAATTGAATATGATAAGACTTGAGCGCCTTTCATAATTAGTTATGTAGTTATTATTATTTTTATATTTAATTTATTTATATATTAGCAAACTCTAAGTACTCTACTCTAAATATTTAAATACTAAACAATAAAGTAAAATATTTCGCATATTTTTGCCGTTGACTATGCAAATGGAATTTGCAGCTAGCAGAAAACGATAAATTGCTAGGAACAACTCGTGCTTTGGCCAAAGCATTCAAATAATTTGCCAAGTATTTGCCACTTGCAAAGTCAGTTCCGAAGCTGTTCAAATACGCCAAGCAATTGCGCTTAACCAAAATAAATTACGTATATCGAATGTCAGTGATTCGAGAGCAAACGTATATCGTATATCGTGCAGGCATGAAATAGATGAAATTTGATAAGTCTAACAATGGCTGCAGGCAGAGGCAGAGGCAGAGGCACAGGCACACCAATTGTCAATTGAGCTGCATATTTAAAATAGCTTTTAGTTGTGTATGATACGCTTTAAATATCAATGACACTCACTTAATATATTTTGCTATGTATATTTACTGTGAGAATATTTGGTTTTGCATTGGCTTTATTTGCTGAAGTAAACGCATTGGTTTGTAAATGATTGCAAAAGAAATTTAGGTTTATTAGACTAGAATTTATAAAATGTAGATTTTAAATATAGATTATATATTGTCTTAGCACAAATAGAAACGTTCCAATTGGGCGCTACTGACCGCATAATACTCGTTCATGCACCAGCCACAGCTACATTTATCGAAACTAAGTTTTTTGGTTTAAGCTTCGCACTTTATAAGACAGCTCAAGCTCAGAGACTTCAATACCGAAGAATGGACAGTCAGATGAACATAAAAAAAACTAATATACTCTTTTAATTTAATGTAGAAAACTCTTGAAACATATTTTAATGAAACTAAGAACTATTTGACAAGCTATCAAATCAATTTATCAAAATATTATCATTATATTAAATCACATTTACTATTATTTTAAATGTCCTAAAATATTTAAATTTATATTAAATATTAACATGAAATATATAATTTAATAAAATATTCATTTCTGCGCAGTTTCATTTGCAATTTAATTTATAATTAATTTATTTGCACAATTATTAATGCGACCCCAGGTATTCACCGCAAAGAATTTGCAGAAAAAAAAGAAAGAAAAAAAAATACATATATAATAATTCCTTGCGGTAAACATATGTATTTACACGTATATAAATATACATACATTATATATACATGTATAAAATTTATTATTTTATTTAAAGTTATGGCCTTTGCAACTGCTTTTCGATCATTTATTTGCACAATTCGAATATCCAGCTGGGCTTAACAAACAAATTTGTAAAATGCAAACTAAATACTTTTATTTATTTATGGCATATTGTTTTGTTTGTTTTCAGCAATTTTAAATAAATGAAAGGCTAACGCACACATATAATCATTTTTGTGTATTCAAGCACTTACTCTATTTACTTTTAACTATTTCTAATTTATTTAATTCAAATTGAATTGAGGTAAGTTGAAATTTTTACGTGGCGCACAAAAGTATGCTATGGAAAAATATGTGCAAAATGTCTGCGGGTAACTAGCAACAGCATCAGCTGCAACAGTGGCAGTGGCAGTGGCAGCTGCGCTGCAGATGAATTCTATATTTAGAGAAAAATATGCTTCATTATGCTGCCACGTTGTTGCTGCTGCTGCTGTTATCTGTGTGTGTAATTGGCATGAGCAATGTTCCTATTTTATTACACAATTATGTGTGCATTGGAGAGTGTGCGTGTGTGTGTGTGTTCAATTACTGCAGCGCATTTATCAGGCACGCTTATGGCCCAATCAAATTATATTGCCATAATTCGCATATTTACACAGATAGATATTTGAGGCTCAGTTTAAGAGGCAATTTGCGTTAAACGTTGATTGAATAAGCGTTAATGCAACTAGCATTGACTAAAGTGTTATGGCCTAAATGCACACACACACAAACACGCATACACACACACGCGTACACATGCTCACTGCATGACATCAACTAGCAATCAGGCTATGGACACGTGCGCCGGTCAACTGACTCATCGATTGACTACTTGTGCAGCAGTGCCTTTGCACCTGAACACGTACACAGCGGCAGCCGGAACAATGTCAGGCAACGACAACGACACGTTAAGCAACTAACGTCATTTGCCGTGCTAATGGCGAGCCGTACAGGAAATGCCATTAGCACAGTTTTCCCAACAAGAAAATGCATTAACACTGCCTCGGAAGTTCGACTTGGACCAGTTGGGCGCGCACACACACACACACACACACACACACACACACACACACACTCTCTCTGTGGTCTTATGACAGTGTGACACTTGACGTCAGGTTTATTAGCAGCACATTTATCATAATTAACGCCATGCAGGCAGACTGAGGAGAGACAGGCTGACTGACAGACAGACAGGATATAATCTATGCTGATTCTAGCATGCCCCAGCGAGTGGCAAGAAATGCGCCCATAAAATGCTTGGAATTCCATTGTTAAAGCCGCCAACGAAATGCCAATAGAGCCCATCGAGCAGCAGACGATGACGGCGACAGCTCATAAAAAATGCTACAGGACACGCAGGACGAAGCAAAGTGCTGCCCACAAGTGTGAAGTACCAAAGGCACCAACAACAACAATAACAACAATAAAATAAAAAGGTAAAAACAAAGAATTTTTACGCAGCGGGGCAAATGATTCATGCGGAAGTAAAGGCACTCGTGAGTGCCACAAATATTGCTGCAGCAGCCGCAGGCGCGCAAACTGTGGCAAAGAGACAAACACACGCAAACACACGCAAACACACGCAAACACACGCAAACACACACACACACACACACACACACACACACACACACACACACACACACACACACACACACTGAAAGCGAACTTTGCATTTTCATTTCGCACCTTTTGGCACACGCACCTGAGTCCAGTGAGGGCTCTTAAGAGCGCGCGGCCTAATGGATCAGAAAAGTGTAAGGCAAACGCAATATTTTTCGTTAGCTGCATTTATCCCAGTTGACGTTGTTGCTGTTGTTGTTATTGTTGCATATTTTAATTGACATTTTGATTGTTCCATGGCGCGATTCGATTTGATGTGCAATTCACGCTGACTGGCAGCAGGCGATAAATGGAGTGGGCGGCGGACTGGGCAGCGGAGTGAGTGAGTGGGTGGCTGGCCGCTTTTAGTTGGTTGGGGCACGCGGACAAGCAACTGTTGAAGTGTTGCGCCAATGCGTCGACTCACCAAATGAGCGCTCAACAGTTTGTTGCAGAGAACGATGGTTGGGCGGCGCGAGATAGAGAGCGAGAGAGAGGAGGAGAGGGAGGGTGTGGGCGCTGTGGAGGGCGAGCGAATGTTTCAGCAATATGTTGCCAAAAATTCTTTTACCAAATATACAAAGATTAAATTGAAAACTGATCAGTAAAATATTAAAATTTAATTTTATGGAAATGTAAAAAGTGTAGAAAAGAATAAATATATATATTTATATTTTTTTTAGAAATAAACATATATATTTCCATTAAAAATATATAAATCAACACATTTTTATAACTCATGAGACTTAAATTTCTGATTTGCTATATGTTTTGCATATGCTTGCTTATATATATTCTTGATACCTTTTGAAGACGTTCTAGTCACTTTCGCTTCTCCGTCTGCCTCAAATTCCATTTCTACATTCAGTAAACTTAATGCAGATCACTCAATTTACTTTATACTCAATGGGAATGAGTAAAAAAAATCAACACTCGAGAGCAAAAAGAGCTTGACTCAGATTTTTGTCAGCTATAAAAAGGCGAGTCAGGTGCAGCGCTTGAACATTTGCATTTCTGAGCAGCTCCAGGTTAGATAAGTTTTGAATTATATTTCGTTCAGTAAATATAATTAATAATAAAACTAAATATATGTATATAATATAACTAAAAATATGTACATTATTAGTAAAAATTTCTTATTTTTCCAGTATTTTATGTACCCTCACTTCAAGACTCTGTTAAAAGCTTCAATAAATTCCATTTTTGGTTACATATATACATATATCATAAATTATTGGAATAAGCATATTTTATAAAAATATACAACAAATTTTAACAGAATAAATAATAATAGCTATTCCCAAAAGACATTTTAATATTAAAACATTGTCAATTAATTATGATATTTCTAATGATAAATAAAAACTAAATATCAATAATTTACAGAAAGATTTATATTCACATAGATTCTATTTATATAATATTAATAATATTTATATTAATATTAAATAATAATATTAATAAATTAAAATAATATTATTTACTAACATACATAATTCATTAAGTAATTGCTGACTCTGAATTTAAACAAAAGTTTGTACAATTTGATTAAAATGTATCCAGTCAGTTATATTCATTTCGAACCACGGTGCAACTGCCAAACTTGTTGCTAAAAACGCGCCAAAATAACAGGCCCACACACACGCCATACGCACACATACACACACACAGCAACACCCACAAAGGCAGTCAAATCACAAAATAAAGAAGGCGACCAAAATGCGCACCGCAGCAGTCAACACTGCAGTCATCGCGATGAGTAATTTTCACCACCCAAAACAACAGAAACCACCCCAGCTCAGCCCATTCTACAAAAGCCGCCCAGCTGTCAGCAGTAGTGAACTCACCTGTTAGGCGCAGGATGCCTGGCCACAGTTGCTGCCTTCACTATTCACCACGGCCAGCCGAAACTGTGGTGAACTCAGCGCGAGCTGCTCGGTTCGCTCGCCAGCACTCGACCAAAACAGTTGCGACGCGACTAAGGAACGTGACGGACGTGCGAGCGCTCGACGCTTATCCCGCAAAAGCTCAATACCAAAAAAGTTTCTGAAATAAAATATACAAAAATTTTCCAAATGATTACAAAAAGTTGCAAATTTTCCAAAAAATATAAAATTGAATTTACAAAACGCGATTTTACATTAAAATGTTGAATATTTCATTTAAGAATTCCTTTAATTTTATAAATGTTTTTAACAAATTGCGAAAGGTGTGTTGAGTTTCCTGATTACGAATTGGTTTTGGTCCAAAAGTTCAGTTAGTCGTTAGCTCTCGAAGACAACGAACGTACGCAAAACGAACGTGGCTTAAACTGGCTGATAGGAAAATGGAATAACGGTAACTATTTAAAGTTTATAAATTTATAAATAAAAATACTATTTCGTTTGATATTAAAAGAAAAGTAAAACTGAAGAGCTAAAGAGCTAAAGAGCTAAAGAGGGCAGAGTAAGCACAGACTACAGACAATTTAGTATTTTGTATTTATTTTAAAAAGTATTTTTAAGTATTATTCAGTATTAAGTATTTCTGTTCTTTTGATTAGTATTTTATTTAAATAGTTTTTTTTTTTGGTATTTTCACGCAATGTCATGGAGTTATCTTCAGTAATTACTTAAGCTCTTCATTTCTAAATATGATCGCTTCACACACAGAATCTTCACTTAAGGCTTTGATGCTTAAGACTTTCGATTATCCTCTTCACGTTTACCTGCTGGCAATTCCTGTGCCACATTTAAGCACATCCACGTTTAACACTTGTGCTTCGATTCTGTTGGCAGTTCAATTAGTTTCAAGCTGTCTACACTTCTCCACTTCAAAGTTTAATTACACAAACTTTTGAGCCAACAAAAAAGCAAATGGGCAAAGAAACCACATGAAGTGCAAGTTATATTTGAACATTTGCTGTCCACGCACTAATTGCGTTTCTCGCTGACGAATTGCACCAAGAAAATATGGCCCAAAACAAATCCTTCAACAGCGCGTCAGCCATTGTTTTAGTTTTTTTTTGTTTGCTGTTTCCGCTTCGAGCCGTCGTGTTTGATAAGCGCCTTATCAGCTGTTATCTAGACAAAGCGGGCCATAGATAAGGTGCGCACACACACGATAATAATGGCATCAAGTATATATCGATAAGTATATCTATAGTACATATATACGATAGTAACAATAGTTCTTTATACAAAATTGTCATGTGATACGAACTCAACTCAATTGTGAAGTTCGATGGTTTTGTAGCATACGCAACGGCGCATTGCATTGTCATTTAGTGATTGGAAAATAGATTAGCGTTAAACGTGGCAAGAATTGGACTTTCCCAATATTGATACGGAATTCATGTAACAAATGAAAACAATGTGTGTGTAGTAAATGACATGAATTATCAACTATAGGAGCTATGAAGCTTTAGCTGCAAATTATTGGAGGTGTTAGTATTATATTTTATCTTGAATTTAAAAAAAAAAATCTGTGGTTGTATAGACTAGCAAACAAATATAAATTGTTGGTATAAACAATATTTAAAAACAGTATTAGTAAGCATGAATTAAATTCTGCTTTCAGCATTCAAAAAATTATCTTCTGTTTAACTCAGACTTGTTTAACTTTCTCTCTCTGTCTTTCTCTTATCTAACCTGCACTTGCAGCAAGCATCTTTCTTGAAAGATATCTTTGGTAACAAACAAAAAGCAGTCAAAAATTTATAAATGATTTTTAAAAGATTTCAGATAATCGACTTTCAAATAATCTAGTAATAAATAAATAATAAAAAATACATATATATAATAAAATAGAAGATATAAATTCATAACTTTCAATAGGCGCTTTTTAGACACAGCTATCTATTAGAATGGATAATCGTTGCTTGTGGGCTCAGTTGCCGCTGAGCTCAGCTCTGACTGAACTAGTTGTCAATCGTTTCGTAACTGAGTAGTTACCAATACAAATGTGATTGAATATGTAATATCGAGTATACGCAGTGTGCAAACACACGTCACAGTGTGCGTCAGCACCTTTCATTACTTTTGAAAAGTTCTGTAGTTATGCATATAACGTTGATAACATGCATTCACACGCTCACACACACACACACACAAGGTTGCAAATATGCTGTAAAGAAATTTGCTTTGTTTAGGGCCAACATGCATTAAGCCTGCTGGGCAGCTGTCAACAGTGGGCAACAAGGCACATTAGCAAATATTCACACACACACACACACACACACTCACACGTATGTAGAACCCCTGTTTTTGAATCCTGTAAAGTCTGCACAACAATAACAATGCGCATTACTTTGGCTTTCATTTGTTGCCAACTAAGCAAACATAAAAATGTATTTACATTTGAGCCAGTGGCTTAGGTCCCTTTAGTGCAATAAGTTTTCTACTTTGTTCGCATTATTTGTACAGATTTTCAGCAAACTGATTTTGCTATCACAGCTTGTAACTAATAAACCTTCAACTAAATTCTATTTACAGCTGCTGCGCGGCAAGTGTCGAAGTCGAAGTCGAAGTCGATGCCATGTCCAGGCCAAATCAGCAAAGTATCTAAAACATAACATAACAGAAATTCGAAATAAAATTCAATTGTGTTTTTTTTTCGCATTTATTCCCAAAATACTTTTTGTTTCATTTCGTTGTCTGGCAACATTGAAAACGAATTATAAATTGAAATCCGCGTTGAGTGCAAAGTGTTTACAATCAGCTTTCGGCTGGACCACAGCTTTTCACGGCATTTTCTTTTCTTTTTCCCTACTTTGAAATGCAACATTTATTTTACAACAAAAACAACCACAACAACAGCGACGACGTCGGCAATTTAACAGCTTTAATATTTTCGGACCTCGACACTTGTGTGAAGCAAGAATAAAAAATAAATTGTGGCTTTAATTTGAGTTTGCAGTTTTCCTATGAAAAACACAAAAAATAAAAACAAAATTCAAAATTCGAAATTCAAAATTATAAATTAAATAGAAATCAATAAATAAAACTATTTGTCAAAATGGCGATGGAATGGATAACAGCTATGGACAAACGGTATGTAGACCAAATATTTTAAGTTTTAGAATAATGTTTAGTTTTTTAGAAATTGTGCAGAATAAGATATTCAAATAAGTTTAAGACATATTTAATTTCAAGCTTGTTTAGTACACAAAAAACTGAGATTTTAGATGAGGTTTTCAGTGACTAGCAATTGCTTATTTTATTTTATTTTTATTTAATTATTTTTTTTTTGCATTATGCCAATGTAGACGCAGAGAGCGTAGAGAAATAATAATAATAAAAATATGAAACAGATTACTGTATATTAGAATCAGAAAGAAACGCGCTAAGCACTGCACAAGAAGAAGCTTGTATAGAACATTTAATCTAGTTCAGTTTAATATTTTTCACTTTTATTTCATTTCATTTTATTGGACAACTTACAAATTTATATGAACTTAAATCATTTGTTAAAATATCTCAAATGCCTTTTGAGGCGTCAAAAAAGTACATTAAATAGTCCAAATAGTCAACTTTTCTGATGCATGAGAATACTTTTACACAAAGTTAAACAGCAGAAGGAAAACTTTACATAAAAATTGTAGCCGAGCGTAAAATATTACTATGAAATAAATAATGCGAGATGCACAATCACATTTCAAGCTCGAGTGAAATTAATTGAATTAAAATTTAAAATTCATACGCTCACGAAGAAGAAGAAGAAGAAGCAGACGAACATTTCAATTTGTCAACTGAGAGAACTTTTTGGCTGTTCGCGCTGGCAGACGACATGCTGCTCCATCATTATTTAAGCAGCAGCAACAGCAACAGCAACAGCAGTGGCAGCGGCAGCGGCAGCGGCAGCGGCAGGAAAAGAACAAAAATCGTGTATGTAACATTTAAAATGTTTATATCATGCTCGACATTCATCTGTCAAATGGCAACAGCTGGGCAACGGCAGTCAGGCAAATCTAAATCCAAATGCTGGACACGGCTGGCTGCAAATTATACGCTTTATTAAATTACAATGGCATTTTAAGCTCAATTCTTGGCCAAATGCAATTACAAGACTCCTGCTGCTGCTCACTTTTTGTTCAAAGTGCTCTTCTCCTCCGCATCTAAATGTCCTCGAGCAAGGACCAGCTATGCGGCCCCTTTCCAGTTGATTAGCGCAGTGGAGTAGCAAAAATTTGTGAGCTGACGAATTGAGATGGGCGGGATTTAGCTTTCAAGAGCCGCATTCAAGCGCAAATTGTGCTCATTACACGACCAAACTAAAGTAGCAAAATGTATATATACATATACATATATATGTATATGTATGTATGTGTATAAAAGTTAAGAATCTACTTTTCATGGCACTCTGCAGAATAGAAAGCATCATTAGCCCAAGTGGCAAAACGTTTCGGCTCGATTATTTCTTGCGGCAGCTGCTACTTGGGTTTCAACTGCATGTTTCGAAAAACAGCTACAATCTAAATGCTATATCAAGGGCGGTTACAGTTTCGCTTGCCACGCCCACACACACACACACACACACACACACGGACACACAATCAATCAGCAGTTGCCCGCCGGCGGCTTAAATGAACAACGTAGCAACCTGCCAAAAATCCAGCATACAACAGGGTCAGCTAGCTAGCTGGCTATATATGTTAGCTAGTGAAAAAGGTCGAGGGCAAAAAGGGCTTTAGGCCAACACACACGCACACTCAACACACACACACACATACATCAAACTGTTTGCTTTGTGATTTTGCGACGGTTTTTTTTTGTGTGTGTGCAGCAAATATTTGTGTTTCTCGCATTTGTTTAGCTCTTTCTTTGTTGCATTTTTTATTTGCACGCTAACTGAAACAATAAGTAGGTTGGGTTATGGCTAAAAACCAGCTGCAAGTGGCAGTTCAAAGCGTAAAAGCATGGCCAATGATCGACTGAAGAAAGCCCTGTGCGCAGTTTTAAAGTGACTATTGGAAGTTTGGGAATAGATAGAGCAGCTTCCTATATTAAAGTTACAATTTATTCATATTTGAAGCTATGTTTTAGACTGGAATATACTCAGCAATGAGCTCTAAGAGCAAGCATTCTTGACTAGAATATATGACAAATTTGTTATTAGCTTAAAGCTTTCAGATTCAAGAGTTTGCGTAAGAAAAACCTCCAACTATTAGAGTTATATGCTGGACTATCACAACTATATGCTGGATGCTTCGTAATGTGCTGTAATTTCAAGTTCTCTCGGCAAAAATATATGCCAAAAAAAGATATTAAGGAAATAAAACGCATCCAGGCTGAAAATAATAATGAAACACTAGTCTTAATCCGTAAAAAAGTCCTTACAAATTACAGAATTTGGAAGATCAAAGATCAAACTAAACTTTTCAAATTATTAAAATCTATTAACATAATCAATAGAGAGATATCTGCATAAATAAGCTCATTCAGATCAGATATATCATTTATATTTCACTTCAACCACTTAAATTCAAATGAAGACATCTCATCCGCTTAAAGAGCCTGCCACAATACAGGGTATAATTAACAGCTTTTTTATGCCATCGGCATTACAAGCGAAATGGCATGCATTTTTCTTACGCCAACTGAGTGAATTTGCATTTTAGCCAAGTAACGATTGGCCATAAAGCAACGTCAGAGTGCCGAAAATGCGCGCACCGCAATTGCCACAGAATAAATGATTTAATTTGGGGCCAAAATTAATGGCAACAGCTCGAAAGTCACGCAGTCAAATCTTTGGCTCGTAATGCGGTAATGCGGCTTATCAGAGCCGATCAGAGCAGTTTAGCAAGGGCGCAGCCCAGCTCGAGTGCCGCTCGAGTGGCAGAACGGCCAGCCAGCCAGCCAGCCAGCCAGCCAAGTTAGCCGGCAATTGATATTGATGATGCTGTTGTGTGTTCTAGTCTGAAGTGCTACGTGGCTACGTGGATATGCGTATGCGTGCTGTTGCCACATATTTATCATACGACACGTGTGCGGCCACATAAAGAGCTGCATGCGCATTAAATATTTAAATTATTTTTACGCTGTTTGGCAGCTTGCTGTTGCCTTTTGGCTTACACAGGACAATTATAAAAAAAGGCAGCTTTGCATTCGACAGAAACCACAAAATGATATTATAATAAACAACAAGCCGGGGAGAGCGACGCTTCCGGTACCGAAATTCCCTATTAAGCTGGCTACACTCTGCCTGCTCTTATACATATATATATATATATATATATACATATATATTTATGTATGTGGCAGACATGGCACTTAGCCGTGCCGCTGTTTGGTTAACGACAGCAACAACTGGCAACGCCCAGTCGCTGAGGGCCCATACACAACATGGCCTATAAATTATGTATGAGTGCGGGCAAAGACAAACTCCTGCTCCTACAGCTACAGCTCACCTTCAACAGCGGCAAAAGTTGCTCAGCGCCAGCGTCAAAAAGTAGACACTACAATATTAAAGTAGCATCCACACACCCACACACGCACAGCTGGGGCAGACTCACTAACAGCCAGAAGCTTTGTTGATTTTGATTTAGAGCGAAAATTTCCTTTCGGTTTTTGCATCTGCCTATTTTATGGCATTTTTAATTAACCAAAGAACACAACGATTTCAAGTTAGACTGTCTGTGCCTGTGCCTGTGCCTGTGCCGCCGAGCAGAGTTTGCTCATTTGCCTGTTTAACACACACACACACACACACACATTGGCCATTTTCAGCAACTGCAGCGGAGCTTTAAAATGCAAACAAGAACAAGAATCAGCTTGAATAACATTAGCCAAAAGCAGTACTTCAATTTTAAATTAAATTTTGTGCCGAGAGCGAACAGCGAACAGAAAACTTTAGTAAGTCAGAAGCTGAAGTTTTAGATGGTAAGATGAGCTTTAAAACTGATGGAAGAGTTTAGTGTGCGTTTCAAGCTGCTGGAATGCGTTTTAAGTTTTATTTAATGTTTTTTTTAATAATTCATTTAAAAGAAACTTGATTTAGTTATCAAGTGATAGGGAAGTAGGCATAGTAAAGTGTACAAATATATCTATAATATTTTAAATAAAGTTAAGCTTTAATAAGCTTCCAAGTTCTTTTTAATGCTATCCAAAAAAGGAAAATTCTATAAAAAAAAAAAATAAAGTTTTATTCTTTTTGTATATTAATACAAAATTCTTTTAAGTTTTCATTAAACGTCAGCTATAGAAGGATCGATGGAAAAAACAGAAACGCTTTGAAAGGCGCAGAGCAGAGTTTTTATATAAATTGAACGCCCTAATGTGCTTTAAAAGCAAGACTTCAGCTAGTTGCAAAAACAAGCTTGAAGCGCCAAGCAGAGTATTTTAATAAAGCATAAGGTTTAATGTGCTTTAAAAGCTGCTCCTGTCATAAATAATACAAAAATAATAACATCTCAGAGTGGTTTTGCTTCTCAAAATTTCGTTGCCATATTTACAGTTGTTCAGCTTATGTTTTAAAGAGTTTTTTTTTGTGCTACTTAAGGTCACTGTCGAGCAGGCGCCACACAGTAGCCGGCTCTCAGTGGACCAAGTGTCCAGTCTTAAGTTTATATAGATGAATCCATGCTGACGACACTCGGCACAGCCACGAAGTGTGGCCGCTCCTCGAGCGCTGGCCAAAAAGAAACTTAACCAAAGTTGAACGCTTGGCAATTAGTTGTTGACTTTCACTTTCACTTTTTCTTCCTTTTCTTTTCTTGCTGCTGCTCAACCGGAGCATCCGTTTCCGGCTAGCTGGCCGTTCTGCAGCCCATTCTTTAAGTGTTTACTTATGCATTTTTATTTCGATATACAAATAAGAATATTACCGAAAACGAAACGAATCGCGAATGCTTTATTTGCATATTTAATTCGGGCACAAACCATGTCCAAATGGCATTCAAATTTTTAATTTCAACATTGTTGTATTTCTTTTTTTTTTTATTCTTTGCGTTTTTATTTGCGTTTTTCCTCTTCCATCTGTATTTGCATTTCCATTTCATGGCATTCTTTCATATTTTTATTTTTTTTTTCATATTGCTCTGGCCTTGTCTGTGCGCCTTCGCAGCTATAAAACAAATACAACAACAGCTCTTTGAATGGCACTCATTTAAAAACTGCAAAATACTCAAACTCATTCGCATTCCTTCTGGGCTCTGCGCTCTTTTTTATTTTTATATATTTTTTGCGCAGTTTATTAGGATCCATTGTTCGACCACAGGGGGAGCCTGCTGCTGCTGCTGCTGCTGCTGCTGTGATTGATCTAGTTTCGCCATTTACTTTGAGCTCTTCCTCCAATCATTCGAAAAAGTATTTCCATTTCCCAAGAATAACTTGAAAAGACTTTTTTAATTAAGAAAGAGGAAAAGACTGAGAAAGAGAGAGAGAAAGGGAGAGAGAGAGCGCGACAGGGCGTATATATTAATAATCACTTAAAAATTATTTAAGAGGACTCTTGACAGACTCTTGGGCAACAGTTGAACAAAGCCTAGTTAAATTTTAAACAGAATAAACAGAAACTGCAGCTCAAGTGATAATAGAAATCTTTTGAGAAGTGAGCAAATAGTGAAAAGTTTCCAAGAAACCAAAAATTATAAAGATTAAATGAGAATTGTTTGAAAAGGTGCTTAGGGAGATGGTAAAACAATTAGAACTGCAATTAAAAGGAATTTAAATAAGAAACTGTTTATTGCTACTGAGCGCAGGTATAAAGAGCCGGTATAATGAGAAATATAACAGCGGAAAAGGGAAATGAAAATATAAGTAGAAAAGTCAGATATAGCAAAAAAGCTAACCAAAACATGGCACTTGAATATGATAAGAAGTAAAAATAGTGCCAGTGGGCATAACTGACTGCATAATTAGGAATCAAGGTACAGAGAAAAACTAAATCTAAATTTCATTAGAAATCATTATCTAAAGATAGATATGAAAAGATGCATATATTTATCATATGTGTAAAAATAAGCAAAAGAACTTTACTAATTAAACAAATTAATATTTATTTTAAAATAATAATAAATATAATAAAAACAATTAAATATATGAAATATAACAATAATAAATATATATTATACCACATTTATATTTTATATTTACATAAAAATATATATTAAATTTTTGAGAATATTTGTGAAATTCTTTCACTTACAAAATTGCTTAATGTTTATCTGGTATTATATAGCAAAATATATATTAGAGAATTTATTTTTAAGCAAAGAAAATTGCAATACGTATTTTATGTATATATAAGATTTCAGGCTTTAAGCTTCCTAGTTGATAAATCATTAGCTCAAGGCTAGAGTCTATCATAAATATTGGAATAGGAAATTTATTTCCATTTAAATATTTTTTGGCATATAAAAAAGCATTTCTGCCATGCTCAAACTATAACTAAATGGCCACTGGAATAACTTAGCTAGTAGATTTAGCAGAAGTTATTGTTTTCAGCTATTGCGTATTGAGTGAGTGACCCATAAAAGCGCACAAAAAATAAATAAAGAGAAACTTTTTTTTATTGTTTTTCAAGTTGACTTTAATTTGTTTTGTGTTGACACTGCGTGCTATTTGTTGCCATTTATTTTATTTTTTTTTTGTTTTGCAGTCCTTGTGATCGCAACCTACGTGATGTGGAACTAATATCCTGTCGCTTGCGACGCGTGGAGCCGCTGTGTCGCCTGCCAGGGTCAGCCTTGCAGCAGTTGGCCATGTGCGGCTTCTACGAGGACTTGGAGAAGGGCGTCACACGTAAGTGAAATT
This sequence comes from Drosophila anceps, assembly GCA_035045945.1. Taxonomy (NCBI): domain Eukaryota; kingdom Metazoa; phylum Arthropoda; class Insecta; order Diptera; family Drosophilidae; genus Drosophila; species Drosophila anceps. Next base: position 2,954,675 of record JAWNON010000073.1, read on the forward strand.
TTAGCATTAATTATGTGCACATTACATATTAAATGAATTCTTGTTTTTCTTCCTTTTTTTTAATAACCAATTCTTCTTCTTCAGTTTTTCGCGCCGGCGAACAAGGACGCTTCTGGTATGCTGTGCTGGGCGGCTCATTGGAGGTGCGCTATCATGCTCATTCCGATGCCGATGGAAAGGTGAGTGCACTCGTATAAATATTACATGCATGCAATACAACAAACACACAAACATACATATATAAATATATATATACATATATATATGTATATTTTTATATCTATATGTCAGCTTTTGTCATGTGGCATGGCTGTCATGTCATGTGAAAACAATGCACGGTTTGAACAATATAATTGATGGCGATTATATCGCCAGGATAGCAAGCGGCAAAAAAAAAAAAAAAAACAAAAAGAAAAACGAAAAAATGGTTATGCATGAATAAACTAACAGCGATGAGACTGAAGCTGAGGCATGAGCCTGAATCCGGGGTCTGGGCATGTTCAATATGTCGATTCGATTGCCAAATGGGTTATGTGGTTACGGGTGGCGCCGTGTGGGCTGTGGGCTTTGGATTGCGGCTTATGTACCCATGGCTGGTCTTTTATCTGCTACGAAACTGCTGACAGCGCCATTGTGCATTCAGTTGCTTCGCCTCTATTTTAGCCAGCTTTTTTCTTCTCATTGATATTATGTATTTTTTTTTTTTTTGTGTGCTCTTTTTCTACTATTGTGCTGGCCACAGGACATTAATTTCCGCACGGATATTGGCCCGTCGTTTTTACAGGCTGTCGATGCCGTTCTGGCTCTGGCCCGCCCGAGTACATGGTCGAGTTCATTTAGGTTCCATGCATGTCCACTCCAAAAAGGTGTCGGCTAATTGAAATGGGCGCATGGCCAAGCCAAGCTAACTGACGTCTCTCTCTCTCTCTGTGTGTGTGTTTGCGTGTGTTTTAGCTCGTGTGCCATAGAAATTTGAGTATTATGTGCAAGTGGCCCATGAAGGACACTCGCTGGTAGCAACACGAGCTCTAAACTAATCAGCGCTGCGGTTGACATCAGTCCGAAACTTTCCTCAACTAATTTTAAATAAATTTTCATTTATGGCGGCGCTCTTGAAAGCTGTTTTAGCATTTTAGCATTTTAATGACATTTTACAACAGAATTTATAAAAATTTGCAAAAGAGTTTAAAAAGTTTGAAGCGCGTTGCGAGCTTGTGTTTTATCATAAACTAATTCAAGTTGAATTTTTATGTGGAAAAAAAGAAAATTTGAATATATGATGACCAAACAAGAGTGATACTATTTACGACGACTATATTTCAGCAGCTGTTTAACTTATCGATAAAACTTCGCTGCTCAAGTATTAAACATCATTTGCCATTTAATCAACTTTTATCAAACATATTGATGCAACTGATGTAAGTCGGGAAAATGTGCTCTTCTATCCTTGCAACTCAGTTATCTCACGACGAGCGCGCTTCAATTAGCCGCCGTAATCAATGGATTCGACACCCATTGATTATGCACTGCTGCCGCTGCTGCCAAGTCCATTATTTACGCGCAGTAAACCCAACACTGTGAAAGAGCTCGAGGATAACATTCGCACATGCTGCATCGAGTCATACACAATTAGAGCTTCTGCTTGAGGCGCTGCCAGCTAAGCCAAGGCGCCCATTTGAATGATGTGCTAAACCCTGCCTAATGGCTTGGCTGTAGCTTCAAAATGAAACCAGAAACAGCGTAATACGTTGAACCCTTTCTGCTTTATTGCAATTTCTTTTTCTACAGCTCTTATTTGGTCAGCAAAGGGTATTGCCTTAAAAAAGTTGAGCTCGTATTTTGATGCTTATTTATATGAAAATTTCGTATAAAATGTGCTTAAAGGGCAGCCAAAAGGAAAAAAGAAACTTTAACTTTAAAGTCTACAGCGCAAACTTGTTATGGAAAAATCGCAAAAGGAAAACAGTGAAAATTCAGCGTTAACTTAAAGGCGTAACTTTTTATGGTTTTGTAGCTTAATTATAATAGGTTATTAATTATAGTTAATTAATAAAAAATGCAAACTCCTGTTAAAAAGAAACACACAGGGGAAATTCAAAGTCATAAAGAATTAGCTTTTCTTTCTCAGAGTTTCATTTTCGTTTTACGGCTTTGATTTTTTAATCTTCGCACAGCCTGACAAAGAGCTGCCAAAATAAAACTCAATCAGCGTCCTTAAAGCGTTAATTTTATGACCCAATTCTGTGTGGACGCATTTTGCATAATTTTTCACTTGATTTATTTAGGCAGAAACATTAGAAGAATTTGCCCATGGCAAACGCTCGCAATTACAGGCCCATAAATTATGCATATTTACTTGGCTCTAGGCCAGCTTTCGGGCCAGCCGACAGCAAGCAACTGTATTTGACACCTTATGAAGCAAAGCAAAAAATGTGGCCGTAGTCGAAACAAGGTAAATTTAATGAATGAGCGGCGCGCGTTGAAGTTGCTGATTTTTCTTCTGTTTCTTTTTTTTTTGTGGATGGAAGCGCGAGTGGCGTGTGGCGTGCGACACGCAAAACCCAATTTTCTGTTCACATTCGAAGAGGAACAGGAAAAAAAATCAACAGCGACAAGAAAGAGAAGAGCTAAATTTAAAAGCCAGGGAAAAGTTAAAAAAAAAATCACACACAAACAAACAAACAAAAGGGGAAGATGAGAGCGTCGAGGCCCTATCAATAGCTACACAATTAATTTCAAGTGCTAGCGCAAAGGCATTGGAATTCAGCATCAAAAAAATAGACAAATGAAGCCAGAGAGAGAGAGAGAGAGAGAGAGAGAGGGAGTGGGAGAGAGATGGGAAAAATGTATGTGCGACTTGCGGCGACCATTTGGTGCGAGTTCCGCTCAACCGGATTTCCATGCAGCAGCAGCAGCAGCAGCAGCTCACGTGACATAGTTAGAGCAGCAGAAGAGGCGCAGTAGGAGCAGCGTCTGCCTGCCTGCTGATGATATGAGCTCACGTCATAGCATAGCTAATTTAGCGATCTAATGAATTTCGAGCAGCAGCAACAGCAGCAGCAGCAGCAGCCCGGCTAAGCAACAGATACAAATTGCAATGCATTTATAAATGTTTCACTTTTGAGTAGGAATTTTAAACTTAGGGCGGCAGCACTCGACACTCCCACATACACACAGAGTGTACACCTGTAAGCCGTTATAATTACATAATATGCGAGTGCAATGGCCATCAGCTGCAAGCAGCGCGCCCTTCAGTCAAAGTGTATCTTTAAAATTGTTGCTTGTAGCTCGGCCAAGTTCGTCTGGAATTACACAATTAATCTTTGTTGCTGTTGCTGTTGCTGTGTTGACGCCGACACCAATTAAAATTATGTTATAATTATAGTTGGCGGCGCGCCTGGCCATCAAATTAGCTGCGCTGCGATGTGCTTTTCCTAAACTCATCAAAACTAATGAAAATATATAGCTATATATATATATATATATAGAAACTAAGTAAAAATGTTGTTAGCCCACATATAATTAGGTAATCATTAGGCCAACTCAGCTGCTTGCCTGCCTTCTGCTTTAACCAAAACTTTGATGGCCACCCAGCACGAGTTGCATATCAAAAATTCAAGTTCAAATTCTATTTAAGCGCAGGCGGCGGCGATTAAAGCTGGTTTTCTACAGTGAAAGTAGTAAAGGAAATTTATAGATATATTTATTTATCGTATATGTTGTAGAGCAATGTCAACAGCAGTTCAATAGCCACAGCAATGCCGGAGTGGTAAAAATTTCTCGACTGGCCAACAAAATAAACCCCATTTAAATATTGCAGCTTTCAGCGCACACAATTTCCGTCTCTCACACAAAAGCCGGAAGCATTCCACATTTGGCCAAAACAAAAAAAAAAGAAGAAATATAAAAAAAGCCGCCTGCCACAATGGTCAAGACAAACACACACACACAGAGATACAGATAGAGCTACAGCTACAGATACTTTAACCTATTTAGGCAAAGAACAGCATTCTGTCTGGCCCCATTTGGCTCGTTCTTTAATTAGTTAATAAGTGTTGCGGTGCGAACGGCTGCTTAGCCAAGTTGGTCAGTTTTATGGCCCAGGTCTTTGCATATTGAGCAAACCTGTAACGCGGCCAATCAAAATCGAATCAACATCAAACAACAACGACGGAAGATATATATCATCGGTATTTACAGCTAGAGGCTAACACAATCGTCAGTAGTCAATCGTAAATCGTCAATCGTCCGGCGTCAATCAGTTCGTTAGCGAGCAGAAGCTGGCAATTTCCTTTTGGACTATCTAATCATTTGTGCTTTAATTAAACACACATTTGCACACCAACTAACTAACTAACTAACTAACTGGTAATTAATAGCTAGGCAAATACTCTCGGCCAGACAGCCAGCGAGCTGATGAACTTGTCAGACGCAATCAAAGACAATCAAAGATACAGTCAAACTGAGACTAGACAAAATACATATTGACTTGTTTATGGTGCAATGACACGGGCTTCAAGAATGCTGCTGACGAATTGCCAATTAGGAATTCAGACACTAATGCTTAGGCATTAAAGAAACAACAGCTCAAATGCTTTAGTCAAGTTTTATATACATTTAAATGTTTAGCTACGTTACATGACGTTTATGAAATTTGAAAGCATATTTAAACAAATTTACTTGTGATTGAAATTCAGAAAATTTACCTTTCAAGTACTTATGACTTTGCAACGATTTACGTACTTTCAGCTCGTGTCATAAAACGCTGGCCAATTGCAAAGCTTTTGTGCACGACTTGTGCTTGACACAGAGCACACAGCTTGAGAAATGCTGAAGCTGCGTGCCACTTGAGACAGCAATAACAACAATTTGTCGCTTTTCATTAAAACTGACTTTATGGATGCATGTACAGGCATAGCACATAGGTATATATAGGCATATGGTATATGGCCTATGGCTTATGTCTTATGTCTTATGGTGACATCCCTCGGAAATGTAAATGTAAATGTAAATCAGAGCAATATGCGCACGTTTCGTATGTTCAGTTTGTGTCAAACAAGTTGGGCCGCTAATCTCATAGCGATCGTCGAACGAAGTAGCCCACATACAAAAACAAAGACAACAGCAACAACAGCGACAACAGAAAAGTATCTATGGCCGAGGGGTATGGGGCAGACGTGTATGCGCTTGTGCGCGACCGAATGTATCTTTTGGATACATTTGCTGTCGCTACAGAAATTAATACGTGCTGAACACTCCAGCAGCGCACACACAACTCGCTCGACGAGTCGCGGCTGTCGGGTCGAAAAGTTGAATTGAGTTGAGTTTGAGTCTGCGGTTTGAGTTTGGGCGCCGGCGCGATCAGCTTTTCCGCACGTACCTTAAAGTACGTTGGCTTCAAGACATCGGTATCGGTATCGGTTTAGATATATACATATCTCTATATATATATATATATATATTGAATGCTCTATAGCCCATATCTTATCTCGTTTTACTCAAGACAACTCAAGTTAATGCGTGTGTTCGTTCCGCTTCGTTGTCGTCTTCCATTACCATCCTCGACGTGGGCGCTGCGCGTTGAGACTATGCGCGGGCGTACCGAATGCGTGTGTAAATATTTATATTGCAAAAAGTAGGAAAAGAAACTACACAAAATACGAAATAAAGTTGTTAAATTATTATTATGGCTGTAACTGCAAGCTAAATACCTGTACAGGTTTGCAACGAAAAACAAGTGTAAACACAATAAAATAAAAATAAAAATAAAATTATTCGAGTGCAAGTCTTGCAATTGTTTATGCAACAGCAGCAACAACAAAGTGCAATTGTTTTTAACAAATTATGACCCATATGAATACACAATTTGTATATCTCAATATACGCAATAATAATTCCATTCATTCATGTTTATTCAACCCAAATGCAAGTGCATTTATTTATGAGTGCAACGAAGGCTAACTAAATTTTCAAAACAAACAAAAAAAAATACTAGAAATTGTAACAATATCCAGAAAAAAAGACAGCTGCACAAACTCACTGGATAATTTCATTGCATTCAGCATTTAAAGGAATTTCCGAGGTTCGTATCTTGTTTATTTAACAATCAGATATTTTTTATGCCACAAGCAAATAGCTGTAAAATTAAACAAATGCCAATTGTTAGAGATAAAACTTTGTAGACTCTCTCTCTCTCTCTCTCTCACACACACACTTTACGCTACATATGACAGTGGGCTGCTCGAGAACTTGTTGGCAATTCAAGTTCAACTTGTGTCAAGCAGTTGCTTGCTTGACAGTGGGCAGCAGAAGAATTCGCTCAGCACTTCCGGCTAAATGAGTAATGACAGCAACAGCAACAACAAAATGACATTAAATTTTTTAAAAATTAAAAAAAAACTTTCAAAAATATTATATAAACATAAAAATACTCTCTCTCTCTCTCTCACTCTCTCTGGCAGTTTGGCTGTGCTATAAAATATTTTTCTCTTTTGTAAACATTTACAAAAAGTCGAGTCCGTTTGGATTTGCATAATTTTTATGTTAACAAATGATTCAACTGTCATTTTCTTTAAATTTAATCTTTATAAATCGAAATGAAGTTGCAATCATTTAAGAGATGGTAGAGTATATGCGAATGACAGATGCGCTGTAGTTGCTAGAAAATCTAGAAATTAGATTATTAGATAAAATTAGGCTCATGTCATGAAATCTTCGCTGTCACAATCAACAGTTTGGCATGACCTAAGAACTGCATAGCTGCCGTACATGAAATGTTCCCTGCCATAATCACTAGTTCAACATGTTTCTTTACTTATTAGCAAAAGAGTATAAGAAACACTCTAAGCATAGGTATTATATATTATATACTATATTATATATTAAATATATTCCTATTTCCCAAGATTTCTGCCACAACACAAAGTATCTGTAGCCAATAAAATGTTGCCTGCCTGCCTGCCACAATCCGTAGTTTATCGTGCCCCTTCTCACATAAGCAAAGTATAACAAACTCTGGGCATTCTTTAAGCCCAGTTATTGCTGCTCGAACGCAGAAGCAAAGAGTGCATGAAAAAGGAAAGTTGAAGAGCTAAATTCCAGCTATAATTAAGTTCGATTGGGTCACATTCTGCCTACTTTGCACTTTTTCTTGTTTCTTGCGTTTGTGCCCAAAGGGTATAAATGAGGCAAAGAAAGGGCGTTTGTTGCTCTATCGCTGTGGATGATGGATGGTTACATTTGGGTGGCTAAACGAAATGCCAGCCAGTCGATAAATATTTACATAGCTGAACGCACAGCTAAGCAACAAGATAAATTGCTTTATCAGTGACAGTCCGAGATGAAAATGCAGTTGGCAATACGAAGATATATGTATATATATTATCATTAGCTAATTGGTGGTCGAAGGCTATCAAAATATTGAGATTTATGTGCGTTTCACTTAATGAAAATTAATGATAAACCAATTAAAAACAAAAAGGGAAAATAAAAATGCTTGTTAAGAGGTTACTTAGGGGAGCTAAGCGAATGTAATGCTTCACAAGTTGTTGCAACAACCTTGGCAAAGGTCAAAGTGCGACGCGTTGCACATACGCCCAGGAGCAAAAGCTGCGCTGAGTGCCTGCTGCTGTTGCTGCTCTCTGAGGCACATCAAATACTAATAATGCTTATGGTTTATATTTTTTATGGATCAATAAGTTTGAGCGCGTGCGGCAAAGAGTTGGGCGCTGTGCGGCAGACAGCGCCATGAATAACACCAGCTGAGATCAAGGCGCTTTTAATAATCTTTAATAGGCTATATGCATGAGAGCGTGTTACTGCGAGCGTATGTGTATCTCTTCCCCGCTCGCTCTCTCTCTCTCTCTCTCTCTCTCTCTCTCTCCGTGTCCCTCTGTGTGCGTGGGCGTGCTGCAATAAAAATGCCACATGCCCCACACAGCTTGTGGCTAGGTGTCTGCATAGCCATGCTCATGCCGCGCTTATCAAAATAACAACAATTTTTTTATTTTATTATTATTTATCTTGCAAACAAGAAAAAAGCACAGGCGAGCGAGCGGGCCAGTGTGTGTGTGTGTGTGTGTTTATATACTTTTATCTTTATTAATTTGATTCTCAACATCTAAAAGCTGCTCGCTGCCGGAAAACTGACACTTCCATTTGGCTTTTCATTTTCACGCACATGCTGCCGTTCCGGGAAAACCCGACCAAAAGAATAACAAAACAAAAAACAAACTTTAACGCATTCATGCTTTTGTTCATTTTGGCTTAGCACCTGCGACTGTCTTTCTCTGTCTCTCCTTTGAGAGATCTTTCAGCTTTGTCTTAAAGTTTGCTAATTGCTGCCAAAAAATCTTCCAATTGCATTTTATTTAATTTTCATAATTAATAATTGCAAAACTTGAAAATTATTTAAGCAATTAGCATCGAAATAAACTTTTTGAAAAAGTTGCGTGCATAATTCAAGCGAAATTGACATTCGAAAGTGGAGCTTAAACCAGCTTAACTATTTTAATTAAATAAAAATTTTGTAAATATGAAAAAATATATATTAAATATTTTATTTCAATAGAAGAAAGCGACACATTTTTTTATAATTTTAAATATATAATTTAAATATATATTTTAAATATATATTTTAAAAATATTATTTTATATCCCACTAATTTTTTTTTTTTATATTTTAAATACAAAACAGACTAAAAATATGTAAACAATGTTCAATCAACTGACAAGACAATTATTTGCGTAGCTTATCAGCAGCGGCTTTAGCCAAAAAACTGTTCAATGTTGTATTAATTAGAGATAAGTCGCATCAGATGTGCTAAAAGCCTAGCGACTGCAGACTGTTTGCTCCATCATAACTTACACATAAGAGAAATTAGATAAGCGCGTCACATGCGCCATAAAAACATTATTAGTATATACAAATCTATATCTATAAATACATTAAGTAGGCGCAAATGTTTGCTATGTGCTGATAAGGTGCTAAATATAGTCACACATCGAGCTGCCACTAAAAACCTTAGACATATATTGTATAATTTATACATATTTTTGCTTGGTCTTTTTTTTTTGGCAAACACAACAAATTAGAGCCCAGTGAAATGGAATATAAAGGCCATTTGGGGGTGCGGGGTTATGGAATTATATGTTATTTGAAACGTGTTGCTCATAAATTTACGCACGTTCAAATTCAAAACGTGCCCAAAATCTACACAAACAAATATGAAAAGCCGCCTACACAACACACATGCAAATATCCAAATTCTGCCATCATTCTGATTATGTATACATATACAATACATATGTTTGCCTGCTGTGTGTGTGTGTGTGTTTGTATTTAAGGCCTACAAACAACAACAATCAGCGTATGAAAACATTTATAAATGCGACTCTGGCTGTTTTCCATGCCAATAAGCTTAATGCCAGCATTTGATGTCAATTACCATAAATACCATACAAATGGAAATGTAATGGAAATAGATGAATATTGAATACTCTTGCTGTTTATACAGACACAGATAGAGATACAGATGCAGATACATATAGAGATACGGATGCAGATACATATACAGATACAGAAATAGATACAGGTACAGATACAGAAACAGATACAGATAGAGATACACATGCAGATACAGAAACAGATTCAGATACAGATGCAGATGCAGATACAGATTCAGATACAGGTACAGATAGAGAAACAGGAACAGATGCAGATGCATGTGCAGATACAGATTCAGATACAGATACAAAGACCCAGCGAGTCCTCTATAAAGGCAACATCTCCCAAGCAAATACAGCAAAACATGTACGAAGAAAGAGATAAATACAAAGGCAAAGAGCCAAAAGACTGCGTTACAAATAAATAGAACAAAATGTCAAGATAATCTCATTAAATTAACAACTACATCAAAGTTGACACTCAAATCTATTATGTCTTCAAGCCTCCTTGTTGATTTGAACACATACTTCACGACATAGTTAAACCATCCACCTGAAAAGTATAAAACTGAGTAATAATGTGCAACATGGCACGACAAATGGAGGCGTTGAATGTCGCCGCTCGAATTAGACATATTTGAGGCTGTTGCGCGCTCCACACAGCCTGACTGCCCCGTTCAGCCTTGCCCCAGACATTTGTCAAGTTCAGAGCCGTTCGAAATGTTGCTGCAATGCTCAGCAATTTGTTTTGGCAAATCCGTTAACACGTACAACGTTTTTTTTTTCGCTTGCCGCAAATTAGAAAAGCAATTTTCCAGCAGCAACGAAAAACGAAAAATTCAAACAAACTTTTCCAACAAGCAAAATCAATATTTGCACAATTGAAGAATTTTAAATTTGTTAGCTTACAGTAAAACAAAAAAAAAAAGTGGAAAAACAACAAACAAACACACAAAGAATTTATCAAATAAAAATTGAGTTCAGTTGCGTTGCGTATGCTGAATTGATTTAAACAATGTTTGTTATTTGCCAGGCACAAAAAAAAGTTTTGTTTTCTTTACTTTTTTCCAACTCGCTCTTTGCATTTGCATTTGAGGGTGCCAAAAGTCAGAAGCTGACAACCAGTCGAGCTACTCTGGTAGCTAAAAACTTCAAACGGTTCCCTCGCAACCATAAATGGTAAAAGCCAATTGCAAGAAATATATATATATATATATATTTATCAAAGAAAGAAATGTGACATCAAAAGTGTTTTTCTAAAAGTTGTTGAAGAGTTTTCTGCGACAATCAGTAAGAGATAAAGTTTCGAGTTTGGCTAAAAAAAAACCTTTTATGAATGTTTCGCTCATAACTTATGAATCTCAGAAGGTTTGGCATAACAACAGGTAGTTTATTAATTATTATTTCAAGCACATCAAGTCAATAGCCATAAAACTACAATATTACATAATTTTATGGCTTTAAAAATTAAAAAGAACTCAACTGTAATAGCTGGAAATGTTCAATTTTGATATGCGTGCTCAAATTTGATAAACTTTTATAAATGTATTTGAAAACAATATTTTATAATTCAGCTAGCGTAAGTAAAACGTTTGATTGCCTCAATAGGTTTAATGCTATCAAGTGAGGGTATATACCAGTCGTTCTTTAGTTAGCACAAAGCAGCTTTGCCAAATGCAAAGCTTAAATGTGCTTAGTATCCTAATGTTCACCTCAACTAAATATTCGAAATTTTACTTTTTAAAGGGCTTAAATCACAAATTGAAATTTTTTTCTATAAGTGGACGAAACCTTTCAATATTTCAGAAAAAAAAATTTCATTTGCACTTTTACTTTACGCTTAGCATAAAAAATTGCAGCTGGCATTGACGCATTGATAAAGCATTGAAGAGCGCGTGTGCTTCAGGCACAGTCAAAACAAATCGATTTTCTGTTGACCAAAGCTGTGTGTATATGTATGTGTGTGCGTTGATTTTGGTTAGAAATATGTTTGGGTTTTTTATGCCTATGGCACACATGTTTATGCGTCCGATGCGGCACAACGTGGCCTAATAAAATTTCAGTTAACGAAAATAAACGCAGCCAACCAGACGCAGCGGGCGATTGCAGAGAGGCGGCAGCAGCAGCAGCAGCAGCAGCAGCAAGAGACATCAGTAGGAGGAGCAGAAGCTGGGTATAACATGTGGTGAATCGTGCCAGCCAAAAAGCCAGCCTTACCACAATTTCTTAGTCCAAATAATAAATATAATGTTTATTCTGCTGGCATTTTGTGTGAAGCACCTCATACACTAACAAGGGGTTAATGTAGCAAGACGAAGTTGTAGCATTTTCTTGGAAAAATAAATGTATTTAATGAAAGGGAATTGGGATGATATATATTTGTTGTTGGGAATACTTACAAAAAATATTTAATCTATCTCAGAATCAACACACATAAATATCCAAATAATATATAAGTCATATAATATTTAATAAATATGCAATATATTCTTTATATTTACTATATAAAACTCTCACAAATGTAAATCATTTCTGTTAGAGTATTCGACTTTCAGCTAGCAGAATTTCTCTCAAATTTTCTCTTCTGCTCTATGCTAATAATTCATTTTAAATGAGTTTGTAACTATTTGTTTAAGCCCTTGCTCAATATGCTACCCTTTGGTAACGATTTAGCCTCTTTTTAGAATTTCTTTATACTTTTGTTCTGCATTTTATGCCTTGTTGAAGCGGCGCAGTTTTATCGAGCGCACATGCGGCTTTCGCTTTTGTGACTTGACAATTTAAAATCGAAATTTTTATCACCCAATAACCCAGAAGTTTACTCCGCCGCTTCACTTTGTAGCATCGTAAAAGGCACAGTGTATACAGCATGTGCTGGCCATGTCATACATTTTTTGCTCTTGTTTACCGACTCGGTTGCAACATAAATCATCATTTGTCAAGCGAATGTCCGGTCTGAGCTTAGCTCGGTTAAACCAACCCACTGGGTCAACTAAGCAGTTTGTGCAGCATATTAAATGCCCATGAACCATCTACCACTGTCCCTCACTCACTCACTTACTCAGTCAGTCAGTCACTCAATCATTCAGCAAGTTAGCATTTTTATTGCAATTTTGCTGGCTGCTCAATGAATATGTCAATCAGTTTATGAATCGTATGAAGAACAAAACAGTTCATAAATAATCTATATATCACACGGCTGTTGCATTCTTCCCATGGAATTGGCATTAAATCAATATTAAGTAGCCGCCGCATTGGCTGCCTGGCGCCATTCACTGAATGCCATGCGTCATCCCAATACGCGTGCCCGTCTCCAATGTCAAACAATCAGAGCTGCTGTGTGGGTGAAAATCAATCAGCATTTTGTGCGATGAACTTGTCAGGCAACAAGTTGAGCGACTGCCACAGCGACAGCTGTTGCCGCATTCATTTCACATCCTGACAATTTTACAACCACAGCATGTCCTAGGGCGGCTCCTCGAGCAGAACAAGGTAAAAATAATGTATATAAAAAAAGTTTGGCAGCTAATTATTTGCTCTGTCGCGCAGCGCTTAAAAATAGAAAGTCTTCATTTGAAATTGCTAAAAATGTCGCAAGTTGTGAGTTTGTTATCAGGCAACTGCCTAATGCCGTAACGACAGTGGCTAAGACCTGCGATTTAAGCCAAAGATAAAGCGTTTGCGACAGAGCGCAACAAAGCATGAAATATGCAATGTCAATACTCAAGCTATATATAGAAAATGTTAATAAAGCTTTAAGATGACTTTATACAGAAATTTAAAATTACGTTTTGCCTAGTTGAATTGAATAAGCTATAAAATATGAGCAGAGACTAGAAGTCTACTAAGTGAAGCTACAGAAAAGGCTAATAGACTAAGAGTCAGAGAAGAAGCTTTGATTCTGCATATAGAAAATATCTCTATTGACTGAGCATTAAGTGAATATTATATACGTACAATAAATTTAAAAGCTTTGAGCTTTAAGCTTTATTGTGCTGCTAAATCCATTTCAGTCTTTAAGATTGAGTTTTTTAAAAGCTTTCAACTATAATGAGCTTTTAAGATCCTTGGCTTAATCCCGATTACTCAAAGAGACTCAAGTTATATCACATATGATCTCATGACCAAAATTCAATGAGCTTTCAATTCAACATTCAACTTTTATAAAATTCATACAATTGAAGTCCCCAACGACTAATGGCAAACCCTGGCATATATACAATTTGTTTTATGTTACACTCATCAAAAGTTACCTGGCTTCTGAGCACACAGCCTGATTATGATTGAGCATATCAGTCAAAGGCAATCGGAAGGAAGTCGACTTCAATTTGGCTGCCTGACTGCTTGGCGCATGCAATTGACAAAACAGAGAGAGACAGAGAGAGAGAGAGAGAGAGAGAGCAGAAAAAATACATTCAATACAAAAAGTAAACGTACACGCACAACAAATTTTCATATTTTACTTTGAGCTTGATGTATTTTTTATTGTTGTTGTTATTGACGAAAGCAACGCACATCCAATTTGAACAACAATTGGACGACTTGACTTGAGTTGAATTTACCTTAAGCATTTGCCGTTGCCAGCTGCAGTAGCTATGCGAGTGTGCGTGAGTGTGTGCTGGTGTCTGTGGGTGTGCATATGTGTGGGTGTGTGTATAATCGTAAAAAGGTATTGCCCGGCCCTTGAGCCTTTGCCTTTTGAGCATGTCTTGGCAGTCGAAATGGGTAATCAGCTCTTCTTACATGATGCGGATTTCTTATTGTGATTTTGCTTTGAAATTTACATAATGTGGCACTGTCTTGGTTGCTGTCACGTCGTTGTGTCAACATACACACACACACACACACACTCACTCACTCATATAGCATCATCTTCAGCATACAGGAAATGCGCACTACTCCCCATTCACCATTCACAATTTACCATTCACAATTCACAATTTGTTTAAAGTGACTGCTCGGGGGTAGCTGCCAGACACAAACAAAACTAATTTATGCAACAGTGGGAGAGCGAGAGAGAGAGAGAGATGCTGAGACAGAGACACAGTTATAGAGACAAACAGTCAGTCAGCCAGTCAGTTAGACAGACAGACAGACAGACAGACTGACAAACAGAGCACACACCTTGAATTGTCTAGGGCCAAGACGTTGGACCCTTTTTCTGGCATTTGCATTTAAAAGAGCTGTCTTCGCTGCGGGCTTAACACCTCCAAACAGTCTCATCTCCGCCGAGCTGTGTGCAAACAATTAGCTGCCTGTTTACATGTATTCACAAGATGCTGGCTGGAGCCTGCGCTGGCGTAATTAGCAACGCCGCTCAGCTCGAACGTGTTTTTATTTTTCTTTTGCAGGAAGGGGGCGTGGCAGTGTGTACGACTGCCGACTCTGACTTGAAGAATAGTTGGGAGCAATTGTTTGTCTGTTTGCTGTCACCTTGACAGCAACTAAGTCAACAACAAAAGAAGACAGCGACAAATCAGCTGCACATCTGGCTGACAGTAGCAGCAGCAGCAGCAGCAGCAGCAGCAGCATCAGCAGCAGCAACAGCAGCAGTTGCAGTTGCAGTTACAGATACCCTAATGCAGATGCAGATACATTTGTAACTACAAATGCTGCATGTTTGTATTTCCTGTAGTTAAAGAGAAAACGGGTATGTGAGGATGTTTAACTAACTTTAATGAAGTATGTGAAGCACCTGTGTGTAGACAGGAATAACGTAACTATATACAGCTGAGTTCATAAAAATAGTAGTGCGACTTGCTGAACTTTGCTTTTTAGTCGATCACAGCCTTTAGTCGATCACTCTTTACGCACTCTTCATATATTTAGCTAGCTTTTCTTTTACAACGTTACAGGGTGAACGCTAGTCGAGCACTGCTTATACACACTCTTTCCACATTTGACGAGGTTTGCTTTTGTGCTGCTGCTGCTGCAGGTTTTAGCCCGCATATAGTACGCGCTCTTATGTTACATTTAGATTTGCATTTTTATTTAGCGCATAAGTGCAGTCTCCGCTCCTCCTCTTTGCGTGTGCCCACAGCACCTGACTGTGTTGAAATGATGCATTCTACTTTTTGTTTTAGCTCATGCATTCATTATGCTTAAGAGGAAGAAGTAGAAGAAGAAGAAGAGCGTCATCTTCTTGTACTTGACTGAGTTTTTATTATCATATATTCCCTTTGTTTGGCCATACAGCTATGAAATTCACATGATTCGCTGGCAGTACCTCAAGGTCAGCTTTAAAGATTGTTGCAAAAAAAAATATTTGAATGGACAGGTGTTAAACATATATATAAAATACACACCTCATAAATGTCATTTATAATTTCACACACACACACACACACACAGCACTTCGAGCGCCCTTTGAGCAGCTACAGCTAAACAAAACGCAATGCCCATAATTAAATCAACGTTGACTGGAAAATATTTGTTGGTAGCGCGATTGCAGCGCTTAAGCTCGCCTGTTGCTGTCAGCTACAGTCCACAAGGACGAAACCATAATGGACAGCAAAAGGACACAAACACACACATACAGAGAGAAGAGCTTAAAGCAACGCACAGTGCCAATAATTGCGTTTGCTTTGAAAGCGAAGTTGAGTAAGCACTTCTCACACAGTTAAACCGAGAACTGAAAAGAGAATTTATAATCACTTAGGTGACATCAAATCATAACATTTATCTTCAGATTTATTCCGTTAGAATGCGCTCACATTACAAGTGGATTAAGTTAAGCTATTGCATTTATTACAAATTATAAGACACAGCTTAGCAAGATAGCAACTAGCTGCGAAGACGAGTAAGCCTTCGTGTGATAATTTTTTGTATATATATATATTATAATTTTAGATATAAGAAGAGAATCAACAGAGATAAAAGTAATGAATAAATATTTTGGTTGCTTGAAGAAATGCTGAAAAACGCTCAAATCTCTCATATACTACTCAGCTTAAGATCTAAATAAAGGCTGGCCAAATAAGAGTGATTTTCTTATTTCTGATGTCATTTTATAGCTATGTCTATGCCATTAGCATAGCATATCATTGAAAAAGGTATCTGAACTTTGCTATCTGCGCTTCAAGCGTATGGTTCAATTTCAATTACATTCTCAATAATTATTGCTATGGATGCCATCATTTGATTACTTCTTATCAATTTCAATCTGCATGTAGACTTAAAAGCTAAAAGACTGTGACTTAGCTCAAGCCATGATAGCGATCATCTGCAACATAAAATTCAGGTTGCCTTAAACAATTCGTAACCAAATGCAAAATTCAAATAAAAAATCTAACCACGTGAATGTTATCGATAAGCAGCTGCTGATGAATTATTATAGAAAATAATATTACTCCATGACCACCTAAAATTTCAGGCTATAGATACATAAGCTGAGCTACAGATCTAAAGCTGGATAACTAAATATAAAATATTATTTAATTTCTAAGTTCTTTAGTGAAAAAAATCTGGTTTTTTATTGATTTTAGAGCGCGAATTTTCTTAAATTCAATTCTAAAACGTAACAAATACTTTGTTTACAAATCGGCTCAATTTGTAAGCTCGTTTTGTATTCTTTTCTTATCAGTGCCTAATGCTAATGTAATGCTGCTGTGCTGTAGGCAGCAGCAGGCCAGAGCATGATAAGCATTTCAATTAGACAACCTGTTGGGTTCCTATAATAAACTGGTATTTGTTAAACACTACACGTAAATGACCAGTTAGCCTGATAATAACAGCTATCGCAAAACACATACTAGAGCCGACTGCGGCATCAGTATGACTCTCAGCTTTAGCCCAATCAAAACAAACGAAAAAATCGCTAACTCATGCTGAGTTACAAACAACGTGCATAAAATACGCTGCGACTCTCCGAGCACCGATCAGTGCTAGTCGCAGAGGCACACAGAACTGAACACAAAATGTTGTTTTTAATATACTTGCTGAGCGCCATATCAGCGTTGCTAGTGTACTTAGTACACCGCAACATGAACTATTGGAAGAGCCGGGGAATACCTCAGGAGTCACCCCACCCGATCTATGGCAATGTTGTCGGATTCCGAAAGACCCGCGTACTTAACGATCTCATGATTGAGTACTACAATAAGTTCCGAAATACCGGTCATCCCTTCGTGGGTTTTAGCTTTGTTCAAAAACAAAGCGCGTTCATTATGGACATTAAACTGGCAAAGAACATTCTCATTAAAGATTTTACGAACTTCGCCGATCGTGGACAGTTCCATAACGAACAAGAAGATCCTCTCACCGGACATCTTTTCAATTTGGATGGCAAGAGATGGAGAGAGATGCGTCAAAAACTATCGCCGACTTTCACATCTGGCAAAATGAAGTTCATGTTCCCAACTGTCATCAAAGTGTCCGAGGAATTCGTTAAGGTCATGATGGAACAAGTCCCAGACAAGTCTGGGGGAGCGATCATTGAAGTCAAGGATCTAATGGCGCGTTTTACTACCGATGTGATCGGCACAGTTGCTTTTGGCATTGAATGCAACACTCTTCGTACTCCAACAACGGATTTCCGTAAAATGGGCCAAAAGTCCTTTACTGAGATGCGACATGGTATTCTTGTGACTGCATTTCAGTTCAGTTTTCCGAATCTGGCAAAAAAACTGGGCATGCGCATGATTCCAGAAGATGTTCATCAGTTCTTCATGGGACTAGTTAAGGAAACTATCGCACTCAGAGAGAAGGAAAATATTAAACGTAATGACTTTATGCAAATGCTCATCGAGTTGAAACAGAAAGGAAGTTTTACTATGGATAATGGCGAAGTAGTCACGGGATTGGATGTTGGAGAGCTGGCAGCTCAGGTCTTTGTCTTCTACTTGGCTGGATTTGAAACCTCTTCATCAACCATGACCTACGCGCTATATGAACTGGCCCAACATACCGATATTCAGGATAGACTAAGGGAAGATATTCAGGATGTTTTGCAGCAAAACGATGGAAAACTGACCTATGAAAGCGTTAAGGCTATGCGATACTTGGATCAGGTTATTTCTGGTGAGTTCACAATCTCTATTGGACTTTAAAGGACGCCTAACTAAGTTATGCTTTTGCTTTAATAGAAACCCTCCGACTATACACAATTGTGCCTTTCCTTGAGAGGAAAGCGCTTAATGATTATGTTGTACCTGGTCATCCAAAATATGTCATAGAGAAGGGAACTCAGGTTGTGTTGCCAGCCGCTGCTTATCATCGGGATGAAAACTTTTATCCTGAGCCGGAGAAATTCGATCCAGATCGTTTCTCGCCCGAACAAGTGGCAGCTCGTGATTCTGTTGAGTGGCTGCCCTTTGGCGATGGACCGAGAAATTGTGTGGGAATGCGCTTTGGCCAAATGCAGACACGGATTGGTCTGGCCCAATTGATAAGGAACTTCAAATTTACAGTGTGCGATAAAACTAGTATACCCCTTATATATGATCCAAAATCACTTGTGCTTGGCACTATCGGAGGCATTTACTTACGTGTAGAGCGTGTTTTTTAATGAAATTGTTATAAAAAGTCGTGAGTTGCTTACGTTCAATTTGCCAAAGATATTTGTTGTTTTGCCATACCAAGCAAACTGCTTTGGCTAGTTATATAAATTTGTAATCTGCATATATGTTAAGTTATATTTCTATAATATATAAGTTTTTTGTCAAAGATAAGCTCAGCAACAGCTGATATAGAACTTCAGGTTTACAATGTGTGATCAAACTGATATACCCCTTATCATATAATCTAATGGGCGGTATTAATGTGCATGCAAATTGTGCATAGAATCTAAATGAGTTTGGTGTAACTTATTGGGATCAATTCAAAATACATTAAATTCTCATCAATGAGATTTCTTCCAAAACCAGTTTTCCTCTGTCTACTTTTCTTCTCTTAATTTTGTTCGGCAAGTCAACTCTCATAGTTCATGAGCAAGTCTCAAATTCTTTACAATAAAATCATAGCACAGTCAATGAGAGTTTTACCATTTTCATGACTCTTTGATAAAGACTTCGTCGGCTACATATAAAGAGAGATATGAAAATCACAAAGTTATCGTATAAGCTGTTAAATGCTTCTAATAAACGAAAGAGTATAATACCAGCAGATTGCGCTCAATTCGGACAGTGCTTGACTGGAAGTCGTGGAGAGCGGAACACGAAATGTTGTTTTTAATATACTTGCTGAGCGCCATCTCAGCGTTGTTGGTGTACTTAGTGCACCACCAAATGAGCTATTGGAAACGCCGGGGAATACCTCAGGATCCACCACATCCCATCTATGGCAATGTTGTCGGATTCCGAAAAACTCACACACTCAGCGATCTCATGATATCGTACTACAACAAATTCCGAAAGACCGGCCATCCATTTGTGGGCTTCGCCTTTATTCAAAAGCAGTGCGCTTTCATCATGGACATCAAACTGGTAAAGAACATACTCATCAAGGATTTCGCGAACTTCGCCGATCGTGGACAGTTCCATAACGAACGCGATGATCCCCTCACTGGACATCTTTTCAATTTGGATGGCAAACGTTGGAGAGAAATGCGTCAGAAGCTATCACCCACTTTTACATCTGGCAAGATAAAGTTCATGTTTCCAACTGTTATCAAAGTATCCGAGGAATTCGTTAAGATCATGATGGAACAAGTCCCAGATAAGTCTGGAGGAGCAATCATTGAAATCAGGGATCTGATGGCACGCTTTACTACCGATGTTATAGGCACAGTTGCCTTTGGAATTGAATGCAACACTCTTCGTAATCCTGAAACGGATTTCCGTAAAATGGGCCATAAGTCCTTCACTGAGTTGCGACATGGAATCATCTTGACAGCTTTTCAGTTTAGTTTTCCGAATTTGGCAAGAAGACTGGGCATGCGCATGATTCCAGAAGATGTTCACCAGTTCTTTATGAGATTAGTTAAGGAGACCATCGCACTCAGAGAAAAGGAAAATATTAAACGTAATGACTTTATGCAAATGCTCATCGAGTTGAAACAGAAAGGAAGTTTTACTATGGATAATGGCGAAGTAGTCACGGGATTGGATGTTGGAGAGCTGGCAGCTCAAGTCTTCGTCTTCTACTTGGCGGGCTTTGAGACCTCTTCATCAACCATGAGCTACGCTCTATATGAACTGGCCCAACATGTCAACATTCAGGATAGACTAAGGGAAGATATTCGAGAAGTTCTGCAGCAACACAATGGAAAACTTACCTATGAAAGTATAAAAGCCATGCAATATGCGGATCAGGTTATTTCTGGTGAGTTTAAGCGCACAGTGAGTTCTTAGAGAAATCGTATTTATGTTGTGCAATTACTTCAATAGAAACTCTCCGGCTATACACTATTGGCCCTTTCCTCGAAAGGAAAGCGCTTAATGATTATGTTGTACCTGGTCATCCAAAATATGTGATAGAGAAAGGAACACAGATAATCTTGCCTGCAGCTGCCTATCATCGGGATGAAGATTTCTATCCGGACCCCGAGAAATTCGATCCAGATCGTTTCTCGCCCGAACAAGTGGCAGCTCGTGATTCTGTTGAGTGGCTGCCCTTTGGCGATGGGCCAAGAAATTGCGTGGGAATGCGCTTTGGCCAAATGCAAACACGAATTGGCTTGGTCCAACTTATAAGGAACTTCAAGTTTTCAGTATGCGATAAAACTGATATACCCCTCACTTATGATCCAAAATCACTCGTGCTGGGCACTATCGGAGGCATTTACTTGCGCGCTGAACGTGTCTGAACTTCAAATGAAAACTGTAATCAACATTTATTTTTATTAAAATATAAGTTTACTAAATGGAAACAATTTTATAATTTTATAATCTTGAAACATTTAAGGTGCGCTGTGTACCTGTTCTAACACAAGTTTTTCTTTGAGTTTCTGGTCGTATAAGCTTTTTTAATTTCTTTGCGGGGTTGGGTTTTCATTCAACTAGAACTACAAACAAAGCTCCAAGCTAAAGTTTGCGAAAGCTCTCTATGAAATTGATAAAAAAAAGCACTGCTGGGCTCTTCAATAGCAAGTATATGGACATAGGAATGCATAACAGAACTATATCAGCTGAATCACGGTGATATTACGCAGCAATCCAGACGCAATAAAATGCAAGTCGCTTGCCTCGACTGCGCTCAGTACTGCAGTAGAAGTCGTCGAGAACTGAATACAAAATGTTGTTTATCATATATTTGCTGACCGCTATATCAGCATTAGTTGCATATTTTTTGCATTACAATATGAACTACTGGAAAAACCGAGGAATACCTCAGGATCCTCCGCATCCACTCTATGGAAACATGAAGGGATTTAGAAAAACTCGTGTAGTCCATGAAATAATAGAGGAATACTATATTAAATTTCGAAAGACCGGGCATCCCTTTGTGGGATTTAATTTTCTGCAAAGACGAAGCGCGTTCATTATGGACATCAAACTGGCAAAGAACGTTTTGATTAAGGACTTTTCGAACTTCGCCGATCGTGGACAGTTCCACAATGAACGCGATGATCCCCTCACTGGACATCTGTTCAATTTGGATGGCAAGAGATGGAAAGAGATGCGTCAGAAGCTATCGCCAACTTTCACATCTGGCAAAATGAAGTTCATGTTCCCAACTGTCATCAAAGTGTCCGAGGAATTCGTTAAGGTCATGATGGAACAAGTCCCAGACAAGTCGGGGGGAGCGATCATTGAAATCAAGGATCTGATGGCGCGTTTCACTACCGATGTGATCGGAACATGTTCTTTCGGCATAGAGTGCAATACTCTGCGTAATCCAGAAACGGATTTCCGTAAAATGGCAAATAAATCTTTAACGGACTTGCGCCATGGAACCGTTTTGAGTGCTTTTCAGTTCAGTTTTCCGAATTTGGCAAGAAAGCTGGGCATGCGCATGATTCCAGAAGATGTTCATCAGTTCTTCATGGGACTAGTTAAGGAAACTATCGCACTCAGAGAGAAGGAAAATATTAAACGTAATGACTTTATGCAAATGCTCATCGAGTTGAAACAGAAAGGAAGTTTTACTATGGATAATGGCGAAGTAGTCACGGGATTGGATGTTGGAGAGCTGGCAGCTCAAGTCTTTGTCTTCTACTTGGCTGGATTTGAAACCTCTTCATCAACCATGACCTACGCGCTATATGAACTGGCCCAACATACCGATATTCAGGATAGACTAAGGGAAGATATTCAGGATGTTCTGCAGCAACACGATGGAAAACTGACCTATGAAAGCGTTAAGGCTATGCGATACTTGGATCAGGTTATTTCTGGTGAGTTCACAATCTCTATTGGACTTTAAAGGACGCCTAACTAAGTTATGCTTTTACTTTAATAGAAACCCTCCGACTATACACAATTGTGCCTTTCCTTGAGAGGAAAGCGCTTAATGATTATGTTGTACCTGGTCATCCAAAATATGTCATAGAGAAGGGAACTCAAGTAATCCTGCCTGCTCCGGCTTATCATCAGGATGAAGATTTTTATCCTAACCCGGAGAAATTTGATCCAGATCGTTTCTCTCCTCAACAAGTGGCAGCTCGTGATTCTGTTGAGTGGCTGCCCTTTGGCGATGGACCCAGAAATTGTGTGGGAATGCGCTTTGGCCAAATGCAAACACGAATTGGTCTGGCCCAGTTGATCAGGAACTTTAAGTTTACAGTTTGTAGTGGAACTGAAATACCCCTTCGATATGATCCTAAATCTTTTGTGCTGGCCACAGTTGGCGGTATTCATTTGCGAGTAGAGCGTGTTTGAAATTCAAAATGAAGTTGTAATCAATAATGTTGCTTAAATATTTATTTTCATTTGGAACTAATTAAAATAGAAATTTGTATAAACTATAACTTTACCAAATGTAAACAAAATCGTTCTTGAAAATCTGTAAAACGAACTTTGAATAGACATTGAGGGGAGCTGAAACACGCATAGCTTTTTAAGCCAAGCGGTTCCAAGGCAAGTTTTACTCCGAATATCGAGTCTCTTAAGTTTTTTACTCTTAATTCCGGTTTCAGATTTTATTCAAATTTGTTAATAATAAAGCTCAATACAAAGTTTTGGGAAAGCTTTCTATGAAATTGATAGAGAAAATACTTTACTGAAAGCATGAAATTCTGCTAAGCTCTGCAATAACAACTGTCTGGCTATTTGAACAATACTAAAACAGAAGGCGTCGAGAACGGAACTCAAAATGTTGTTTATCATATATTTGCTGACCGCTATATCAGCATTAGTTGCATATTTTTTGCATTACAATATGAACTATTGGAAAACTCGGGGAATACCTCAGGAAACTCCGCATCCGATTTATGGAAACATGAACGGATTTAGAAAGACTCGTGTAGTCCATCATATAATGGAGGAATACTATATTAAATTTCGAAAGACCGGGCATCCCTTTGTGGGATTTAATTTTCTGCAAAGACGAAGCGCGTTCATTATGGACATCAAACTGGCAAAGAACGTTTTGATTAAGGACTTTTCGAACTTCGCCGATCGTGGACAGTTCCACAATGAACGCGATGATCCCCTCACTGGACATCTGTTCAATTTGGATGGCAAGAGATGGAAAGAAATGCGTCAGAAGCTATCGCCAACTTTCACATCTGGCAAAATGAAGTTCATGTTTCCAACTGTCATCAAAGTGTCCGAGGAATTCGTTAAGGTCATGATGGAACAAGTCCCAGACAAGTCGGGGGGAGCGATCATTGAAATCAAGGATCTGATGGCGCGTTTCACTACCGATGTGATCGGAACATGTTCTTTCGGCATAGAGTGCAATACTCTGCGTAATCCAGAAACGGATTTCCGTAAAATGGCAAATAAGTTTTTGATTGAGATGCGACATGGAATTATCTTAACTGCTTTTCAGTTCAGTTTTCCGAATTTGGCAAGAAAAATGCGCATGCGCATGATTCCAGAAGATGTTCACCAGTTCTTCATGGGGCTAGTTAAAGCGACGATCGCGTTCAGAGAGAAGGAAAATATTAAACGTAATGACTTTATGCAAATACTCATCGAGTTAAAACAAAAGGGAAGTTTTACTATGGATAATAGCGAAGTAGTCACAGGATTGAATGTTGGAGAGCTGGCAGCCCAGGTCTTTGTCTTTTACTTGGCTGGATTTGAAACCTCTTCATCAACCATGACCTACGCGCTATATGAACTGGCCCAACATACCGATATTCAGGATAGACTAAGGGAAGATATTCGGGATGTTCTGCAGCAACACGATGGAAAACTGACATATGAAAGCGTTAAGGCTATGCGATACTTGGATCAAATTATTTCTGGTGAGTTCACAATCTTCATTGGACTGCAAAAGATGCTTAACTAAGTTATGCTTTTGCTTTAATAGAAACCCTACGACTATACACAATTATACCTCTCCTTGAGAGAAAAGCTCTTAATGATTATGTTGTACCTGGTCATCCCAAATATGTCATAGAAAAGGGAACGCAGGTAATCCTGCCAGCCGCCGCATATCATCGGGATGAAGACTTTTATCCTAACCCGGAGAAATTCGATCCAGATCGTTTCTCACCTGAACAAGTGGCAGCTCGTGATTCTGTTGAGTGGCTGCCCTTTGGCGATGGACCCAGAAATTGTGTGGGAATACGCTTTGGCCAAATGCAAACACGGATTGGTTTGGCCCAGTTGATCAGGAACTTCAAATTTACAGTGTGCGGTAAAACTAGTATACCCCTTACATATGATCCCAAATCTTTTGTATTGGGTACAATTGGCGGTATTCACTTGCGAGTAGCGCGTGTTTAGGTTGAAATATGCAAATGTGTTCTGGGTTCTGTTATTAGATGACAAAATAGGTGACGATGTGGTCATACATGTTTGTAATAACACGCATGATTTTTAATGACATGGGGCTTTTATATTTATGTAAATGTGAGTGTTATTACTAATATAACATATAATTAAATGAAAAGTTGTGGTGTTGTTGGACTGTTCAATGCCCTGTAGTTGTTTGTAATAAAAACTCGAAAAAAATTTAACATATCTTATCTTTTATCTTTAAGCCACTTCAAATGATAAGACTTTTTGATAACAAACTGCTTTTAACTGTGCTTTGCTTTTGCAGTCACAATAATTAAATTGTTAAGCCTTAAGTGCCATGTAGATAACTAGATTATAATAACTGTAATCAGAGGCTTATCTCAGCATTCTGATAGCCTGCCCAACTATAAATAGAATTTTTGCTATGATTGCTTTGATAGATATTTAATAGAGAATCTATTGATTTAAACGCCAACTTCAGCTGTTTTAAGTTTTTACAACTTAGTTGAGTTTTCATAGAACTTTCTGAGTCGGACTTGTAAATAATAAAAATAGCGAGAAAACAACATAGAAAAAAGAAGTTGCATTATTTTTTAACATTGATGCTCTACTTTCTCACTCACTTTATCTATAAAACATTTTCCCATTTTCTGTGTAATTTTATTATCTCAGATTTTACATTTGCATGTTGAGCTCGACGAACTTTTATCAAAACGAAAATAAGAGAAAAAAATTCTTTTTCGTTTTGGCATTTTATCTGTTCAGCGTTTTACGCTTGAACTATTTTAGTTATTTACATTCGAATTGGCACCGAATGCTTTAAAGCATCTTCCACTAACCGAAATACTCTCACATGAGCATAGTTTGCGTTGCATTAAATTCCTTATAAATATACTTATATATATATAGAAATCAATGTGTGTGAAGGGAAAGTATATGTGGCTTGAGCAGAGTTCACTTTGACTGCATATTTCTCATGCCAAAGTCAATTTGATGGAAATATTCTTAAAATTTGGGTCACGTCTGCGTAAATCAAACTTTTTAAAATTCCTTCCACATTAAAATCGTATTTTAATTATGCATGAGAAGATAAAGTGTTTCTGTTTTCATCATGTTTTTATCTAATATCAGCGCAACATGCAACCTCGTGGAAAATGAGGCATGTGTAAAGAGCTGAAAAACTGCATTACACACAGTTTTTTTTTTCTTTGCCCTGTACCAAAGGCGTGGAAAAATTCTAATGATTGTGCCATCTTCTAACGGCTTGCAGCTAAAAATGTCATTAAAAACGAATTTCACACGTTTTACGTTGGTCACAAACATTAAAATTGTTGTTGCTGGTGCAAATCATTTAAATAATTTTCAGATACCCTAAGTTGTGTCTTAAAAATGGGGAGTTTTTAAATGAGAAAACATAATATAAATTTATATATATATATATATATATATATATATATATATATATATATATATATATATATATATATATATATATATATATATATATATATATATATATATATATATATATATATATATATATATATATATATATATATATATATATATATATATATATATATATATATATATATATATATATATATATATATATATATATATATATATATATATATATATATATATATATATATATATATATATATATATATGCTTTGTAGATATTTCATAAATATGAAAAGATTTTGAAATCAAATCAATCAAAATGCAAAAATCATTTTTGCACTGGTTCAGGGTATTTTTTAGTCGAGCAGTCGTACCTGTTTTTTATATATATTTAAATATCTAGCATTAATTTGATATAAAAAAATATATTTTTTTCAACTACAATAGTTAATAAATTAAACAGCTTTTATTTACTTAACAAATTATTCTTTAACCGACCAATAATTGTTTTTATTTTCACACAAATTTCTATTTATTTATTTATTTTATTTTAATATTTTTAACATTCAATTATTCAATAAAAAGCCAATGAAAATGAAAAAAAAAATCAATAGGAAAAAAGTGGAATGAATAATTAAATAAGCGCATTGAATAAATCAACGGAATAACAAACATGTTCAGAGCACATGTTATCCACGAGTTTGTTGTTTAGCAAAATACGTTTTAAAACAATTTCGTTGCTGCTTATGCAAATCATTTTGTTTCGATTGTGAGTATCGTGCGGATACACGCGATCCGTTCATGAAATGCTTAAGCCGCTGCTTACTCATTGCGAACAGTCAATGACTTGTTTTCTGGACCTGCTTGCGCTCCACCTTCACTCAAACAGCTGACTGAAAAACCAAATTAATTACTAGTCTCGAGTTGGTTTTGTTGCGTTTTTTTTTTTGTTGAACCCACAAAGCACTTGCCAGTTAGAGAGTGAAAAAATGAAATGAGAAATAAATCAAACAAGAGCAATGAGCAGACAGCAGGCAGCAGGCAGCAGCTGTGAAGAGGGCAGGTTATTCAACCTTAACATTGGCAACACCTTCGACCAGCCGACTTGAATAAGTCGAATACCAGAAACAGTTGCTTAATTAAAGGAAGACTTTGACTATCACATTTACTCAGTTGCTACAAATGAGTTCAACGCCAAATCGAGGTGGGAGTTGGGGGAGTTTTAGCAATTGCAATGTACGTTGTCAATTACACTGTGAGAAAATCACATACATATTTTGCATATTTGTGCACAAATATGATAATCTGAATCGAATAAAAAAAAAAACATTGTTAAATACTTGAGACATAAAACCAAAATAAAATTGAAAAACTTTTTAAAATACTTAAATAATGATAGAGAAAATAAAATTTGTAAAAAATTAAAACAAAATTGAAGCATAAAAAAATATATAATTTAACAAGCATTTATTAAATAAATCAAAAAATAAAAAAAAAAACAAAAATCAAAAATTATTAATTTTATTTATATTTAGATAGATTCATCTTTCTAAATATTCTTAAAACTTTTATACTTAAATTTTTGCACAGTGCTTGCCGCTTGTCCCCAAACACATTTCATATTCGATTTTCGATTAGAGCGCACGCATCAAACAACGCAATCATGACTATTGCCTTAGCCACAGGCCAGCAGCAAAATTAGTTGCAAGTGCATTACGGCGACAATAAGCAACAGCTACAGCAACAGCAGCAGCAGCAGTAGCAACAGTTGCTGCCAGAGACGGAAGTGTTGTTGGTCAGGCAAGCATGTAGCTCAGCTCAGCAGTTGGGCATTTGGCCAGTTGGCTGTAGGTGGATCGACTACAACCCTCCCCTCCGCCTTATGTCAATGGATTAATTGCATTTGCTTGCTGAAGTAGCCCAGCTGCCACAGTGAAAGCTGCAACAATAAGAGCGGGGCAGAGCAGAGCAGAGCTCAACTGAACTGACACAAAGTAAACAGAGCTGAAATTTTTGTGTTGACAACTTTGTTAGCTGCAGCTAGCTGTGGCTGACCATTACATGATATGAGATACGCGTATTTTGCATGCCTGATTGAGGCTGCGACTGTGGCTGCTCCAATTTGCGACACGCCATACGGCAAACTGTTGCTGCCACACTTCAGCAGCGTTGCATAAAGCAGCAGACAAAGGCAGCAGACAAGCACAGACACACACACCTGCACACCTGCACACCAGCTCACCTGGGCGCTAATTTAAAGTCAGCCGTGTGACGACTTCAACAGCCAACTTCAATTCAGTTCAGCTTGCGACGCGACAACGTGCGGTTGCTCAACTTGTTGGGCACATCTCGCAGCGCGTGTTTTTGAAAACAATTTCTGTTTTATTTTTATTGTTGGCCAAGAAACAGTTATGGCCATAAATCGAAAGTGGTACGCGCTAAAAAACCAAAAAGAATTCATAATAATAGATATTATGCCAGTTACATGAGTCGCATGTGTCTTGAGCGCATGCAAATGTTGCTATCGTCGTTGTTGCTGTTGGCACGCTTCAGAAGTACTAGCCTAAAAATTTAGACATGAATATATATATATGTATTATGCCATAAGCAGTGCCGCACACGTTTTGCAAATTTTCATTCACAAATACAGAAAAACCGAGCAACATCAACAACAATGACAGCAAAACATTTGCATGCCAATAGTTTTTTTGTTAACAAATTTATTACAGCATGTGACACACAAACAAGCATAAAATTGTTGCAAAATTAAAATAATAACAACTCGCACACACACTAATAAAAAGACATAAAAATACATATTATAGCTAAAAGAAAGAGAAAAAAATGTTATTTCGTCGCAGTTGTACGTATAATGTGGAGCAATCAACGCGACATTATGCAAAGGTAAAACATTGCATTGCATTTTTGTGAATCAAAGAGAAAGAGAAAGAGAAAAGAAAGAAATATGTAAAACGTACGTGTCCACACTTCAGTTAAACATATATACTAGATACATTGCAATGTGTGTATCTTTTTTTTTGTTTCTCAGATACAAATAAGTATCTTTCTTTGATAGCTTTGTCGCAATGTGCTCAATGGTTCAATGGTGCGTCGACAGTGACATCATCATTCTGATACACTTAAGCTTTGCATATGTCATGGCATCTTTTTTTATTTGCAAGTTAAAGTATTTATCTAAGCACAAAAGGATTTCGTTTGTCAGCGCTTTTTCTCTGCGTGAGTCTTTGGAAAATAGAAACAGATAATCAAATGTAATAAATCTTCCATATCCGCTACAAAATGAGAGAGAAATTTCAAGGAAAAGCTTTTGATTTTTGTTGGAAGCGACAAGCAGCGTGAACTAGACTTTTCCAAATAATAAAGTCAATGAAATTGATATATAGCTACAGGCTATAGTTAGTTAGAGAGAATATGGAAAACTTTCCATTATATAATTTCAATTTTTTTAAATATTATTTTAGCGCTTGGTCAATTCAGTTCAATTCAGTCTCTTGGCCAGCTACAATATTTGACTTAACTTCTAATCATTTGCATTCATACATATATAAAATATAAAGCCAGTCTAAAACTAAAACGTAACAAATAAAACCACGCACGAGCTCTGTTGAGCTCTTTCTAACCATTTTCAATTAAACTTCATACACTGTAGCTGCAACATAACAAAACAATAAATGGAAATTGAAGCAGTTCGGCTGAATAAGCCAGCCAGCTGCGTCTATCAATCGGATTTATGCAGTGCAGCCGAAATCAAATGCTGCAAGACTTTTCCGCCGGAAAATTGTGTCGCAAGAGACACAAGTGGAAATTGGCAGCATCAGACATAGAATTGAAAACAAAAGACAGAGTGAGGCGAGTGAGAACTGGCAGTTACGCTGAGTTTTAATGAATTCTAATAGATAAGCAAGGGCTGCTTGATTATTTCTAGTTGAGTTTTTAACTTGAAGAATTACAATTTCAATCAACTGTGAAATGTAGAACATATAAACAGAATAGAATGTTTTCGTAATTTGTTTTAAATTTAGACAAGCAAACAAAGCCAATATATGTATACTACATTTCTGAGACTAATAGCAGCTTATAACATAAGCATTAAAATTATAATACAAACTTTTTACTTACTTTATTTCCATATTCAGATTCATATTTTATTTCATACTTTTACTCAGACTCATGATTTATCACCAAAAAGTTTACCTCGTGCTTTATCGCCACAGATTAGTCTTTGCAGCCTGTGGCATGCATACAATTTCTTTATACTTATAATTCGAGTTTTTCTGTAGGAAGAAATAAAAACTTTTATATATTATTTTTAATTTTTTGTTTATAATAAATATGTTTAATGTGTATTATATATATTAATATTTAATACATGTCGGCTTTAAGCACACAATTTAAAGCAAAATTAAATAAATAAAATTAAAGCAATAGCATTAAAAATGTATATACATATATATATATATATACATAATAAAATCAATAGAAATATTTATCTTTAACAGCTTAAAAGCGCTTTATAATTGCGAGCCATAAAAATAATTGTTATTAAGCTCATATACATTCTATACATTCAACAGACTATTTCACATTCATTAAATAAAATCCACTTTCTTTGCGCTGCGATAAACAAATATTAATATAGCCCAGCGCTTTGAGTTCTGTGAACGATTAAAATTCGCAATTAAATTGATTTCTCAGTAAAATAGACGAACTTTATGTTGTTTATGCTGCGATTCGGATTTCTGTGTGTGTGTGTGTGTGTGTGTGTGGGTTGATTTTCTAAACGATTCTTGGTTCTCTGCTTTATCTAAGACGTATCTCTGCTTGCTTCGCCAAGCAACAATTAGAAAGCAATCAAATAATTTATAGCGTCTATAGCGTCTATAGCGCCGACAAAGCGCACAAAAGCGGAAAATACTTTTTGAGTTTTCGAGTTGTCAAAAAACAAAAGTCGCCATAAATCAAGTCAAGTAAATTGAAATTTTCAAAATGGGACGCCAGAAGTGTTCAAGTCAGCAGTTTGACCAAGCAACAACAATAACAATAACAATAACAACAATTGTAATTACACAGCAGAGAAATAATGAAATTATGTTTTATAGCGGATCTTGAGTCTTTGATGCTGTTGTGGCATTGTAGCTGGCGCAAACATATAACCCACTGCATGCGCTCTAACTGTAAAGAAAACGCAAGCACAACACAAACATCAACAGACACACACACACACACACAGCACTTTGACTAATGCGAGTTTAACAATTTTGCGGTCGTGTGTAAGTCTTGTTAAGCCAATTATATGCGCTGCCTCAGACCAAGCGCGTTGTACCTCAGCTTTCGAGCTCTGCCAGCTCCACTCCGACTCCCAACTTTCGTCTCAGAGCCTAACTTAAGCCCACTGAAATGAGGCTGGGCCCTCGGGCAACGCCAAGAAGTTGTCTTCTGGGAAAACGCAAAAACAAACAACGAGCACAAACATCACAAACCACAGATGCAAACTTAGCAACAATTTAGAGAAAATTTACTAATGAGCACCGACTTGACTATGTGATGCCCTAGAATTTGCCTTATTGGCTTTAATAGTGAATTCTGTGAGCTATGAATTTAGAGGAATTTTATAACTTAAAAGGTTTTTTAGCTTAGTTGATGTGCTTCGAAAGACATCAGCAATTATTAATAATTTT
Organism: Drosophila anceps; assembly: GCA_035045945.1. Lineage (NCBI taxonomy): Eukaryota > Metazoa > Arthropoda > Insecta > Diptera > Drosophilidae > Drosophila > Drosophila anceps. Next base: position 2,987,016 of record JAWNON010000073.1, read on the forward strand.
AATATATATAATTTTATATATAATTTATATATAGTATACAACGTGATAGTATTTCGCCAGTTATATTTACTACACTTTTCGTGACTCACAAATTTTTGTGAATTTCCTATGTCACTAGACAATACTCCATAGATAATATAGTCTAGCTGCCTACCTAATCTAATCACTTTTAAGATTACTTCATAGATTAAACGAAATAAAAATGTTTTAAAAATGGCAACAACTTTTCAAATACTCTTTGAGTCTCTTCAAACCAAAGCAAATCATAAATCCACATAAAATATATAAAAAAAAAATGTTCATATAATAATAAAAATAATTATAAAAAAAATTACAATTTATTTAATAGCCTCAACTACCCCAACTGCAGTCCAATCACTGAGCATACGCAAGCGCAGCTATGCAGAAAACTTGCAAATGGAATGACATTTCAATGTTGCGGTTAGACGGCGCTTAGTTCAGGCCCTTTGTAAGAGGGAGTTGCAAAGGGTTGGGGGGGGGCGGCCGGGTTGGCAGCAATTCTCAATGAAATTGCATTTTTTGGGTCTATGCTGAGAGGAAAGGCTCTGTCACAACATATCCGGTTGACAGAAGCTGTCAGCTTCCGTTGCAGATTTTATTGGTAAGACTTGGGTGCAATGAAGCGATTACAGCCGGGCTAAGCAAATGTTTTGTTAACAATCTGCCACAAGATTGCAACATTGACACAAATTGTGGCACATTGAGCAATTAGCAAACACTGAGAGAGAGAAAGAATAACAGAGAGAGTGAGAGACAAACCACACGCTGTAATGTCAACATAGCTGGCTGGGTTAGGGCCAACTGTGCTTAACTGAAATGGTTTAATCTACAGCTGCAACTAAACTTGAACAGCTTTTAACTTGTAGCCTTCAGCTATCTTTTTAACGCACAGACCCAATTTCTTACGTCCTTTCTCCTTTCGTTGCAGAGCTCCGTCACTTTGTGTAATCTTGGCGTGGGCGCCACATTCGGCGAATCAATACTACACGACCTGCCCAGGGACAGCACCGTCGTGACGAAGACAACCTGCGAGCTGCTGCGCGTCGAACAGCAGGATTTTCGACTCATCTGGGAGGTAAGCAAAGAAAAGCACACAAATACATAGGAAGCAGCCAATATATACATACAAATAAATATATGTATTCATTACACTACAACTCAAAGTGAATTGCGCAATGACACGGGCTTAAAATGGCATTAAAAACATTAAAATTTTGCATGTGTTGAGTTGCAAGAAAAGTAGGATTTACAGCGAAATCAGAAATCAAAAAAGTTGATTTATTAATCTTGACATATCAAAAGGCATCAGCAATGAGTGCTGCATAATAAGAAAAGCAAGCTTAAGGGCTAGTTATGGTAACGCAATGAAAGAGATAAGCCACAAGCTACTCAACAATGTTGTATATTTTAAAAATTTTGTTTAAAGTTAAACTTTAATCTAGTCAAAACAATAATTCATTGTCTGAGCAGCAAACATGCAGTGAAGCATGCAAAAAAAAAAAAAAAACAATAAATCAAGCTTAACAAAATAAGAGTTTGGCAATGATGATGAAACGATTGCTGGAGTTTCAATTTGTCAAATTTGCCTAAAACATTAAATTCACTTGGAAAACAATGTAAAAAAAGTAAAACAAAATTACTATGCAAGCGCTGGAAATCGTGTATTACAAATTATTTTTACTTAATCATAGCTATATATATATATATAAAGTTGACATATAAGACATATCTAGGCATTGGTTTTGTCCTTGATGATGTGCAAATTTATATATATAAAAATAATTGATATATTATTCTTCCTTATTAGCAAAAGCCAAATCTTCTTTAGGTTCAGATCGAGAATCAGCAATATCAACAGACCTATAAACTATGGATGTGGTCATGAGGTGTCTTTAATCGAGAATGATGGCATCTGTCATTGTGTTGCTCACTTTCCCTTTCCTTCACTTTTTCACTCTCACTCCAACTACGTCACTCTCTCACCTGCCTCTGTATCACTATCTATATCAGTATCTCTTGTGTCTCTATCACTCTTATTCCTAGTCTCTCTTTATCTCTCTCTCTCTCTCTCTCTCTGTCCCATTCTGACCCAATCTCGCCCTTTCTTAAACCAAGACCTTTTGTTTTGTTAGGTTCAAGCCCTTCCTATAATTGCAGCCCACTCTTCAGGCAATGTCATTTTGTTTATGAAATTGAATGGCGTCAGTTTGAGGCCTCATTTTAAGTATTTACTGAGCGCTCATTAAAAGCAGCACTCACACCCTCTCTCACACACACACACACACACACATCTACACCTTCACCCACAACCCCACACACACACACACACACACACACCCATAGACACAAGTCAAGCCTTGCTAATAAGCAGCTGTGTGCTAAATATTTGTCGTTTAGGCTTTTTGTCTTCTTGAAGGAGCCGACGAAGCATTTGCGGTATTTTCGTCATTGTCAAAATATTTAATTAAAATTTCAGTTAACAATTAACGTTGGTACATAACCCGACCACAACATATGCCAAAGCATTAAAGTTAACCCCGATGGCTGTAAGCCTTTTGTTGTGTTTAGTTATGGCAGCAATTACCAAAATTGAATTAAAGTCTTTCGAACAGCCTAATCGATTGCATTATTCATGAATGTTAATTAATAATAATCATGAGCAACAGGCTCTAATGCGCCTCTAATTAATTAGAAATTTATTGATAGATGGCGCCTAAGTGTATTGAATTGGCCAAGTTAATTGAATTGCATGCGTATTGGCCGTATTGAATTGCAACTTTTTGGGTCCACTCTAATCTAATCGCGAACAATCAGAAACCATTATATTTGCATTAGGCCCAAACCCAAATGGAAGCCAAAGCGATTTCTTTTGGAACAAAACTTTTCAATTCCAATCACAAATTCTTCGTGTATATATATATATATATATATATATATATATATATATATATATATATATATATATATATATAAATATGTATATATATACATATACAGGCATATATACATATATATTCACCACATAGTTGGCAATTTAAAGAAGATTTCGTTTTTTTAGGGCTTGCCACACAGCCATGAACTTGCCCCTCGGGGCCAGCAATGCTCGCACATTGAAAGCGAGCACGCACAAAAGGTATAAACCACAGGCACACACACACACAAATTCCCCTAACACACACACATACACACACACACACGCACACACACAGTTACACGTAAGATGAATGAATGCATATTTACCTTTTGAGTTACAATAAAAAAGTAGTAGAAGAAGAAGAAAAGTAAAACGTATAATAAATAATGAGAAAAGTAACCTCAAATTGGGGCAACATTGGCTAACCCACAGAGATATATATAGTCACTTGCTACTTGCCACTTGCCATTTGCCACTTGCTACTTGCCACAGTGCAGCTAGCTGATGGGCAATGGTAGATAACAAAGTAGCTGCAGCACGCAGCGCAAACATATATTACGTATACGCAATGTGCAACAATGAAGCTAAGCCACACTCACACACACACACACACACACACACAAACAGAGAGCGCGTGCCATAAAATGTTGCAGCAACAGCAGCAGCTTCTGGTAAATACGATAAAATCAGTTTAAATTGAAAATATATTACGCGAAGAGTTGTCACTGCAAATTTTCACACTCAACTGCTTCGTCTCTCTCTCTCTCTCTCTCTCTCTCTCTCTCTCTCTCTGTGTGTGTGTGTTTATGAGTGGAGCTGGTGTGTGTGTGTGTGCCCTGCAAGTGCCTGGCAATTGTTTGATTTGCACGCAAATATTTACTTTTGTTCACCAGAAATAGCAAAAAACTTGTAAGTAAAGTCAACCTGAGGGTGACGAACTTTAAATATACTTTTGAACCTTAGATGTGAGCTGTGCGATACGTTCGTCTGTTCATAATAGAAATATCATAGGAGGATGATAGATGAAGCTATCTGCAAAACTTTCTTTATTTAACAATTTTCTTGTTAGCTTGTGAAATAGTCAAGTGCTCAACACTTAATTGTGTACTATTGTTAATAAATACTACTACTAACTATTACAACTACTACATGCAACTACATGCAACTATTACTACTTTCACTACTTACAATTACTTCTATTACAAGATACGGCTGCTGTCATTACTATTACTTACTACTACTGCTGCTGCTACTACTATAACTTACTACTGCTACTACTTTTACTACTTATTGCTCTACTACTATTGCCTTCAACTACTACTAATTACTAGTAATACTATTGTCTACTACTACAATTACTACTATTTTGGACTACTACTAATTACTACAATCAGTCCTATATTATACTAATACTACTACTATTTACTACTTCTACTACTGCATACTACTTTTCAACTAGTAATACTATTTTCTACTACTACGACTATTTTCAACTAATAATACTTTTTCCTACTGTTACGCCTATTTACTACTACTAATACTTCGTACTACTACTACTACTACTATTAAGTACTGCTTCTATTTATTACTTCTACTACACTACTATTTAATACTTCTACTATTTACTACTACTACTACTACTATTTATAACTCCTACTACTACTACTTGCTATTACTATACTACTTTCCATTACTACTATTTTCTACTACTACTTCTTACAGCGACTACTATTGCTACTATTTTCTACTGCAACTACTTACTACAATTTGTTCTTAAATTTTGTTGTTAAATAACTTTACAATCTAATAATATTAGACAATCTAAACAATCTTAAGCTGTAGTACATTTTATAACTGATCCCAACTATCAGTAAATTTAAACTATAAATGCTCAAAACACTATAGTTATTTTTAAATGATTTCAAAGTTCTTCTCCAGCATCTAGCTTGCAGCATTCCACTTACTCAGCTCATTAAACTCTGCTGCAATAATTATGCATGTAATTAAATTTGTGTTATTACATAGTCTGCACAGTAATTAGCCAAATAGTTATAGCATTACATGTTACTTTCTGCACTCAAACATTGTTTCACATACTTTTCTGCTGTTGCAGTCGTGGATTCCATTTTACACGATTATTATGTCATTTACTATTGTGAGTGTGGTTGTGTGTTCGCTTCCTGTTCTAAGGTCTAGCTGTTGTTGTGCTCGTCTATGCGAGAAATAAATAAATAAAGCGCATGTCCAATGCAGCACGCAATGGTGCATGTCGTGCAGCTGGGGCATGCCAAACAACGTTGCGCATTTTATATTATTTATGGGCTGTGCATTACGTATATCACGTGTGGGCCAGCAGCCAGCGTTCTGCCAACTGCCTAGCTGCAACTTATGAAATGCTCTTCCGTAAAATCAGCCAAATTGAAAGCGAAAATATTGTTGGCTAATCGATTGCCCTTGAATGTGTGTGTGTGTGTGTGTGTGTGTGAGTGCCTGTGCGCGCCTACAAAAACCCGTCTCTCAACTAAATAATTGAGTTACAATATGCAAGCAAACGTTTAAAATCGTTCTGATAATCGCATTTCAATTGCAATTTGCCAGCTGCGGCGATGCCACAAAATGCCAACTCTAATTTCCGCAGACATCGGCCCGCCACTTGCCACTTGCCACCTGCCACCTGCCAGTCTGTGAGCTGTGCGTGTTTGGGCCGTGTGAACTGGAAATAATTGTATTCGCCACGCCAAATCACGAGCTCTTTAACGACCCTTCAAACGCTGCAAGCAGCAGCATGTTCAATGAGCAGCAAATAGCTTTGCCTTCGCTAAGAGCTAACTGACAAAGGCCAAGCTGCTACTAGACTTGGCTTTTGTCATTAATATAAATTATTGAAGACATTTCTTAGTTATGCTACATTTAAAGCGTAGTCAAGCCTTATGTTTGGCGAGAATTGTATTATTTTTGCAACCATTTCTTTGCCAAAGGTGACACAACAAGAGTGATACTATTTTCGGTAACTATTATTCGGTAGCTACCTAAGTTATCGATATCATTTAGCTGTTGAAAGCTTTAATACGGTTTGCCATTAAATCAGCACTCTTTTTACGTCTGAAGAATGTAGAGAAATATTTTGAAAAACACAATGAAAGCTGTGAGGCAAACCTCGCATCTCACGGCAAACGCTGACCAATTGACCGCTGTGATCATGCGATTTGATGCCAGTTGATTAATTTGTCTGCAACAAAGTCAATTCCTTAGCAAACACAACATTTTTGTAGAACTCGAGGCTTACTTTCGCTACGCCCCAATAGGAATTAGCCCACATTACATCCTCTAAACATAATGACACTGATTTTTCTCCTAATTAAAATAAATAACAACGTAATTTCTTTGCCCATTTCTCATTTACTTCCATTTCTAGCTATTTAAGGCCTGAAGAGGAATTCTAGTTTTTTTTTTATTTTATTACTAAGCTTTTCCTCAAAAATTTACTTATTTCCCTATTATTTAATTCACTAAATAAATAATTGAAAAATTCCATATAAACTCATTTCATCTTCTTTGATTTCAAGTAATCTGCAGCGTTTTGCATAAAGTAATATAAATTCCTCAGGTAGACTTTCATTAGGCATTTGTCAAGAATTCTTCTCAGAATGCTTTTCTTTTATTCAAATATATTTGGACGCACAGCTTAGGTCGGTAGCTCTGCAGCAATACGTTACTGTTCATTTTGCAATTTTGCAAATAACTTCAGCTTCGCTTTTCCCACATATTTTCCATAATTAATTTCTGTTTTCCTTTGAACGCATAAACAAAGACTTGAATCAAATTGACCTTGAATTAAGCTGCTGCTGCTGCTGCTGCTGCCAGCTCAACTCTTCCCTATAGTTTGGGCCCAATGAATGGACCTACTTATGCCCAGCCAACTTTATGGCTATTATTATCAACGCTGCTATTGTTGGCAAGGGCGCAGGCAAAGGCGAACGTAACGAAGTCAAGTGCTTCCCGCTGAGTTCATCATATCTAACGACAATTGTCGCACTCAGTCATTGGTCTCGCTGTGCGTTTCGATAAGTGAAAATGAGTTTTAATTAGCGTAGACGCCAACGCCAACGCCAACGCGAACGCCAACGCCAATGTCGACGACAACTGCGTTATCAGCTGAGCGTCAAGTGTTGTCAAAGCGTCAGCAGAAAAAGTTGACTCAATGTGTTCTGGTTGAACGTGCAAGACTTGTAGATACCCTAAACTTCGGGACTAGCTGATATAATAATATAATGTGCATGACTTGGCGATACCCTTAAGTTCCCTGCCTAATTCTGTGATGAACTGATGCCTGATTTTTCATATATTCTAGCTTTCACCTATACTTAGGTATTATACCAAGTTAAATATCCATAGCTTTTATAGTCCTAGAGTCAAGCATATAAAATGCAAAAATCAAAATTTATTTTTATCGATATGAGTAAAATAATCCAAAATCAATTTATAACTGGTTCTTGGAATGGCAAAGGTTATATGGCTTAATATATATTTGTAATTTTAAGTCTCTAGCTGTCCTTGTTTCCGTGATTCATACCGACAGAAGGCTGACTCAGTTCGTCGTCTTGAATCAGAATATAAATATATAATATAAAATGTAGCTGCTCTTCAACCAGTTACATATATGTGCAGCGTATTCATTATACCCTGTTGATACATTTATAATGAGTAAAAAGTATATAGCAAATAGCTTGACATGCGGGCCATACACCCTTGCTCTTGCTATTACCCTTGCCCTTGCCCTTGTGCAGCCTTTTGAATGTTTATGCCTGCGAATGCCACGACAAATTGCCAGCGAAGTATTTATAGCTGCACTTGTGTGTTTCTTTCTTTGGCTCTGGCAACCCTGCCAAGCTGTAGCTGATAAGGCGAAATAGAAAAGAGAAACAAAAACAATAACAATAAGGCATGTGGCAGTGGGCAAAGCACGCCTCGACTGCGATCCAGCTGGCTTATCAGTGCGCGCGACAACGTTTGACAGAAATTACCTGCCTCAGAGCAGAGCGCGCAAAAAAAAATAAAAATAAATAAATAGAAAACTAAAACAAAACAAAATCATACAAATTGTGTGAAAAGAATGTGCGAAAAGAAAACAGCTTGAAGTCTAAAGTGAAAGTGAAACCGGGGCCAAATGTCAGCGAGCCAATTGCGACAGCTGCAGCGCGAACAGCGCCAGTTCCAGCGTCGTTCTGGCCAAGTTGTGGCCAGCGATGAGGCGACGCTCTGCATGCTGCTGAGCTACAGACGCCACAGTGATAGTGAGCCAGCAGCGCCACCACCAGCAGCAACAACAAAAGCAAAAGCAGCCACAATTGGCAGAGCAACAGAAATATCTATGACAAAAACAGCAACAACAACAACATCATCAGCTGGCGCCACTTCAGCGGCTATCAAGCTGCGACGTCGTGGAGAGCAGCGTCAGCCGCGTCCACTAACAACGGCATTCGAAATGAGCAATGTACGCGTCATAAGTGGTTGGCATAGTAGCCCACAATCCGCAATGCACAATCAAAACACAACAACAACAACAATCACATATTGCTTTATCTATAAATATATAAAAAAAAACAACAACAACACGCAACAATCCATAGCTAACTCATTAACTTTTTGTTATTGCAGAAAAATAAGGAGTTGATGAATGACATTATTACCAATTGCAAAATAAAGAATGGTAAGTGGCAAATGGTCATAAAAATTAAATGATGATAGACTTGAAGTTACCCTGTAGTAGGTTTGAATATGCATAGAGTCCATCACTTATCAAAATGCTTATTAAAAATAAAATTAAATTGGAAATATTTGCAATAAACTTTAACTTGCACTGCTTAAAAATGATAGACCTAAAAATACCCTGTTTAAAAAAAATGTTAAGCAAGACGCGTAGCGTCTTCTATGCTGTGAACTTTAGGCGAAGTTTAACCTAATCTACCTTGACTATACAAGAGCAACTGATGGACCTAAAGATACTCTGTACATTTTTAACAATTTTGTAATATAGATACGTAAAATTTTCAATGTTGTAAGCCTTATGCAGAAATTAATCCAATCTTCATTTATTGACTTCTTTGATAAAACAGACTGATTGACATGAAGATACCCTGCACTAGCTTCAAATAGTTCTTAATATACATACATGGAGTCTCTATGTTGTGAAGAGACTTGTCTATCCGTCTTAATAATACAAAAAAAATGATTGACTTGAGCATACCCTGTAGTCAGTGAAGATCATTACCTACATCGTTTACTGGTATGGTAGCATTTTGGATAACGAACGTAAACAGCTAAGACTATGCTCTCTTCTATAGTCCTACAAAGATTTGATTGACTTAAAGATACCCTGTATTGAATCATAACATTTTGTAATTTCTTTATGTAGGCACAAAATCTGAAGCAATATTTTGTAGGCTTTCAAAGTACCCACAATATTTTACATTAACAGCACATTTTAATGAATAACATTTATTTTTAATTAAGTATCAGCAATAAATATTTTATTGCCGTACGGCAAATGAAATAAATTTAATAAACAAAAAAGCCGCAGACGCGCAAATTAATTGACTCAAGTATTGTTCTATTATTCTATAAATAGGTTTTGGTCCTGGCGTACAACCAGCTGCTGCCACCTCGCCCACTAAACGCCCACTCAGTCCGGATCATCCCAATCCAGCGTTGCCCATTACCGAGGTAAGCAGACAGGCTATGAATTGCCTGTATGTCGGTGTTTGTGCGTGTGAGTGTGCGTGTGCGTGTGCGTGTGTAAGTGCAATAAATCACTAAGAGAGACAAACACACACACAGAGAGACTAAGATAGATGTATGTATGGATCAGGACCTTAGTTGACATTGAGCCTATGCCACTTGAACTTCTTGAAAAATCAGTTTAGACAAACTGGCACGCTGACTAATTGAATCATTAATTAAAGCTACACAAAAAGGTCAAAGATGTTATGAAGGGAGGAAGAGAGATAGAGTGAGAGAGAGAGAGAGAGAGAGAGAGTTTTAAAAGTAGAGAATGAGAGATATATTGAGGGCAAGAGAGGTTTAGAGAGTAAGAGAGAGAGAGAAAGAGCTACAGCGAATGAGAGAGAGAGAGGGAGAGAAATTGAGAGAAAGAGGGGGACCGAGAAATGTAGAACTAGCGAAGAAAACTGAGAAACGAGAGATAGGAAAACAGAAAGACAGAGAGGGAAAGAGCTAGATGATAAAGCCTTAGAGTGAGATAGAAAATTAACTAAAAACTCTTAAGATTTTTTATGTCTCGGCTAGTTATTAAAAATTAAAAAAAAAACCTAAACCTTTGAAAAAAAAAAACATTCTTAAAATTATATAAGAATATAAAAATTTTGATTTAGGATTTCCCTTTAATGTTTCTTACTCAGAAATTAATAATATAACTCTGGTTTGTGGTCTAACAAAATTATAAAATTCAAAGTCACGTGAAAGCAAGCTCTACATATAATCTCAATATAATCGTAACTATTTTATGGACTTATTTATTATTAAATAAATAATAATAAATAATAACAATAAAGAAATTCTAGAGAAATGTATAGAAATTATAGAAGTTATTTTTATAATTATAGAAAATTTAGCAATTATTTTTATAATTTTTGAATATATTTAGAGAAATTTATTCGGTATTCCTTCTTCTCTGAAATTCTAGGCCACGACATTCTTCTAGACAATGTTAAGCAAATTTTCATGAATTTCCCTTTTTTCAGACGCCGAGTCCTGCTATGAACCGCATGGGCTGGGCGCTGCGTACATTATTGGTGGTCGATAACTCAAGCTGTTTGAAGGATCGCAAGGTGAGTGATGTCTGCCAATTAGCTTGATAAGAGTCAGATTTTTATTACACAATCGATTGCCGGCAGGTCTCGGGCAAGTTAATACGCAAGTGTGCGCCCGGCACAGAGCTCGTCGATTGGCTGGTCAACTTGGCACCGATTGTTCACACACGCGCCCAAGCGGCGGGCATGTGGCAGGCCCTGCTCGAAGAAGGCGTACTGACACATGGTAAGTGCGCAAGAGAAAGACTAAGAGAGAGAGAGAGAGAGAGCAAGAATATTGGCTTTCAGCAGCTTAATGACACAATTAACGCATTTAAAAATGGTTAACACATTGTTCTGGCTTAACAGTGAACAAGGAGCAGCCGTTCAAGGATAAATGCTTTCTGTATCGATTTCGCTTGGACGAGGAGGGCGGTGCACCGGCAGCCAGCATACCAGCTGCTGACGATCTCAGTGCGGCTAATGAGCACATACGTGAGGCATTGAGTGCACTCTTTCAACGTGGTCCCGATGCAACATTGCGCATGATATTGCGCAAGCCGTAAGTGCAATATATATATATATATATTGATTGTATGTAGAGCAGCATAAAAGTATGCGAATGAAATGCAGCAGCTCAAAGCCAAAATGCCAAAATATTTGTCTACCTGTCTACCTGCAATACACAAACACAACCACACATAGTCCGACATAAGCTTATGCAAATGTTGTGCTGCGTGCACACAGTGCGTATGATTGATATTTGCATTTGCATTCGCCTTTGGCCCGACTGCATTGTCGAATTCAAGACACAAGCCACAATGGCGCTTATTTGGTTTTAATCAATTTACACACACACATACACATATATATATATTCTATATATCTATGCAGCTCTCACGAGCGCACACCCGAGGAACTGGAATTGGTATTTGAGGAGCTTGTCCATATAGCTGCCCTCTCTCATCTATCGACTAGCATCAAGCGCGAGCTATCCTCAATAATTGTATTCGAAGCCCACGCACAGGCGGGCACCATATGTGAGTAGCCGGCCATATGAAATGGACAATTAGTTCTTAATTTAAAAGCTCATTTGCTTTAATTAACTGACAAATTGAATAAATATCATTAAGTAAATATTAGCTTTTAGCTTGTCATAGATTAAATACTCTTAATTGATATACACAACATAATTAGCTGAGCTTAATTAAATTGTTGTCAAGGAGTTTAAGCTTTGGCTGAAGCCAAGTATACTTTGGTATACTTTTCATAAATTATAGAATTTGATATGGCAAAGCTTTAAGATACTTGATGAATGCAGTTAGCTGAATAAGTTGGTCTATTAACTCATTATCAGAGATTTAAGATGTTTATACATAAAATATAAAATACAATATATGTATTATACAATATATTATCCAAAGAATACTTTATGAAATCGTTTAATATTTTTTGATCAAAAAGCAAAATATTTAAAATATATTTTATTGCATATACTAAATATATGTATATATCATATTCAACTTCAATTTGTCACTTATTTGATAACAAAATTTGAATACCCTTTAAGAGTAAAACAAACTTTTTAAATCGAATTCCCCGCAGTTTAAGCTAATTATTTCACAATAAATTAAGCTCAAATATCCTAGTCAATATTTAACTTAAGTATATTTATATATCTAACTATTTTAAACCCTTTTTTATGTCGTCTATCCCGCTTTGACATGTCTCCTTAACGAAAAATGTCAACAACACGAATTGCAGTATTCAATCAGGGCGACGAGGGCCGCTCCTGGTATATTTTACTCAAAGGATCTGTGGATGTTGTGATACATGGCAAAGGCACTGTTGCCACACTGAAGACTGGCGATGATTTTGGCAAATTGGCTTTGATTAACGACGCACCCAGGTAAGTGATGCTGCCAGCTAGTCAACTGCAAAAACCTTTTACAGTTAAAGAGAAATATAAACTCATTTCCCCCTTGTCAGTTAGCCGTTTTTTTTTTTTTTTTTTTTTTTTGGTAGTCGAAAGAAACTTTCTAGACAAGCAGCATACCATTAACAATTCTCGTTAAATCGTTTCTAGCTACTTTTTGGTTTTTGGCACTTCTTTTTTATTTTTATCGCTTTTGGCCAAGTTACAATACTAAATGACAGAGATATATATACATATATGTATATATGTATGTGTGTAGACAATGTGCGCACAAGGCCAACAATGTGCCCACAGATTCAGCAAGTGCGGCTGGCTAATAGCATTAGACACTTTGTTGCCACAGCCACAGCAAAGATAACAACAACAACAGCAATTACAACAACAATGAGAGCTGTGATAATAATGCCCGATAACAGAACAGCAGCCATTGTGCGGCATTTACCGACAACAATTGAAGATTGAAACAAAATATTTGCTTAGATATATTAGTTGTGCAGCGTTAACTATTCGAGCGCACGAATAAATCGAACTATTTCTAGTCAAATAAAAGGCTAAAATTGTATATTTATATATTTTTTTAATATTTCGTTGTGAGTTTATCAATTTTATTACAATCACAAAGCAAATGCGAAAGCTTTTCATTAAAAATAATCAAGTGGAAGACAAGGCTAATATGAGATTTAACTGAAATGTTTTACTTCTGTCTAATTGATAGAAATCAACGTATCTTTTGGTTTTACTATAACTGAATATGAACATGAATATGAATTAGAATTATAATTATGTATTTTTTTTAATTATTATAATTATTCTTATTCATTAGTATTATTATTATTTTTTCTTAAAATTTCTATTTATTATTTATTATTTTTATATTTAATAATCATGAAATTTATATATATACCATTTGAAGCCAACATTTCAATAAGATGACCTCGAACAGCTTAAAACAGAAAGCTGCTTATAAATACAGAAACAAAGGCGCTTAAGTTGTTGTTTTCAACACAAAGCAGTTGATGCTGTAAATAAATAATTTGCGCTTATCTCATTAGCCAGCAAGCATTTCTAGTCATTCAGAAATAAAGGTAAAACTAGGAAATGCTAGACTAGCAAATATCCTGAAATCAGTGAAATTTTTCAATAGAATAACTGTAATTAATTTAGGGTAGCAAAAAGTTTATAGTTTTCAAATTAAGTTAACAACGAAGTAAAGGCAAATGGCATTCTCTTAAAGCTACACAAACAATTTACTTTTATCGGCGCATAAAAAGTCAAACAACAAGGAGTATGAAAAATTGAAATCCATCACAAAATAAATCAATAATGGAATCACTTAAAATGCATTGCAACACGATAAGCAAATTATTTTCCACTGCATTTCATGTCAATTAAAACATATTTCATTGAGCGCAAGTAAATGGATAAATAAAATAAAATAAAATAAAATAAAATCAAATAAAAACAAGGCATTACAGCAGTCAGTGCAACCGCAGAGATAAATATTGAAAGATGAATGTCAATTGATAAATACAATTTACGCTGACTTTTCCACAGTCAACGGAAATTGCGACAGCTGAAAATTGTGGGCAAATTTTCGCCACGAAATGCAATTTGGCAACAATTTGCCAGTTAAATTGGGGCAAGCGGCAGAAACAAGTTAACAAATTTCTGTGAATAGTTGGACAAACTGTAATGAAACAAAATGCTAAAACAGGATTCATTAAAACTTTGTAAATGGAAAATTGGAAATTTTTAATCAAATTATTCTGTGCAACTATTTAAATAGACCTTACAAATTTATTGTTAATTTATATATTTTAATTTGGAATCATATATATTTCCAGAGCTGCTACAATCGTTTTGAAGGAGAATAATTGCCATTTGCTGCGCGTGGATAAGGAGCACTTCAATCGCATTCTGCGTGATGTTGAGGCCAATACTTTGAGATTGCAGGAGCATGGCAAAGACGTTTTAGTGCTCGAGCGCGTGGCCAAACAACGTGGACAACATTCGGCTTTCAAGTGAGTGGCAATTGCAATGCCGATATACATATATATATATACAACTATATATATACCAAACATTTCCCCCTTTTTTTCGGTGTGTGTGTGTGTGTGTGTGTGCACGCGTTAATTTTAATTGAAATTGTAAAACGCTTCAATTTGATTGCGCATTTACGATTTAACGCTGAACGTGACTGAATTCTCTCTCATATACACATTGTTTTTGATAGATACACCGTGATGTCGGGCACACCAAACAAAATGCTGGAACATTTGCTTGAGACGCGCCTGGGACAGACTGTCAGCGGCATGGACCCGTTTCTGGATGATTTTCTGCTCACGCATATTGTCTTTATGCCCGTGGTGCAGCTCGTCGATGAATTGGCCAACTAATATCCTTTTTAAACAAACTAACTACAATTTTTCAAAATTTATAGATTTTAGTTACAATTTGTCGCTGTAACCAAGCATTAAGGAATTTAGGAATTTAGGAAATGCTTAAGACTGCTAGAAAATAGCTGAAAATTGTCCAACCTCTATAGGAAAAAGCTATGAAAGAAATTAAAAACGAATAGTTGAAATCTAGTCCACATCATTGCTCCCTAAACTATACACAACTTTATAGAATCAATCTGCGCAAGCCCTAGAAGTTAACAAAATCAATAGCCAGGCGGTATCAAGTAGTCCACCATAGCAACTAACCCAATTTCACTTGTAATTCCTCAACAGTTTAAGCATAAAACCGTCCAAAGACCTGACATTAAAATGTAGTCTGAGCTTGCATTAAAAATCTATCTAATTGGATTTCATTCTAGCGCCGGCAATAGAAAGTTTATGATTTGATTTACAGCCTCAAATCAAGCAATAAAATTATACAAGATTTAATTGAATTTCGTGAGCCTCGTTTTATGCATGTCCGCCACGTGCTATAGCTTAACCGAAACTCGACTCCGGCCAGCGATGCCACTTTAAAGACCCTCTTGTAGCTGGCGCCCAAAACTGATCCGCTTTAAGCGCAGCACTTTAAAAATGCTAACACTCTGCCACGCCCTGCACCCACCAACCCACCGACCCACCGCTCACAGGCCACCGCCATTTCATACCAACTAAGCACTTGGCCATAGAGTCACGTTCCCTTCTCGGCTGTACAGTAGCTAGCAGTTGGGGAGGTCAACAAACATATCCACAGCGACAGTTTGAGTGTTGGCAGCATGCAAACCACACGCACACACACGCGCACACACACAGGCAACCATGCCCACACATGTGGGCAAAACATGAAGTCAGGTTCGTGACTCGAAAATGTCAAGAGAGAAATAACTAAAAGAAGGAGCTCTGATCCGGATTATGGCAGAGTTGATACCCTTGCGTATATAGCTGATTAGAAATTCGCATTTTCAATTTCTTTTTATTTTATTTTTTTTTTTTTTTTGTTATTTAAAAAATTGCAGTTTCAAGAATACTTATAGAAAAGATATATAATCTATATAAATAATTAAATATTGAATATATTTAATAAATTAAAATATTTAATATATTTAATAAATTATCATATTGAATGTACTAAAGGTTTTAAAAATATTAAATATATTATATTTTATATTTAATATATCTTAGACAAAAAAAAGTTTTTCAAGGTATTGAAATTAGTATTGAAATTAGTATTGAAATTAGTATTGAAATTAGTATTGAATTAGTATTGAAATTGAGGTTAGGACAAGTCTGTCTGAAAGTATTTGAGAAGCTTAGAGAGAACATTTTACTATAAGCCGATAGACTTCAAATGTTACCCTATATATTTTATGCATTACATATTGCTTAGTGAAACGTAAGCACTCTATGTAAGTGTATAAATAGAGAGCTAACCAAGTGCTACATTTCTTTTGTGGAGCGAAAGTAACTGTTAAACTTGTTTCCACTGCTCTGCAGAAAACAAAAGCCGCACTGAAGTTGAAAATGGTCTAAGCACACACAGAGTCACTCAGACACACACACACACACAAGCAGGCACACCGCACAACAATAACAAAGTCCTTGGACATTGGGTCAACAATTCGGCTATGTTTAGTGCAGTAGCAGCAGCAGCAGCAATTGAGAGCGGAAAGGGAATTCAGACACGGGGCGGGGCTCAATGATGCTTGAAAGTAATCTTCAATCTGCATTGAAATACGTGATATGCTTAATAAGCAGCCAGTTTTCGGACAGCCAAAAACCAAGCTAAAACTCCCTCCCATTTCCATTGATTGTGCGTGGTGCGTGCCCAAGCGATGCTAAGTTTAGGTTACGCAGGTTTTCCAATTGTTTTTGTTTTTGTTTTTGTTTTCTTGTTGACTTTTCCTTAACCACTGTGCACCTTTCATTGCGATGCCCATGAGGAGGCGCAAACGCCGGAGGATCGTGAATATATAATCAACTTTAAGAAGCGCGTCATACAATTTATGCAAAAGTGGGTCATGGCAGTGCGACACGCTGCATTTGAGGAGCCAAGCGTCTGCGATTTCATAGAGGATTTGGCCGCTGAGGTGGAAGCCGATGCGGATTTGAATGAAGAGACAAGCATAATACACAATGTACTAACACAAATGGCACGCTACCAGGAGGATCGCAATCAGAATGCGGGCCAAAAGTGGAAGCTGCCAACAAATGGCCAACCGATTTGTCTATTTAGCGGCAATGCAACGCCCTCAAAGACAGTCATCCGGCCGGATGATGATAGTAAGTGTGCTGCTTTTGCAATGCAAATTGAGTGCACCAACTGATGCCATTCACTTTTGCCATTCCTCACGTTTTCAGTCATTTTCCGTGTCTATTGTGCGGACCATACTTATTGCACGCTGCGTTTTCCCATGCACACGACCGCCGAGCTAATCAAGGCCTGCGCCGCCGACAAGCTGCAATTGAATCGTGGCCCCGACGACCTGTGCCTGGTCGAGGTGAAATCGAACGGTGAACGGGCCGTGTTCAAAGATAACGATGTTAGCATACCCACGGGTCTGACGCTCAATGGCCGTTTGTTTGTGTCCGTCAAGGATCATCTGGATGCTTTGGTAAGAGTGCACAGCAATCCCAATTTTCAGGCTAGCTTTGACAATTATTTATAATGTGCGCAGACACCGTTGCCGGAACAGGAATGCCCCACAGAGGGTGTCGACATCGATTTGGAAATCTTGAGCACCAAAGAGCTGGCCTATCACATCACCATCTTTGAATGGGATTTGTTTTGGGCTGTGCATGAGTACGAGCTGCTCTATCACACATTCGGCAGGCATCACTTTGGCAAGGTACACTTGAAGAAAAAACTATATATATTACGACTACTACTTTTACTACTAATACTATACTACTACTACTACTATTTCTACAACTATATGGGATTTCAGTTTTTAGAATATTACAGAATATTTCAAACTTTTTTCTATGTTTAATTTTAGATATGTAGACTTCAATTTAAGAGTATTTCTATAAACATAAAATGTATAAGAAATAATATATATTTATATATTTAGACTTATATATTTATATATTTTTTATATATTTTCTATATATTATATATATTCTAAAGCAGCTATATATATATTTTTATATAATAATATTTATATAAAGTATACTAGAATTTTGAGTATATAGGTCAAATATTTTTTAAGCACTCACTCATTTTCTAAATTCTAAAACGTCTAAAAACATTTATACAAAATTTAGTAAAGTTAATAGATAATCTAAATGCTTGCTCCTACTTAAATATGTTTATATAGTCTAGAACGTACATAAATATATATCTATATATATATTTTATATTTCTTAAAGAGTCTCGATAATAATTTCAAACAATATCTATCTAAATTCAGTAGCCACAGGCTAACAAATTACAGTCGAAATGTATCAAAAATCTTGACATTCTTACTTAAAGTCCGTTTAAAAAGTATACGCCATGTAGGTCACACAAATAGCACATTTTGCTGCACGTGTAGGCGGCATACAAAGCAGCAGAGAACGAAAGATGGCGAACAGCACAGAGAGTGAAATATTTGACACTCTATGGCCTCTGGCAGTCAGCCTGCATTGTTTGGCACAAGTTTTAAAAGCCTTTCGGCTAATTAGGCTGAAAGAGCAGGTGGAAGCCATGACTCGTACCACCTTAGGCCTGCGAGGCCTATACTTACGGCCAACAACAAGTTTGCCGTCAACTATTTACAAGTCTGGCATTTGTCATGTAGCTGCAAATTGAGTTTTGGCACGAGTTGCCGTCTCGAACTTTCAAGGCCTCTCAAGCATTTAAAGCTGGCCACAAATGTGATTTGTCACAAGTTTAATAGTAATGTTAACTCTCTCCCTCTACTCTGCACAGATAACGGCCAATTTGGATGTGTTTTTGAGGCGCTTCAATGAAGTGCAATATTGGATTGTCACCGAGCTCGTCTCCACGCCCAGCCTGAGCAAACGCGTGGGTCTCGTACGCAAATTCATCAAGTTAGCCGCTTAGTGAGTATTAAACAGTCTAACCAAACTGTAGATTTGTGCTGATATCAATTTTTGTTCTTCATTACTTTACAGCTGCAAAGAGTATCAGAATCTGAATGCATTCTTTGCCATTGTCATGGGCTTGTCGAATATGGCCGTTACGCGACTGCATCAGACCTGGGAGAAGATACCATCGAAATTTCGCAAAATCTTTCAGGAGTTTGAAGCTCTGATCGATCCCAGTCGCAATCATCGCGCCTATCGTGTTTTCGTTGGCAAGCTGCAGCCACCGCTAATTCCGTTTATGCCGCTGCTGCTCAAGGACATGACCTTCGCACACGAGGGCAACAAGACGAGTCTCGACGGTCTCGTCAACTTTGAGAAAATGCACATGATGGCCCAAACCATGCGCACCATACGCTTCTGTCGCTCACGCAGTTTAGGTAAGTTTACGTAGCATTTTAAGGCTATAAAGATAATTAATTGGACTTTTGCTATGAGTATAAGAGGAGAACTTTTGTGAAGGAAATTGCTTATAAGTCTAGAGTTTGGTAACTTTAAGTGTCCTGATTACAGTGATTAAATCTAGGGTATTTTCTTCTAGTTTATACTAATATTTATAGTTCTGAACTGTTGCCTTGCACTCATATTTAATGTTAATGTTCTAAATATTCTTTTCAGGCCTGGAACCGCCGTCACCCAAAAGCGAGGGCGAGGTGCGCTCGTACATTAGCAGTTTTCGTGTGATTGACAATCAGCGGGTGTTGACCGCCATGTCACAGAAGGTGGAGCCCACCAGGAAGCTAAATTAAATATAAACAACAAACAAGAAACATTAACGTCAAGTCGTCGCATAGTCCCAACTAGCATTAGCGCGTATTTAGTGTCTATAACAGAAACTTCTAAATTTATAAATAATTACGAATATATACACATAAATATTAATGGCGAGTATAAACTGCAATTAACTGCACAGTTATGAGCTTAGCTGAGTTGATTTTTAGCTGCTGCCCCGCTAGCGACCAACCAGTGCATTCTAAACTAAGCGCCAAAAAAACCCCCCAAACAAAATTAAAACAAAAACTAATATTATATTCTAAAAAACCGAACAAAACAATTAACTTTTATTCATGTTAGAGAGCAACTAAGTAATATTTATGTAAGCTTGGCTAAACACAAACAACTAAAACAACTATCTCAATTTTCTAAATGAACTGAAAAACACAAGGAAAAAACATTTTTTGCTTTAGTACAAAAATAAAACAACATTTAGCTTTTGGTTTTTTTTTGGGAATTGGAGACCCAAATGGAAATTGCAAACAAAACAAATGGGCGTGTGTGATACTAAAAATTTAGAGAAAGCAACAGCAACAGCAACAACAAAATGAAAAACAAAAACAACTTGTACTAAATCTATTTCCTGCTAAAGAAATCATTTTAAATATTATATATATATATATTCAGTCAAGGCTATGCAGCTAACCCAAAAAAAAAATAATTATATGAATGGGTATAACACGAATGGAATCTATTTTTTTAAACATAAAAAATAAAATAATAATAATTGGCATGTCATAAAAAATAAAATATATATATATACATATAATCAAATCTAGTTGAGTCTAGTTATTAATATATATAAGTTAAATAGATTCTAAGTCATTTATTTAAATTTTGTTTTAACCATTTTATAATTATTTTTTAATTTATGCAAAAAAAATACATAAATAAAATACAAAACAAAAATTTTAATTATAGTTGCAACATTCTCAGTTGTTTTATTTTGTATAAAAAGTTTTTTATTATTTTTTCGTTACTTTAAAAACAAATATTTTTTAATAAAAAAAAAGTAATGTATATTATTTTAAAAAAAAAAATAACTTTTTATATTTTTTTTTTTATTTAAAAAACTATATAAAAGTATATAAATATATTAATTATGCTTAGTTTAAGCATAACAAAAAAAAACACTGGAGAGGGACCTTATTAGTTGTAGAATGTGTAAAAAATGGCTTCATTTGCGTGTACATAAATTAGGAATTACTTTAAAATAGAACCCCAAGAAAAGTTCTATAAATCAAGTGCGATACTGCCTAAGCAGAAATTTCTCTAGCTACAACTGGGTCTTAGAGAGCACAAGATATAAACATATATATGAAAATATGTATATGTATACAAAACTGTAGCAAGCCAAAATGTAGTTTTTTAGCGTATCGAAATAAACCCAACTCCTCTCCCAAGAAGGTCTCTCAAACAACGATATACCACTTAGACAAGAACCACTATGTAGGCTACATCTATATGCCCTAAACGACCATAACACTTAGCAGATATACATATATATATATATATACTTAAATATATACCTAAACTTTGCTTTTAACTACACATTGAACTATCTTATAATTCTTGACTTATGCACAATAACACACAGAGAAGACACGAGTTCACAGGTTTCCCACAGAAAACAGCAGCAAAACAGCAACAACAACAACAACAAATATATAAAAAGTTGTACGAATTTTTTGAATGAAACTTTTTATAAATATATAAAAAAAAACATATTAACATAAATATATATTTAATATATTATTTAATTGATTTACAAAACAACGCAAAGAACACCAATTTTTTAGAAGAACGAGTAAGAAAATGAAGAACAAATTTAAGCCTTTAATTACTTTATCTACCTTGGGAAAATTCTGTTGGCATCGTCCATTAGACAACTGTAAAATTTCCCAGACAAAAGAAAATAAGAAAAACCTTCTTCAAATATGTAGTTTAAATGTTACAATTGTAGATGGTAGACCAAGGCATTGTCTAAAACGGAACGGGTTTATATAGTATATACACATATATTACCATTAAATGCCCATCAAAACTTAGTTTAAGAAACGTTTCCTTTTTGTGTCAAATATTTAGATATACAGCTATACATATATTTTATAGCATTTCTATGTTAGGAAGAAACTTAAATATATATATATATATATTTAAAAAGAAAAATAATATTAATATTACCAACATATACTATATTCTAATATATACTATAAAACAAAGCAGAAAAAAAATTTCAAATTTTAACTTGTGATTCGATTTGACAATCTTAAAAGAATCTCTACGACTTTTATTTACATTTAAAACAATTTGTCTCCCGTTTATTTTTCAACAACTTTGCATAAATTTGTACGGAAGATCCAAACTATAGCTATACGTATATACCTCCGTTAAACCATGCGCAAACAACAATAGCTATAAATCGGTAACAGCAACAGAAAAACTAAATTAGTAAATGTTCAAAAACAATCTAACTAAATGTTCAAATCAATGTTTAAAAAAAAGGAAAACCAAACAAATACAATCGTGACAATTTTACTTAATAATAATAATAATAATAAAAATATATACATATATAATATGGGCTGCTTGGCAACCTATATACATACATAGTATATATATATATACCCTATAATAACTAACAAATAGACTAGTTTTAAATAGCAGAGTATAGAAATGCTCAGCGGAGCTCACAGTAAGAATACAACACCAAACAAACAACAATTAATAAAAATATCTTAAAGAAATAGCATAAAAAATAAAATAAAAATACAAATTATATATATGTAAACATAATTAATGCATATTTATGGAAAAAATCAAGCAACAACTCTTTTAAACAAATTACAATTACCAAAAGAAAAACTAAAAGTTTATGCAAAGCTACAAAATATTTTAACAATAATCTTTGAATGTTACGAACAGAACCTAAGCATATGGACAGCATTGTAACTTTGAATGTCTAACATTTTCAAATTTAACTAATATTCAAATAAAAACTTTTATGTGTTAGCAGAAAAAAAAACAACAACAAAAAGAAATTGAATTTTAATTTGAAGTTAAAGTTGAGCGCGTTGGAAAAAGCTCTTGAGCAAAAGCTTTCGTGAGGGGGAAATACCGCAACAGCTGTGCATTCATCGCATGACTCAACGAGCGAACTTATAGAATTTACCGAGTAACTGACGTGCACATACCCTGTAAATTTGGTAAGTTATGATAGTATAACAAAGAGCTGAGCGGCATTTTGTGTGGTTTACTATAAAATTAATGCTGTGTAGCCAAAAGAAAAATTATATTTAAAGTCTGAATACAAAATAGAAAGAAGTTTTTTATTGGAGCTCATCAGCTTTACTTTCATCAATTTCATAATTTTTAAAATATTTTTCATTTTCATTTTCTATATACCATATTTTTTATATTCTTAACTTTCTTTTTATCTAATTAACTATAAAATCTTTTTGAGGAATTTTCAATATTTTTATGTATCCAATTTTCTAGATAATTTTATAGACTGAATTCCCTATAGATTTTCTATGTACATACCCAATTTTCTATATAACAGATTTTCTATTTACCCTTTTTACATTCTCAATTTTGTAGAGATCCATATTTTCTGCATATACAAATTTTCGTTATATACCTAATAAATATACCTAATTTTATATATTCTAATTTTCTATATTCTTAACATTTAACATATATATTTTTTTTCTAATAAAAATAAAATATTACTAGTTACTTATTTTATTCACTTAGCCCTACCACATATTCAACATAACCACTTGGGCAATCTTATGCTTACAGGGTATTTAGAGAGATGAGGGCTTTTTTCCACCTATTGCTGAATCATATATGGTATATTAAAACCGGCTGGCCGAACGACGCGCTAGTTGCTTACTAAACCTTGGACGTGGTGGAACTGATTGCGCAGTTGAACAACACGCGGATCTTTACATAATAAAAACAATTTATATACATATATATTTATAAATAAAATTTGTAATCAATTATCAGAGCAATGCCAAAAGTAGCGCCAAAAATTAAATTAAATAATGGCCAAGAGATGCCCATACTTGGCTTGGGCACCTGGAAATCATACGAATCGGAAGCCTATCAAGCGACCTGTGATGCCATCGACATCGGCTATAGACACATTGACACCGCGTTCGTTTACGAGAACGAGCAAGAGGTGGGCAAAGCGATACGAGAGAAAATTGCCCAAGGCGTGATCAGACGCGAAGATGTTTTCGTCACCACCAAACTGGGCGGCATTCATCATGATCCGCAGGTGGTGGAGCGTGCCTTTCGCTTGAGCTTGAGCAACCTGGGTCTGGACTATATGGATTTGTATTTGATGCATCTGCCAATTGGCCAAAAGTTTCACAACGATAACAATGTGCACGGCACCTTGGAGCTGACCGATGTCGACTATTTGGATACCTGGCGTGAAATGGAGAAACTTGTAGATCTCGGACTTACCCGCAGCATTGGCCTCTCCAACTTCAATGCGGCCCAAACGTTGCGTGTGCTTGAGAACTGTCGCATTAAGCCGGTGGTGAATCAAGTCGAATGCCATCCAGCCTTCCAGCAGGCGCAGCTGCGTCAGCATGCCAAACAGCACGGACTGGTGATCTGTGCCTATTGCCCGCTAGCGAGGCCGCAGCCGGCACGCCATTGGCCGCCATTCTTGTACGATGAGCGTGCGCAGCAGTTGGCCAAGAAATATGGTCGCAGCAGCGCACAGATTTGCCTGCGCTATCTCATACAAATTGGTGTTGTGCCGTTGCCGAAGTCATCAAACAAATCGCGAATTGCGGAGAATTTCAATGTGTTCGATTTCGAGCTGCAAGAGGAGGATATGGCGCTCATGCAGAAATATCATACGGGCGTGCGCACAGTTCCATTTAGCGGGATGTCTGGGCATAAATATTATCCATTTAACGATCAATTCTAAGTTTTAATTACCGCATAAGCTTGCTTAGTATTTTTTTTTAATTAATAAACACAAAACACAGGGTTGTATTGCAAACAACAACTTGCTAATCAGCTTGTAAATGAGTTTCGTTTGATAAAAAAAGCAAATGAAAATAGGCAAAAAAAATACCTAGTCCGCTGGCATCTTATCTTAGCTAGTATCTTACGTAAATAGGGTTAGCAAAAGTAGAAGGTTGTCAAGCTTTAGTTTATTTAATATGTATTTCATTTGAACGTGAACTGAAAAAAAACCCTGAATGATTGTGTTTAGAGATAAAGCACACAAGTTATTTAATGCAATTGTTACGTTCACTAGTTTCTATTCCAGACGCATCGAAAATCATATCTGCTAAATGCTGTCATATTTGTCGCCGGGATTTGAAGTGTCTGTCTTATCAGTTGACGGATTTCATGATGAAATTAAAGAAATAAAATAGTTCAAGGGGGGTGTGCGGACGGTAAATGATGTTGTGTGTCAGTCAGCACCAACAAATAATAGTGAAAAGAGCAATGATAACATATTTATAATTAACTTCATTAGCAAGCTCAGAGTATCAACAGGTTGGTTTGTTGCTGCTCTTTTTTGTTAGTATTTAAATACTGATTTCGTGTTTTACCAATGCGCACGTTGTTTAGGGAGACCATTTGTTTTGTGCTCACTTCAGTAGGTACACACTGAAACAACGAACAGCTGATAAAACTTGCTTTTTACATTTAAGCTGTTGGTCAAAAATATTCTTTTGCAAAAATGTCTATTATATTAAGAAAGAAACTGCCCACTACGCACTGGCTTTTAAAGGTAGTTTAATACACACTCCCTTTGATTGATTAATATATTAACATCGATTCATTGCAGCAAATTTGTTACAGCACAAGCGCCAAATCGAGCGGCGATGCGGCAAGTGCCAAAACAATACCGAAAAATTTGCTCGAGGATAAGCAAACGGCAAATTTGCAAAAGGAAAATGGCGCCATATTCGACAAGCGACCATTTAAATTGCACTTGGACAAAGGTAAGTCAAAGTCCCGCACAAATATTGTAATAGAACCAACACGTTTACATAATCGACCGCACGCAGACAAAACCTACAGCTGGTGCCTGTGCGGCAAATCCAAATCTCAGCCGCTGTGCGATGGAACGCACAAGAACGAATTTCTTAAAATTAAACTGAGGTGAATATGCTAAATATCACTAGTGGTATGTTTAAGCTATTAACAGAAGTTATTCACCACAGGCCCATACGCTTCAAAGTGGAGAAAACGGGCGACTATTGGCTCTGCAACTGCAAACACACCACGCATCGGCCCTTCTGCGACGGCACCCACAAGCAGCAGCACATCCAAGCAGCCGTTAAATAAATTAAATTCTAAATAGAACATTTTGTTGAATGTGAAATGCATTTTATAGTATGTATATCAAATGAGAAATGCACGAAGAGAAATTTTTTGAATTCAAGAAGCAACACTTGTTTTATTCTAATTTATAGAACCATTATACATACACATAAATAAATGCTTCTGTAGCCCGAATTACACACATTATATGTATGTATGCATATGTATATGTATGTGTGATGTATATATATATATATATATATATATTTGTATACTTTATAAATTTATCAATGTTTAGTAATGATTTTACAAGCTTCAACAAAATATTTACAGCTTTTGGATAAATCAAAATTTAGAAAATCTTTCAAAATTCACTGTATAAATAAATTGCATACAGATATTAAATTGTTTATAGATACAAAAAAAAATCATAAGAAACAGTTACTTGTTTGGGTTTTGTTTGTATTTTTTTTTTTTTTTTTTTTTTTTTTTTTTTTTTTTTTTTAGAAATTAGCAAGTTGTTTTCGTTTTATTATTTAAATTGTTTAAAGTTCGGATTTTTACACATAAAAAAGAAAGAGCTGGTTGATAGAGCAAAAATTGTCTTAAATACTACTATATTCATTATTCATCATGCATTTCACATGATTAGTTATTGTTGAACAGAAAAACGTTGATTAACTGAAATAAAATGCCAATCTGATTCTGCATAAACAACGTGAACTTCACATTTTACACACACACACAAAACTACACTCACAAACAACAACAAAATGCCAAATAAAACTTATAAATTCATGTTTTTATAAAGGAAGAAAAATAGAGTTTACTACAAAAAAAAAAAAAAACCAAATCACCAAACGAAACAGCAAACAACAACAAAAAATTACTAATCTTTATAAATTTAATTATTCTTTTTAACAATTTTGTGTCTTGCGTCGTGCTACTTTCTACGACGCTTGTTTGTTTATGTTTATTTTTGTTGTGATGTTTTGCTGCTGTTGTTGTTCTACTACAAAAGATTTTGATCTTAGATTTACTAAATAGCAATAGCAGACGCAGCCGAAAAGAACACGAAGTTTGTTTTTTGTTTAAATATTGTTAATTGGTTCAATCAATTGCAGATGCTTGGGGCAACTTAACACAGCTTTGTCTTCAACAAAATTGAGCAGTTCTTTTAACGCGTTTCACATATATTATAATTGCTATAATATATTCTGATAATAATCGTGTTCGTTCGGCACGCCGCGTATTGTCATTTAGTAAACGCTTAATTTACATAATTACTAGGCCAAATTTGAATTAATATTCTTCTTTTCTTTAATAACTAGTGTACATGTGTTATGTATATGTATATATACTCTATGCATGTGTCTTTCTTTGTTTTATGTTTTGTTTTCTGTTGTTTTTGTTATACAATACTTTTCCCTCCAGTGTAATATCCTTGTTTCATCTGTTTCTCTGTTTGAGTGAGTGTGTCGCTTTGTCTGTATTGCATAGTTCGTATGTTTGTTTGTTTGATTCGTTGGTTAGTTTGGTTCCATTTGTATTATAAAGTTATAGTTTTTGTTATAATTTTTTGAATTTAATTTCAGTTTTGAAAAGTTTCTTTCGTGCAGCAATCTGACTTAAATTATAATCCGTTCGCTTGTTTTTTTTTGTTTGTTTTGTTTTTGTTTGTTTTGTTTTTCATTTTGAATATGTATGCAGCAAACAATTAATCGTGGGCTGTTGACTATATACTTTAGTACTCTTCATCCTCTGGTGGTGCGTCGTCTGGTGGCGCAAAGCCATCCTGTTGTGGTGCCAAAACACAATTAGATTATGCAAGTTGTTTAAGTACAAAAGACACTCTCGCTTACCTCAGTTGCATACAGAATGTCCAAAATCTTTTGAACTAACTGAGCTGGATCGGCCTCATCGGCTTCCTGGCAACTAAAATTGGGCAAATAGAATTCATTATTAAAAGATTTTTGCTTTTCTAATTTATTTGTGTTTCACTTACAGTATTTCAATGTCGCGCAGCTTGGAGAAATAGAAATCACGCTCTTTCTCCAAACCCTCCAGATTCAAACGCATATCCATGATCTTTGAAAGGATGATATGAGAACAGACAAAACCAATATAAATTATGTTCAGCTTTATACATCTACCTCGGGACGAACCTGATTCGACAGTTCTTCGATCTGTTGATTCGATTGCGCTGTGACCGCATCGTTCTTCTTAACAGCTCCTGTTGTTGCGACTGTCATTCGATTCGGCGGCGTCGCATTGTTTGTGCGTGGCGGCACCTTAGAAACTACTTGTATTGTGAAAGAAGAAGACACACAATAGGTTAGTCTTTTATATACGGATAGATTAAATGATGTTGTTAGCAACTATTTATGAATTCTATGTTGAATATTTAACAAACGTGAAGCACGTCAAATGGTTGGCGTTCAAGTAGCGCTTTGTTGTGTTTCCAATTTTGTTGAAGACATTTTGTGCAATCAAGTTTTGTTAAATTATAGTTATGTATATGTATATATAGTTGTGAGTAGTTGTTGGAGTTAGTATTAATTGTAGTTGTTATGATTTAGATGAGCAATATTTAACATATGTACAACAAAATGGTTCGGTTATATAATATAAATGTTGCTGTTGTTGTTATTATTATTATTATTATGTAGAGTGGACTGGCAAGCAAACGAGACCAAACCAAGAGAACATACTGGGCTTTGTGGCTGTCGTTGTTGTTGCTGCTGTTGGCCGTGTTGCCGTCGCTGTTGGCACACGCCTGTAGGAGCTGGCAACGCCGCCGCCGCCGCTGCTTGTGCCTGGCAGAGATTTGGCAGCACCAGAGCCAAAGCCCATGGGTGCACCTTCGCGTACAGCGCTGGCATCATAATCTCTGCCATCGTAATTGGCGTCGAAGAACTTTTTGAACCATTGCAAGAATTCAAAATTATCTTGGAATCGACCTTTTATCAATTTGTCAATGGGTATTATCTAAAAGTAAAATGTGTGAGAGTGAGAGAAAGAGAATAATAATGCGGTGTACTGTGGAATGGCATGAGTAAACATAAAAAAAAAAAAAAAACCATACAAAACAACCAAAGAGACAGTTAAACAGAACAATTTCAAAATCAAATCAAAAGAACTCAAATAATATTAAATTTATGAGAGAGAAATGTGCACACTAAAAACAAAGACAAACAACTCAAAAGACGATGTACTTGAGGACATATGTGTGTGTGTGTACATGTGTGTGTGTGTTGATGTTGGTGTGCGTGTGTGTAAGTATGTGCCAATTTTCTTATTGGAGTTTTGTTTGTGCGTGTTGTTGTTGTTGTGTGTGTGTGTGTGCCTTTCGCGATATGCAGTCGACGCTTCCGCGTGCTTCACGTTCGTTTTCCTTTCTTTTTTTTTATAAAAAAAAAAAATGAAAGTAATCAAAACGAAAAAACAAAAAAAAAACACTCGCATACAGCGACCATCACCGCGAACAGCTTCTTCTTCATTCTTAACAATTTGAAAACCTTCCACAACGTTCTTCAGCGATCCCATACCCATTTTGCTGCGCATCGAAACAGTGCGCCCATTGCTGACAAGTGCCGGATGCTGCTGCTGCTGCCGCGACGGCTGCGAATGCTGTTGCTGCTGCTGCTGATGCTGCTGTTGCCGGCGGTGCATCGTGTGCAGCTCATTGGTGCTGCTGCCAACGCCGCTGCCCGTATGACTGCCGGTTCCACCGCTGCCCAGCTTCACGTTATTCCGCTGCGCCAATGGATCGTAATCGCGTCCATCATAATTGGCATCGAAAAACTTCTTGAACCATTGCAGAAATTCAAAATTGTCTTGAAAACGTCCCTTAATAAGCTTATCAACTGGTATTATCTGTCGTCGTCGTTGTTGTTATTATTATTGTTGTTGTGGTTGTTTTTTTTTTGTTGCCAGTTGCATAGTTGTTGTTGTGGTTGTTGTTGATTTGTAACGGAAATTGTCAGTTAGTTACGCACATATTAAAGTTAAGTGTACAGAAAACTTGTCGCAAGAATTTGTTGTGTTCCTCAAGAGACTTTTTTTTTATATATATATACAAAAATAAAAATAAAGTTTGAATAACTTGAAATTGAAATTGAAGTCGATTATTAGCTTTAACCAGTTTTTCTTATGATTCGAAATCGAATTTTATAATTATCGTAAGTTTTCTTTACAATAAAAAATATATTTAACAATAAACCCGCTTTGAGCTACTTTTAATTTGATTTAAAATTTAAGTCAATATATTCAATTATTCATCTAAGCCACTAGACTGCTCTAACAATGAAATTAATAATTTTTTAAAATTTATAACTAACTAATTTAATAATTATTACAGCAATAACATA
Organism: Drosophila anceps; assembly: GCA_035045945.1. Classification (NCBI taxonomy): domain Eukaryota; kingdom Metazoa; phylum Arthropoda; class Insecta; order Diptera; family Drosophilidae; genus Drosophila; species Drosophila anceps. The sequence goes on from JAWNON010000073.1 coordinate 3,017,672, forward strand.
GAGTGTGGCGTGCACAAAGGATCATCACAACACACACAGCACTGGGCTATTAAATCAATTCAATTTGTTAAGTGTGCAAAGTGTCGCAATCAAAATTAAATCAACTAAAACTCGAGCATTAATCAAATCAAATCAAATATTGTAAAACTAACAAAATTGATGTAAAGAAAGAGCAAAAGGCAGAGATAGAAACAGAAAGAGAGAGAGAGAGAGAGAGAGAGAGAGAGAGAGAGAGAAAGAGAGAGAGCGAGGGCTAAAAGCACATTGAATTTACCTTATCGACCGACATCTTTTTAAAGCCCGCCTGCAAGATCTTAAAGTTCTGTATGTACTCATGCTCCAGATTTGTACGGAATTTGACACGCTTGACGGGCACTGAATTTGGGAACAACATGTCCATGAACTGACAGTAAGCAGCGCCTAAATATGGACGACCAATAAATAATATCAATTAATACAGTTCAGCCAACCAATGGATCGCTGGAAGGTTGCACACAGCTACCCACCCGTGCACAGTTCCTCAATTTTGGAGAACTGCGATGCCAGGCAATCGTTCACCCAGGCCAACATATCGTGGCGCGACAAATTCTCTGACGTCACATTTGTGGAGTATACGTTAACAGCCATTTTTCTGCCTTCCGCGTTGTTGTTGTTGCTCGTATCTAAAACAAAAATAGAGAGAGATATTATTATTTTGATAATTAGGCAAAGTGTATACATATAAGGCAAGGTGTGTGGGAGTGGTTAATGCTGTTAATTATGCTTCAGCTTATAATTGCTTAATTTTTTATTATTTTTTTTGCTCATTTCATTTCATTTTTTTTTTTTTTTTTTTTATAGTTTTTCGTGTGCATTGAAGCGGCGCACATGTGCGTGCCTTCAATATCAAGATCATAATAATCACACAATCAAATGCAACAAGCATGTGGCATGTGGCATGCAGTTGGTTATTAGTGGCACGAGACTTACGAGAGAGAGAGACACACATGAAAGTTGTATGCAACATTTGCTTTGATTTTTCTATTTATATTATTTTTCTAATCGCTTTTACTACTTTAGTCAAATGCCTTGTTTTTGTGAAAACTAATTGCTATTCGCTTCTTTTTTTTTTTGCCTGTTTGTGTCTCTCTTACATACGTTTTGATATGATTGATACTGTTGTTGTATTGTTTACGATTATAGTTCTTGACAAAATGTTTTTTTCGTGGTTTTTATTTAAACTTTAACTATTTTTTGTTTTTTTTTTTTTTTTTATTTATTTATTTATATATTTTTTTTTTCCAAATTTTTCATTTAGTTGCGTCAAGTTTTAATAGAAATAAAACACTGCCAAATATCATTTAAGTCGAGGCCTACTACAAGTTATTAAAATATTCATCATGCTGCGATCACATCCGTCCAAAGGTCCCCAGCCATGACGCATCATGGAATCAACTGATTTCGAGAGAGCAAATAGAGTCTCAAAAACAACTTGTGTGCTACATCGGTTAATTAGTTTTCAGGTGACACATTGATTTCTAATGGCATCAAATTCGGTTTAAGCTTTAAAGCCAAAACAAATGTTATTTCAACTCTGTTAACCAGTAGCTCTGTTAACTTATTTATCAACTGTTAAGAGCTAATGTTGCTTGGCATTTATCACAGAGTTTGAACTAAGTTAAGGCCAGTTTTGTCAGTTAGCGAAAGAGTTGAATATATTAGTCAAGAATGAGTAATGCATCGATCACTTTGCATAACTATTTGCCTATGAGAAAGCTTTGTGCAAAGCTATGCTTATGCTATTCAAATGCCATGAATACCCATCCCATCAGCATATCTAGCTTCCAGAAACTCTTTCTGCTACTCCAACAAAAGACCTTCGACTCAAATGAACAGTTTAAATGCTAAAGCTCAAAGCTGTTAGCTAAACACTCGGATCAGCTAATCAGCCTACAACTAGAAAGCAACTATGTTGACAAATTGAATTGGAGTTAAGTGCAATCAGCTGAGATAACAGTTCAGAAACGCTTCATAAAACAATTAATCACAATCAATTTGTTATCTTTCACTTAAAAATAATCCAACATAATAATTGTGCTAAAAGTCTGACTTCTTATCAAAGCATTACAGTGTGTTTACAAAACATCAATTAAAACAACTAGGAGATATTCCGTGCCTAGTTCTGATTGTCTAAACACGTACGTATGTATATCACATTCAGTAAAACACGTTTTTCTAGTATCAAAGCAAAAAACTAATAAAAATTTATATAAACAGTGACAAATAAACAATAAAAAGACTGAAATGACTCAAGAGAACCGCAAAGAGAGGCGATATTTGAAAGAGGGAGAGAGAGAAAGAAAGTGCAAGTGATTGTTGATAAAGAAAACTACAGCTGAGAGAGAACTAGTCGTTTCTTGGGTTAAAGAGTGGTAAGTGAGCTTGCTTGGGCTCGTGAGAATTGCAAAGAAAGGTGTTGTTTTAAGTAAAGAACTGTGTTTGAGAGAGAGAGAGAGAGAGAGAGATAGTGCAAGTGAATGTTGAAAGAAATAGTTGGAAAGAGTTAGTACCTTGCGAGAAAGAGCGGTTAGTGACCTTGCTCGGACTCGAAAGAAATGCAGAAAAAGACGATTTTTTAAAAGAAAGAACTGTGTGCGAGAGCGAGAGAGAGAGAGAGAGAGAGAAATAGAAAGTGCAAGTGAATGTTGATAAAGAGAGAGTTAGAAGAAAGAGTTAGTCTCTTGCGAGAAAGCTAGCCAACGCTGAAAAGACAAATAAAAAGCTAAACAGAATGGTGTGTGAAGTGAGAAAGAGTGCAAGTTATAGTTAGAAAGAGCAGGACTGCACTGCTAGCACATACCCTGCCCTAAGCGAAAAGTAAGGACAGAAGGCATAAAGAGAGGTCAAAGATACACGCCCCAGTTTACACTCTGCACAAGTCTTACCAACAATTTGATTAAGTTCTTCTCACACTTTGCGTACACGAATGCAACTGCAGCTGAAACGCACTATTTAATACAATTGAAGTGGAGCACTCTCGTATTCCTTATTGTTTTGAAATGCTGATTGTAAGCTCCAGAAAACTTACGAGAGCGTAAAATGCAATCGAAATGCAAACGCGGCGCGCGCTTGCCCGCCAAGACACAATCAGAGGCAAAAAAAAAATTAAAATTGGAATGAAGAAGCAAGAAGCAGGCGAGAACAACAAGTACAATAAAGTGCAACAAACACAGCAAACAAAATGCGGCGATAGCAGCGCAATCCGTGCGAGACTGGAGCCAACGAACAATGAACTTGGACTGTGGCAGCGACTGTTGCTGCTGCTGCCGCCGCTGTTGCTGCTGCGGTTTGTCAACGGTTCGCTGCCGACGCAGTCGATGATGTTCGAGTGGCAGCAGCGGCAGCTCTTAGTCACCGGCATTTGGCATTATCAAGAGCAAAAGTTTATAAAAAATGAAAAAGAAATGAAAAGAAATAGAAAGAAAAGCATGACCAATGCCACAGTGTGGACCATGCCGAGCGACGACACGTTGATAAAGAAAATTAAATTAGCCGGCATTTCGTTTAGACGCAACCGAAATGTACCTAAAAATATATCAGGCCACAGCTCCAAGTGAGTGTGCCTCTGTGTGTGTGTGTGCGTTAGTGTGTGTGTGTGTGTGTTTGTAAAGTTTTGCCACGTTGTAGCTTAGTGTGGCAAGTGCATTGAACCCAAAAAAGGGCGCGTTGTGATATAAACTGAAGTTGGAAGCAAATGCCGGAACTTAATACAAATGCGAGTTATTATACCCTAGCCAATGGGGGTACTACAGCCATTGTTACAAACTGTGTCACAGAGTAGAGAGTGAAGTAGAGTAAAGTTAAGGGTGATAGCATCGAACTACTATGTATATCATGCAACATTCAGAGGCACAACCTTGAGGTCTTATTGCATAAACATGATTGCCTTATAAAATACTCTAAATCTAATTTAAATTATGGACATAAGAAAAAAAATAACTCCTCAAATGTTCCCATATTTTTAGACCCCACAGCTGCTAGGTCTATGCAAGGGTATTTGAGCTGCGGCATGCCGCACGATAATTCATATTATTTCCTTCTGCCATTTCGTATTGTTGCAGTTGCTGCTGTTGTTGTAGCTGCTGTTGTTGTTTATTGATTGAAGTGCGCCAACTATGGCAGGCAAAACTGCCCCAAATACACAACAAGTTGAAAACTCATTAAGGGGGATTTGTTTTTGTTTGCCATTGTCGATGATGGCTGATGATAAGTGTGTGTTTAAGACCGTGTGTATATGCGGGGGTGTTTTGATTGACGTTTGCATGTATGTGTGTGTGTGTGTGTGTGTGTGTGTGTGTGTGTGTGTGTGTGTGTGTGTGTGTGTGTGCGCACGCTTGCAGCGGAAGTTGTGGCAAATGTCGTTGGCAACTAATTAAGCGCGACTACAACACAAAACGAACAATTCATAAACTAAAACCATCGATATATGTATATTTAAACTGTGCAATTTTACATAACGATCTAATTATCGGCATCGATCAATCGATTATCGGCATCGTTCAATCGATTATCGGCAAACGCCTGTCATAATTAAGCTTCAAGCTCACCCTAATTTAAGCATAAACTGAGCCACCGATATATATTTAAAGTAAGCAATTTTACATAACGATCCAATTATCGGCATCGATCAATCGATTATCGGCAAGCGCTTGTCATAATCAAGCTGCAATCTTAGCCTAATGTAAGCAAAAGCCTATGAGCTGCGTACCCCACCTAAACATACACACACTTACATCAAGATATTGCTGCATGCATGTGTGCGTGCGTATGTGTGTAATCTGTGAATGTGTGAAAAAGCCGGCGAGTTTTTGATGAGAGAGCGTCGGCGTTGGCGTCTATGTCAATGCCGCTAGCTCAGCAATTTTAATGAAGCCAATAAAAAAATAGTAGCCAAGCTAAAAGAAAACAAGCCAAGGCGTTCGAACCTGAACCAGCTATCAGTAAGTCACACACACACACACATGACAGTGGACAACAATGTGCGGGGGTTGACAGATAGACCACATAACGAGTTGACATACGGCCGATGACGTCATGCAAATAAATTGGTATTGGCAGCAGCTAAAACAAAAGCAGCACCTGAGCACAGGAAATGCAAAAAAAAATTGAAATGAAAAACGTATGGCAACGCTCGTCTGGCTTAAAATGCATTTGCGGCAGGTAGTAGAAATGTTAAGTGGCAAAAACCAAAGAAAAAAAAAAACAAAAAAGAAAAGGTAACGGCATCGACTCGGCAGATTAGCCGATTTGTAATTGCAATGCGGCAGTGGAATTTTTATGGCTGTTCCTGTTGCAAGCGCACAGCAGAAGCCACACACGCATACACACGTATATGTGCAGGCAGCAACACGCACACATTTTATTTTTGGGCGCACACACACACACATTGATTCAAAATGCGCACAGACGCCTGCGACATTTAAATGCGTACAACAGGGAGTAAAACACACACACACACACACACACACACAGCTGCATCGTTGCGCATCATGTACAGATATTTTCTCCTACTTATGTGTGCTGAAGTGTGTGCACTTGAAGTTTTCGGCAAGGCTATTTTAAAATCGCCACATACACGCGCTGCTCTCTCGCATTTTTTTTTTGCCGTTGAACTTTCTTTTCTGCTGACGCTACTTCTAGATTTTGCCATGCACACACTCAAGATGGAGCAAGCAAAAAAAATAACGCAGAGAAAGAGCCGCCGCAGCCGCAACATTCACCAACACACACACACATACACATTTATATTTCAATTCACTTGGATACAGGTTATGCCACTGTTTCACTTAACTGGCGAATTATACACTCACCTATTTAATTGTAATTTATATAGTTGCTGATTTAAATTAAACCGCTCTTTTTATTATTCCAACGTTATTAATGACAAAGGAAATCCAAATTCTATGACGAACCGTTTTCAGGTAGTGTTATCGACTGCATTAGTGTTGTATAACTAAATTTGTGTTTAGTGTTTGGCAATATGCAGGCGCAAATGTTATACTCATAATGGCACTGCTGATTTAGCGTTGTTCTCCCATATCGATTAATCGTTGCTGTTAACCACACAACTCAGTATCGATCGCAGTTTTATTCAAATTTAAAAAACAATTTGCCGGGCCACGCCCATCATGTATACAATAAAATTGGTAAACAAATTTACAACACATTTTCACTTAACACTAATAAATGCAACAGTTACAACATATTTGAACATTAAATGCTCACAAATGCACAAAATCTCACAGAAAAAATCGAATGCCAATTTTGTTTGTTAACATTCAAATTTTTCTACATGCGAAAAACTCCAAATTTGGTTTCTTGTACGGAATTATTTAGAGCAGCCTTGAGGCTGAGGCCCAGTACTTGCCTTGTATTTGCTGGATCAATGATGCCATCATCCCACAAGCGTGCTGTGCTGTAGTAAGGTGAACCTTCCCTTTCGAACATTTCCACAATTGGAGTTTTCAGCTTCTGCGCTTCCTCCTCGCTGAACGCCTTGCCCGCTCGCTTGCGCTGATCCTCGGTGATTTGAGCCAGCACATTGGCCGCCTGTGTGCCACCCATGACAGAGATGCGTGAATTGGGCCACATGTAAAGGAATCGCGGCGAATAGGCTCTGCCGCACATGCCATAATTGCCCGCGCCGTAGGAGCCGCCAATTATCACCGTCAACTTGGGCACATTCGCACAGGCAACGGCGGTGACCATCTTGGCGCCATTCTTGGCAATGCCATGGGCCTCAGCATCGCGACCAACCATGAAGCCTATAGTGAGCTAAGATTAGGTATGATTCACTTAACCATGATGCACTTGCTCTTACCTGTGATATTTTGCAGAAAGATCAATGGGATCTTACGCTGCGCGCACAGCTGTATGAAATGGGCGCCCTTCAGAGCGCTCTCCGAGAAGAGCACACCATTGTTGCCCACAATGCCCACAGTGCTGCCATAGAGCTTGGCAAAGCCGCACACCAAGGTCTCGCCATAAAGTTTCTTGAACTCGGTAAAGCGGCTGCCGTCCACAATTCGAGCGATGACATCGCGCACATCAAAACTCTTGGTGAGATTGGGTCCAACTATGCCGTAGAGTTCCTGAGGATCGTACAGCGGCTCCTCCACTGCAGCAGCTGCTGGCGCAGCTGAGCCGAAATTCGTTTTGCTGGAATGCTGCAGTTGCTCATTGTAAGCGTTCGTTGCATCCAAGTTTAGATTGCTAACGATTTGCCGGGCCAGATACAGAGCGTGTTCATCATCCACAGCATAGTGATCCGTGACGCCGGAAGTCTTGCAGTGCAAATCAGCGCCACCCAAATCCTCGGCCGACACCTCCTCGCCAGTGGCTGCCTTGACCAACGGCGGCCCAGCCAAGAAAATGGTGCCCTGTTTCTTCACAATGATGCTCTCATCTGCCATGGCCGGCACATAAGCTCCGCCGGCTGTGCAGCTGCCCATGACAACGGCAATTTGAGGTATGCCCAGCGCTGACATATTCGCTTGATTGTAGAAGATGCGTCCGAAGTGCAATTTGTCCGGAAACACTTCCGCCTGACGTGGCAAATTGGCGCCGCCGGAATCCACCAAATAGATACAGGGCAAACGATTCTCCTGAGCTATTTCCTGGGCGCGCAAATGCTTCTTCACGGTTATGGGATAATAGCTGCCGCCCTTGACGGTGGCATCATTGGCCACCACCACGCATTCGGTGCTGAAAGCATTAAAAGGATTAATGAGGTAATCGTTAAAATCTCAAGTGGCTGACCTACCCGCAAACTCTGCCCACACCTGTAACAATGCCACCTGCATTGACCAGCTCCTCGCCGTACAGCTCATGGCCAGCCAAGGTGCTCAGCTCCAGGAAGGGTGAACCCTTGTCCAGCAACAGATTGATGCGCTCTCTGGCCAGCAGCTTGCCGCGCGAGGTGTGACGCTCGATGGCCTTTGCGCCGCCACCTGTTAGCACCTGACTGGTTAGCTGGCGCAGCTCGCCAACCAGCTTGCGCATCTCGCTAGCATTTTCCTATTACCAACAGAGATTTATATCTTAAGGCGTTTTGTGACATGTTTTCTATATTTACCTTAAACTCGACTGATTGCTTATCAATTTCGCTGCTCAGCACATTTGCTTCGCCCAGGTGCAAAAGGCGCGTTTGGCTGCGCAACAGTTGGTTGGCCATGGAATGCCGCAGCATTTGAGTCAGTGGCAACTTCAGCATGTTTATTTAAATTAAATAAATTATTGGAATTTGTCGAGTTTAAAGATCACAGCAAATGCAAAAAACGCTGTTACGTCAGGTGTGGCGGCGTGTGTATGCCACAGCTGGTCACACTGCCAAGAGCGATCAGCTGTCAAAGCTAGTGCAAGCGCCATCTATGGAAAAGAATTCAAAAGCTACTATGCTTATCAGCAGAGCTGGAAAGTATATACAACCTGTATTTTTTGGCGCCAAAATTTACATACTGTTCGAACTGCATACCAAGTTTGAGATCCAGCAGAACCATACAACACGTTGAAAACGTTTGTTCTACTTGTCCAGTCTATGTGTTGTATGGTTAGTGGATCTAGTAAGGTATTTTTCGGCGGCAAAGCTTAAATGCTATGTGAGACAAATACCAAATTTATGATATTATGATGATGACAATAAATTTGTACATCACAGTATTTTGCCGCCAAGTTTATATACTAAACTTTTAATGTTTTCTACACCATGTTTTTTTCTGGCGTCAAAATTTAAATATTGCTTGAGCTGCTTAACAAACCAATTTTTTAACGAATTGAAATATACGAAATTTATTTTTTGTTGTTGCCAAACATTAAATACACTTTCAATTGCACATTAAACTTAAACTTTTCATAATTTAATATTATACACAATAAATTGATAGACTTTGGTAAATTTTTATTAGATATTAAATAGTTTTTCGAATTGAACGTGTGACTGAATAACCGTATTATCTTTTAGACTACAATTAGGAAAACGACATACATAAACATTTATAGATGGTTTATAGAGATACATACATATATATATATATATATATATATATATATATATATATATATATATATATATATATATATATATATATATATATATATATATATATATATATATATATATATATATATATATATATATATATATATATATATATATATATATATATATATATATATATATATATATATATATATATATATATATATATATATATATATATATATATATATATATATATATATATATATATATATATATATATATATAGTTTTGCTATGCTAAAAGGTTCTGTGAACAATGTTAAATGTGATTGTGCACGACGCTCTAATATCTATCAGATACGTACATGTAGAAATATAGATATATCTATATATGTCTATATAGAATAAATCTGTTAAGCATTAGTGGTATATAATAATAGTTTAAATAGTTAACGCTGATAAACAATCACATGACAAAAACATAAACATTGGCTTACTTAATTTATTAACTATTTAAATTTGTTATTTTGTATATAAACTATATTTAGATAATTTAGATATTGTAGAGATTTTGTTTTGTGTTGTTTTTTTTTTGTTTTCCTTTTGTTTTTAAAGCATTCCAAAAAATTGTACTACAAAAATATAACATACGTTTGAACCGTCGTCTGTTTGTTGCTCTATGCTGTAGCGCCGATTCGATAATTCAATTAGTTTTATTAAATTTGTAATTGTCCTTTCTATTTTTACTATTTTTTTTTTTTTTTTTTTTTTTTTTTTGGTTGGCTTACTTAATTTTAATTTTGTGTAGCTTCAATTTAAAGCCCAGCACCTCGCTTAGCACGCCCGAGAGGGCAGATAGGATGACCACCTTGATGGTTGTGAACAGATATGGATTGGCACTGAGACCAGAGATCTTGAATGGCGTTTCGAGCTCCTTTAACAGATCGGCGGCCAGTTTTAGCACACTATTTGAGACCATTAATTCCTCCTTCTTCTTAGGTTTTTGTTCGATTTGCAAATACAAATTAATTTGTTCGGTTATTAATACCGAAACGCTGCGATATTTATGCTGAATCTTTTGGCCAAGCGTCATGAAGCGCAACAAATAGATGCCAATCGTAATGGACCAAATGAGCGCCTCCAGCGTAAGATGTGTATGCAAATTAACCGAATCCTTTAGCCACTCCACGCTCAGAAAAGCCAACAGCAGCAGCGTGACTATAAATGCGGCCGATACAATAATATCAACCGAACGCTGCGGACCGCGTTTCTACAAAGTCAAGAAATATTCATAAAAAGTCAAGAGTTACGGTGTCTATTATGGCCCTACCTTCAAATAGGATCGTACGCTCAGCCAGGTCTTAATATTGCGCACTTTGTTGAGCCGAAAGTGCGGCAGATTCGATTTGCGCGCACGTCTCGAGGAAGTCAGATGTGAAAAAAACTTGGCATATAGAAAGCTGAAAAATACAAGAGAAATAAGGCATAAGAAGAGGCACAAAACAAGGCGCATTTACTATAATTTACCGCTGCTTAAAGGTGCGCTCGGCCACAGCAAATATCATAAACAATATAAGCGTCAGGCAGAGCCGCTGCACAAAGCCCAGCGCCAGCACTGTGCGCTCCCATTGCACTTCGCCAAAGGCAAAGCCCAAGAGTGTAAAGACCGAAGACGATGACTTCTTCCACAGCAATTGTGGCATATAGAAATAGCTTATCTCATTAGCCTTATCCGCATCAATTGTGATCTGAAACGAAAGAAGAAAACAAAAATAGGTTAAATATGAACAGAATCAGCGAACACTATTAGCCACGTCACGTACCTCGCATAGCCGACAAAATGTGGGTATTAACGTCAGCAGAAACGAGAAAAAGACGCCTATATAAATATAATCATTGGTCACGCCCAGCGAATCGACGCGTTCGATAATGCACGAAGCTATTTCCAATACTGACATTTGGGCCTTTTTGGCATCGCGCTGATCCCAAATGGTGCAACTAACTGAAAGATTAGAAATTGGTTAACCTTTGATGAAGTCATTGAGTCAAATCATTGCCAACTCACTGCGATCCAGACTGCTATGCGGATTGAGTATGGTCGTTGGCGTTATGTCTAGTTCCGGCATCTCTTCATCGCTGCACGCCTGATGCTTATTGTAGCCGCCATCGGACTGATCCAATTCGGATGTATAGCTACAATCTTCGCTGTTGGTGGTGACGCCCAGCCAATCTGTCGCCGATGTATTGCACTCCTGTGTGCCAGCTGAAGCTGGACTAGATATAATATCCGCATCGTCACATTCATCCGACTCTGCACAGCTGCTTGTCGATTCATGGGTGATTTTATCATTTGAATCGTTTGTCGCATTGTTGCTGCTGCTCACATTGAGACGCAAACGTAGATGATTTGGCGGCGCTGTGATGACATTTGTGGTGCTGCCAGCAGTCGGAGCACTGTTGACATTGGGCGAATGATTGTTATCCTCGCCGCTGGAGCTTTTGTTGTTCAGGCTCTCGAAGCCGTCGTCTTCGCCAATGCTGCGATTAGTGGGTCGATAATTGGGCTCCAAGCGTGCACCATTCGCTGCTGGACCATTACTGTTCTTATGCTGTTCAATGCTGGACGAGGGCAAGTCATTCTGATCGAATGTCGCATAGATTTGGATGGGCGTATGCCAATTGACATTGCGCTTCTTATGGGGACTTTCGGGTGCTGCACTTGCCACCTGTCTGAGATCGTAGAGCGGCTCGTTGAGCGTTGTGCTATCCGCTGCAGCTGCTTGATGACTATGATGATGATGTATGGTTATGGCAGTTGTGGTAGGGAAGGTCTCCTCACTAGGAACTGAGCTGCAAGTGAAGGGCTTTAAATCGGGGCTGGCTTCAGTGTTAAGTGGCGGCAATTTGGCACGTCGCGTGCTCAATGCATGATTACTATTCGGCTGTGCATTGTCCGATTCGGCTTGTCGCAAACTGTGTGTAATAAATTATGAATAGGTTAAGGCTTAAATAAATATATATACATATATATTAGCTTCACTTGCCGCACAAACTTCTTGCGTCGCCTCAAACGCTGCTCCCTGGGCGCATTTGGTTTGTCGCCAAATGTGGACATGGAAAAGCGACGCAATTTGTTCTTATTGCTGACGCCCGGCGCTGTATTCGTTGCCACAATCTGTGAGTGTATTAAGCTAATCAGCAAACTAAGCGCACAGGGTATGAGGAGTGCACTAAGCAAATCGGCATTCTCCTCCGTATGCTGTTGCTTATCGACAGCAGCAGTAGCAGCAGCTGCAGCAGTCGCTGCATCTGCGTCTACTGTCGTCGTTGCATTTGTTTCCTGTACATAAACCAGCGGCATTAGCCGATTGCTGTGCATAATGTATACAGCCCAATTGATCAATTGTGTGATGTACAGGCAGAGTATGAAGCCAAAGGCATTCGGTGTCGTCTGCTTCACCCACCATTGTGCGTAGAGGGGCAGCAACAGATATCGAAGTATGGCCAAACGAATGACGGTGAGCAGCGTTTGTTTCGGCTTCGCTTTGGGAAATGTCGAGCCTGCGGCAAGAAGAAATAAGAATGTATTAAAGACACGAATAGCTGTGGATTACATGGAGCATACCTCGTACTAGATCTACATCAATGAGTTCTGTTTTGAGTTTAGTATTCTTCAAATTGACGCTATTGAAGCCATCCAGAATGCGCTGCTCGACAGTTTTCTCCCATTCTTGCTTATCATAGGTGCCGATTCGTTTCTGGTACCTAAACAAACAAACAAACAAACGAATAAACAAACAACAAATTAACAATTGAATGTGTGTCAACTGAATGTGATGCAATTGGTTCACTCACCATGCGACAATTTCATCCAATTTCATAGTAATATTGACATATAAGCCGCTAAATTGTCACGCGCTCGGCTGAAAAACTTAAAGCAAAAAAGGGGAAAATTCGTTAAAGATCTTTATTAAACAGACTTGCGTTATAAAATTACAGAAAGCAGCAGTAACTGCCCACTCAATTGAAATTCATCGGTTGGGTTATTTTTTCCTCTATTCATATATTACTTAGTTTTTTTTTTTCTTTCGCTGAAACAGCTGCACTTGCTGGTGGCAAACTGGTTTCTTTGAACTTGTCTTGTCCAAACGTTTTAGCCAACAAGAAGTGAGTGTTTATGTTGGCCATAATTGATTTATGAGCTTTCAATACCAGCTGTCTGATAAATAATTCAAGTCATTAGCCATTTGCCGATTATAATTTAATAATTTGTCTGGAGCACATTTCAAATTGAATACCCTAACAAATGGCCAACAAATTATAAACATTCAGTCAAGATTGATATTGATATTGATTATTAAAAACACATTTTCAGACATAGCAAATATGCTATATATGTGTATGTATATAATATATGTATATATACATAAATTATTTATATTTACATATTTATAGTTGAGTATAGTTTGATACAGCTCAGTCTGACTAAAGTCTTGAATACAGCATTCTCTCGACTGGAAAGTTAAGCTTTAAAAGGTTTTTGTGTATTTGATAATAATATAGTCTATATAATTATATTATTACAAATAAATGAAAAAAAAATACTTATACCATTTCAGTTTTATTTTTTATATATTTTTAAAATTTAATATTAAGTTTATTATTATTATTTATAAAAATTATAATTTATAAGTTTGAAATTATAAAAATCTATTTTTTTTTAAGAATTTGTAGTAGCATTAGAGGTTATACTGTACTGGCTTTGCAAGCTATGGTATAATTAAATTATATGTGAAATAGTTCATGAATATGCCACAGTCATCACAAGACTCCTAATTTTAGAGTTTTTAAAACATACAAAAGAACGTAGTTTCCACACCCTTTGCAAAACTAAAAAATTGTGAGATCGATGTTTCAAGAAATAATTCAAGAAATAGCTCAAGAAATAAAAATCCATAGAATTTTAAGTTTGTCTACCTTCTATAGATTAGTAAGATTATAATTTTTACCTTAATTACCTTTCACAGAAAGTTTTATAAATCAGTTTTTGTTAAATTTCAAAAATTTCAATAAAAAAAAAAACTAAATTATAAATTAAAATTATTAAGCTGTCAAATTAAATAACTTTACATAAAAAAACAATTTAATTATTTTATATTATATTTTACTAAAAATACATTAAAGCCTTAAAAAATAAAGTAATCAATTATAAAATAAAGTAATCAATTATATATAGATATTGAAAACTAATGTCAATAAATCAAACTGAAAGCGCATACAAAAGTCACCATCGCTGAGCTTAACATTCATAGCAAAATCTCTGCAATTGCCAATTTGCCGTTACAAGCAGCTGATAAGCAACTGTAAGCCCCTAATGCCCTATGCAAGGAAGGCTATATGAACCTATCGAACAGTTTGTGAAACATTTACAAATTTTATATATTTTTTTTTTTCTAGTAAATTGTATTATTATTAAAACAACTGAATAATATGTTTATATATAATAATGTTTGAAATGCACAAACTAATCATATACGTTAACTTAACACAACATCTGTGAGTGCATAAAGGGCATACGAACGTCGCCATTGCGAAGTCAAAACAAAAATACAAAAACAAAATTTACAATTGCCAAAGCGCTGCAAGCAGCTGATAACTTTCACCTTCACATTGAAATGCGATAAAAAGCTTACAAGTGCTGCTAGCTGAAGAGCCGTACACAAATTATCAATGTCAATTTTTGCAATTCAATATATGTCTTGATATAAATCAAGAAGAGGAAACTAACAGAAGAAACAAAAAAAAAATATCAAACAAACACCCACAAAACAACTTTGTTATGTTATTTATTGCTTTGGTATGCGCGCGGCAGCCTCAGTGCCTCTGCAATGCCTCAGAGTTCAAGGTGAACCATTTCTAGTTGCGGTTTAATGTTGAGGTATACATGTTAAGCACATTAAATGAATGCACTTTACATTCATCAATTTGCGCTTTACCTGAAATTGAAGAAATGCGAATCGATTTTTTATATGCGCGCGTTATCTTTGCACTGTTTAAGCCTTTTTTTTACTTTACTTTATTTTTGATGTGCACTTTCAACACTTATTGGTCTATTGCGGTTTGCACTGTGAATTTAGCATGCACTACGCATACCAACGTTTGTTTGTTGGTCTTTTGCACTTGCATTTATGGCCGAAATAATTGAATTGACGGAATCGAGTGCGACGAATACGTCTTCCTCGAACAAAATTTCTAAGATATGTGTGCAGTGTGACCGAATAGTGTAAGCCGAAAAATATCGCATTATATTCAAATATCGATAAAATATCGTTGCTATGCAGCGATTGTCTGCACTGGCATCGATACTTGCCATTTGAAAAATTATTATTGGTTATTTATATTATTATTTTCCAGTGGTAAAATATGTTTGTTACTAACTATATTATTATTTTTTGTGTTTCATTTCGACCACTAGAAATACATATGTATATAAATATGAAGTCACAATGATTCTTACTCAGAGTATAAGATTTTTTTGCCATTTATAACAGCTATTTGTAACGCCTTTTTGAATCACCAAACCGCCATTTACTTTTAGGATTTGTATTGTATTCTTTTCATGTGTAGCACTTTTGCGGTCAAAAAATAAATAGATCTAATCATTTGCACACATAAATCAAAGTTTATGAATTGCGTTTTCTTTCACATGTGCTCGCAGCTGTTGTATAGATATATATACAATATATATATATATATATATATATATATATATATATATATATATATTTCAAGCAATTTCACAATTGCTTTCTCCACGTTCGTGCGCACAGTTGTGTATATACATTATACAATACTACTACAATGCTATTGTGTGTTTTGTTTTTACAGGAAGTTTCGTAAGACCACCGAGCGTCTATATATACATATATAAGTGTCGAGATGCATAAACAAAGAATTGCAACGCAAAGCGGATGATGTGAGGAGCATTCGCTCAATTTTATACAAATTTCACCACACTCTTGCCACGATCATGCAGCGTTTCACTTGGCGCTCCATCGCTCATTCCGAAAGCTATGCCAAAAAGCTAAAAAAAAAGACAGCAGAAAAAGAAAGACTAGATGAAAAAAGATTCGAAATGCCCGAAATATAAGATCCCTAAAGCTTGACTAGGCCTCTTGGATGGCATAGAATGTTCACCAAAAGACTTTCAGTTGCGAGCGGACCTCTGCACGGAGTGGAACAAAATTGAAAAACTAAAAAGAGTACAGTCCGCGGAAAACATTCAATTAATAGAAAATTCACATACACACACACACACATATATATATATATATATATATGCATATCTCTATGTATATATATATATTTTTATATATATAATCTAATTTCTCATATATATATAACCTATATATATATATTTTCGCTCATGTATTTGTGTACGCGAAAGAAATAAGATTTTTCAACTAAAAATAGTGCCTTAATTTAAAATAAAAAAAAAAAATAAAAACGACAAAACGACGAATTTTTTGCTAACTTTGAAATATAAATTTAAAAATTCTTATAATAAAAAATATAAATATATATATATATACATATATATATAAATAAATATATAAATAAATATACACACGCACGCATGTTTGAGCTAAGAGTTTAAATAAATAATCATAATAAAATTTTGTTAATTGAAATCGCAACGGCCAATTTGTATTGAACGTCGTATTGAAGGCAATCGTAAGATGACTTTCACGCGATTAAAAACTCTAACATTGCTCGTGTGTACGCTACTGGCACTGAGTTTTCCCGGATATGTGAATTGCGCTAACAAGAAAGGATCACAACCAGCGGCAGCTCCGGCGGCAGCGGCGGCGGCGGCGCCCCTCGAGCCCGAGGCCGTTATTGAGGAGGTCAATGCCAAGCAGTTGGAAAAGCTATTGGCTGACAAGGATTATGTTGCCGTCTTCTGGTGTAAGTACACCCACACACACACACACACACACACACACACACACACACACGCACGCACACCCATTGTTGTTGTCTAGTAATGTGCGAGATTTTTAGATCCGGGCATTCGCGCTGCAAACGCACGCTGATGGCCGTGCGCGACTCGAAATAGTAACAGAAGCCATATTATATAAATTTTCTCTAGTGAAAATTCTAAAAATTCGCATACAAGTGAAAATATGTGAAAAATTTCGTTGTACGAAATGTCTTGAGATTTTCATTCGGTTTAGTTTTTTTTCTTCAGTTTTTTTTTTTTTTTTTTTTTTTTTTGTTGCTAGTCTCTGTTCAGTTTTTCTATTTTTCTATTTTTCCCTCTAGTGGTTTTTCCTTGCGTTCTGTTTATGAGCAGCACAACGCTTTTGGCTATGAGAAATTGCCGTCTCTCTGCTTTATTTTAGTGCCGTCTGCTTTCTCTCACTCTCTGCGCGTGTCTCTCTGTCTCTGTCTCTCTTTCTCTCTGTGTGTCGCTGTGTCTTTGGATTCTCTAGAATTTGAGTAAGAAATTGGCCAGTAAATAAGTTAGCCAATAGCCGATGGCCTCCCAGCAGAGCTTAACTAATTGCCCATTCAGTTTGTATCTTAAAAGTATTTTTTGTATACTTAAAAAAAAAAAAGAAGCCAATTACAGGCGCATACTTTCTCCATTTCGTAGCAATAAAGCAAATTTCATTGCAGAATTTGTGAGCTTATAAAAATTTATGCATATATATATTTATATATATCTATATCTATATCTATATAATATAAATTGAGCGCTAAATTTTGCATAAACAAAACGCTATAATTTAGCAGCTTATAAATAGCTAAACCATAAACATGTTAAATACGTTTTCCAAACGTTAATCACCTTCGGATTGTGGATATTGTTACGCTTGAAGGAAACAATTTCAGAATATATATATATATATATATACACACATATGCATAAATAATATATATTCATTATTCTATCAATGTCGCCAGTTAATACCAAAAAAAATTCATCTTGAAATTTCATTTAAATTTTTCCAAAAAAAAATGAATTTGTTGACATTGAAACAAATTAAGCAGATATAATTTATATATATATATAGACATATATATATAAAATCTCAATGATATATCTATATTTTTAATGCTTAGACAAAGAAACAATGATAAATGCAAATTGTTTGCCGAGCCTACGCAAATGGCAGCTCATTGCAAATCGCCAATGCAATTGGCCATCAAATTATTGCAGTTAGCAAACAAAATTGTTTATGTGTTTCTACTGCATGCTATTAATGTTATTGCAATGTGTTGTGAAAGCAATACAAGCTGATGGATAAATAACATATAGCCGAAAATGCAAATTGCAATCAAGACAAATCAAATTCAATCAAATATTACGTATACGTTTAGCATCTGTTTCATGTATTTGACGGCCATAAAAAGCGTGCGCCGCACACACATACACATATATACTAAACAAATGAAGTTCAAGTATTTTATAGTCATATATATAAATCGGATATATATATATATAGTAAGAACTAGTGCAAACCGCTTTTAGCTGCTCAAATTTGGCTACTAGAAACACAAAATTTACTTTTGACTAGGCAAAAGGTTCATAGAATTATGAATAGTGAATTGTGTATGGATATTATAGATCGTATAATGTATAGAGTAGCGTGCAACCACCCTATAACATATATACACACACACACACATACATAGACAGTTGTGTGTGTGTGTGTGTGCTGTAATTCATTTCCCTAATAGTTGCTGCATAAATTTTTATGAATTAATTTAGCAAAATGCTGTTGGCAGTTGAGCACACATTAATAGCTAACCATATAGACAGCATATATAACATATATATATGTATATATAAATATAAATATATGCATCTGTCATGTACTATATAGAAAGCAATGCAATTGCATTTGCTGCTGCTGTCATTTCATTCACTAGCCTGGTCGCCCAGCCTGCCCAGAATGCCATTTGCGGTTCTTGCTCTCTCTCTATATATATGTATATATATATACATCTATATCTATATAAAGGGGCGTTGGTTGGGGCGCAGGGGCGTGGCTAATGGCATTACCGATGATGCATCCCTTTTAGCGCTATGAATAATCGCCGCAGCATTTGGCGTCACACGCGACAGTTGCTAGCCGTCAATTCCCGTTGGTATCTTCATAAAGATTTCTATAAAAACAGCAACAACAACAACAACAATAACAAAATTATAGAAATATATCTGTATATATTCAGACAATTGTTTTTAATTGCTTGCAGATGCGCGTAGCTGTGTTACCTGTGATAAGGTTTTAGCGGAGCTCGAAAAAATCGACGATGACACCGATTCATTCGGTGTGGACTTTGTGAAAATTAACGACAAACGACTAGCCAAACAATATGGCATCAAGACCTTCCCAGCGCTCACCTACTTCAGGTAAAGCGAGCAACACAATCAAAAAAAAAAAAAAACACTTAGCAAACTGAGTCCCACTTACTTCGCATACATTACCCTGTCAATTTAGAGAAAAGGAGCCCATCATCTACGATGGCGATCTGATGGATGAGGAGGGCGTGCTCGATTTCCTAACATCGCTCGAGGCCATGGATCTGCCCGATCGCATCGAGGAGGTCAATGCCAAGATATTGCAAAAGATTATCGAGGATACAGATTTTGTTGCCGTTCTCTTCTGTGAGTACAAATTCAAGTTCTTTACCATTGCTCTCTATCTCTCTCTCTCTCTCTATCTATCTATAAACTATTCCTGTTGGAATTTATATACATATCGATATCTATATATTTTGATTATGTTTACTTCAAAGCAGTTGCAGTTTTTAGCGTTCAAAGAAAATTTAATTGAATTACAAATTACAAACAACAACAAAAAAAAAAAACAAACAAACAAACGAAAGTTAAGCTCTCTTGTGACTAAAAAAAAAAACAAAAAATTCATACAACTTAGGTACAACAAAACTTGAATACAATCTTACCTAGTTATAAAGAAAATGAAATATTTTTATTTATATATTTAGATATTAACTAAACTGTTCTATTTTGTAACTAACCTAAGTACGGCGGCAACTTAACTCTAATTCTATCTCTCTCTCTATATATATATATATATATATAAATAATTATATATTTATTTATGTAACGCCTCACACATATTTCGAAGCATATATATTTGCTATATATTTGTATGCGTTATATCTATTTAAACGACAACAGGTCCCGATCATGAAACATGCCCACCCAGGGTAATGGGTAAGTTTGTGCATATGTTAATGGGTTGTCCCCTTTGGCTTGTGAATTTCCCCTTTCACTTCAGTCCAATTAAACAAAATGCAAAACAAATAAATAAAAATAAAAATGAAACAACAGCAATTAAAACTTTGATTAAACAAAAATTCATCGTAATTTTCCAAAACAAAACAAACAAAATAAAAGTAAACTAAAACATATGCACAAAAACCTCACCTGTATCTATGTAAATATGTATAACAACTTTACCCCCCCCCCTCCCCCACCCCTCCCTTTGTGTGTATATACCTATGTCTGTCTCTACTTAATCTGATTGTTATAACTTTTCATTTCCTTTGAGCAAAACGAGCAAACTTTTTGGGAATCTAGCAAACTTTAGTTGGCAGCGTAGCTTCGAGTAGCTTATAGACAATCATAGATCGCATTAGTTGCTTGAATAGGCATTTATTTAATATATATTTTTACCGGAATATTACAAAATATTAAAAAAATTTAAAAATTTTATTTAACATCAGAAAATATTTAAAAATTATTTAAAATCTTTTACTATTATTATTATTATTATTATTATTATTATTATTATTATTATTATTATTATTATTATTATTATTTTTATTATTATTATTATTATTATTATTATTATTATTATTATTATTATTATTATTATTATTATTATTATTATTATTATTATTATTATTATTATTATTATTATTATTATTATTATTATTATTATTATTATTATTATTATTATTATTATTATTATTATTATTATTATTATTATTATTATTATTATTATTATTATTATTATTATTATTATTATTATTATTATTATTATTATTATTATTATTATTATTATTATTATTATTATTATTATTATTATTATTATTATTATTACAATTATTATTATTATTATTATTATTATTATTATTATTATTATTATTATTATTATTATTATTATTATTATTATTATTATTATTATTATTATTATTATTATTACTATTATTATTATTATTATTATTATTATTATTATTATTATTATTATTATTATTATTATTATTATTATTATTATTATTATTATTATTATTATTATTATTATTATTATTATTATTATTATTATTATTATTATTATTATTATTATTATTATTATTATTATTATTATTATTATTATTATTATTATTATTATTATTATTATTATTATTATTATTATTATTATTATTATTATTATTATTATTATTATTTACATTATTATAATTATTATATTAATTATTATTAAAAGCATTTTAATTATTCTTTATAAATTATTTCTAATTGTAAGAAATATAATAATTTTAATTAATTTCCTTCAATAATATAATCTGAGCAAGGAAGAATATTAAAATATAAAAATATATAATAAATTTATTGCACAGCTCTAGAAAATATTATGAAATTAAGTTCATTTGACTAATTTTTTTCGGTGTACTTACTCCGAATCTTCGAACAAAGTAAGTGCCTGCCTATAATATTTGCAAACTTGAAAGATACATCTTTATGTGATCTTAAAGCACTATTCCTCTCCTTTAAGATTCAAAAGAGTTGAAAGAGTTTAAAAAATTATTTTTATTATCAGCAAAATGTTTGTCGCACGCTGCAACAAATTACTTTCGAACTGCTAATGGCCTTTATACAGATACTATATATACTATATCGAGTATATAAAACTAAGCAGATAGCTAATAGAAAGTCACATGTATATATATATATATATATATTTATAGATAATAGATAATGACACATGTAACTGGCTAACAAATTGGCTGATTTCAATTGTGCTATCGCCGCACGCAGACAGAAAGCCAAAAAGCTGAAAACAAAAACAAAAAAACGACAAATATTACGTATACGTATAAAAATAAGATTCCAACAACAACAGCTGAGAACAGCAGCCTTTACACACATGCACGTCTGGGCTCTGCGCCAGACCATGTCTGTGGCCCGGCGGGCGCAGCCAGCCCTAACCGAGCTGTTATAGAAAACACATCAAATGCAGTGATAAATCAATATGGCAAACGTCAAACTATCTATCAGAGAAACTATCTAATAACTGATATATAGTATAAAAAAGATTCGCTATTTATGATATAATTGTTGCTTAGCTAACAGCGAGATCAGAGATCAGAGCTACTTATATAGACATGATAGCCTCTATAGTTGGCAATAGGTTTTGGCCACAGTTTTATGGAACAAAGGAAATGAACGAAAATTCGTAAAAAAATACATAAACTTCTTAGTTCTTTTGAGAGAGAAAGAGAGGCAGATAGAAACAGAGGGAGTTGGGGTAAGGGCGCGACAACAAAGTATAGATCAGCTTTATTTATTTGTTTTTGTAGCAAGTTCTTTTCTTCATTTCATTTCTTTTCTTTTCCTTTATTTTTTTTTTTTTTTTGCTTTTTGTATTTTGTATTTTTTCAACACATCAGAAGCCACCTACAATTTTTGGTTTATAAATAGAAATTCAAGCAGTTGGTTGGCCAACAAAATGATTTTTTGCTGTTGCCGCCGCTGCCGCTGCTGCTGCTGCCGCTGCTGCTGCTGCTGCTGTTATTTTTGCTCAATTTTCAAACAACTAACTGTATACACACGCACATGTATGCGTGTAAATGTACATACATATGTGTGTGCGTCTGTATAGATCAATAGTACATGTATTTTTATAAAGCGCAGACAGCGCACAAAGGTCTTCGCATAGAGATGATCAGCATGTAGGTGAGACAAGAGCAACATACTTTGCTGCCTTCCTCTGTTCTGCATCCATTGTTCTGCCTTTTGTCGAAAATTTCTAAGCGCATCAACAAACGCACAAACGCTTCTTTACTATTTCTATTTCTATTTATTTTTTTTTTTTTTGAGTGGTAGGGATCTTATTGAATACCCTCTAAAGAAGGTGTTTTTTTCAAAATATATACTATATACCTTAATAAAAAAAAAATAATAAATATGCAATATTCTATTTCATTGAATCTAAGTAAATAAATCCATACATAATTATTAAAATATATAATTATTACATATAAATATTAAAATATTTATATCATTTAATAATAATAAATTCCTAAAAAAATATTTTATTTATTTATCTTTTGACTGTAAAGTTTGCAAGTCAATAGCATAAATTTAATTATTTTTTTAAAATTATTTTTGTGCTTACTTTTTTATTTAAAGAAAAAATTTAAAAATTAAACACAAAAAATATTTTTAGAAAATTCTGAGAATTATTGGAGAATTTTTAAGATATACTTAACTAATTAAATAAAAATTTTAAAAACATTTTTTGGCTAGTCTTTTTATTATTATATTTAAGTAAATAGTTTTAAAGATCATAATTTATTTTTTTATTTGTATAGTATATTTAGCTGGTTTAATATTTATTTGGTATGTTAAGCATAAGCAAATGCCAACTAAGAGCACATTAGCGTTATATATCAAAAGTTATCAAATTAGTCGAAGCTGTAAACAATTTTGAAGTTTTTTTCCCATATAGAAACATTTAAACTCCAACAAAAGCCAAGCAAAGCCACTCTCTACGCTCAGCGCACGCTGCAGAGTATCTTCAAGTCTAACGCATTAGTTTGTCCACTCGTTTTGTAGTTTTGTTTGTGTTGTTGTTGTTTTTTTCATAGAACTGTAGACAGACAGCAGTTTTAATTGCTTTTGCATACAGCAATACATCAAGATGCTGGCACACACGAGCCGGCATGGATGTCATTATGGGCAAGCTCTTTAGTTGCAGCCAAATGCAATTTTACATAATAAATATATATATATATATATATATATATATATATATATATATATATATATATATATATATATATATATATATATATATATATATATATATATATATATATATATATATATATATATATATATATATATATATATATATATATCTGTGCTGTGTGCGCTAGCTGACTGACTTGCACTATTTTTAGTATGTGGCCAAGTCTGCGGTGAATTCATTAATGCAGTTTTGCATACTAAATGCAATTTCAGCGAGAAACCTGTCAAAATTATAAACATAAACATGTTTAGTCACTGGCGCTGCACAGTAATAAATTGTGTGTGTGTGAGTGAGTGTGTGTGTGTGTGTGTGTGTGTGTGTGTGACTGTGGCTTTCTGTATATACATATTTTTATATGTATACATATGTCTGTCTGTGGCCTTGCCACCTTGGCGACACCCACTCACCCGGTCAAAATAGCTGCTCCATGGCAAATATATTTATTGTTTCAAAAATAATATTTCGACATTTCTCTTGAGGCATTTAAGCTGTTTAAATTTTGCTAAATATTTTAGACAATTAAATAAATATTAAAACCTATTTAATAAGTTTAAAACTAGCAAAATAATGTATAATTGATATTTAAAAAAAAATCTGAATATCAAATAAATTTAATAAAAATATTTTTAAGAGCTAAAGAAAAAACAACATACAAAATAACAATTTATTTAAATAAAAATGCACTTAATTGTGTTCAGGCATATAGCTGTCAGAAGAAGAAACTTTCAAGACACTTGTAAAATAAAAAAACATTTAAATTGTAACATAGAATATTACGTATACGCAGCGAGTGACAAAAGCAAAAGCAAAAGCTTGCTAAAGACGAACTCACAGCAAACTGAATAAATATAGCTATAGGAAATGGCTAAGATGAAGGAGCGAGCTTTTATACAGTTAAGCAGAGAGCGTCTCTAAATATATATATATATATATATGTATATATAAATAATTGTATATATACATATATATACATATATCACTTTATTTATGGTCCAATATGTTGGGTGGGCTCTTTGAAATCGTCTTCAATTGTTTTGGTAGTATGCATTTCCGCAGCATTTTGCAACAGGTTGTATACAACGAATTTTGTGATTATTTTCCTTTCTTTGTACATTTGGTTGTAAACAAACGAAATCGTATCGTTTGGATAGAAAATAATGCGATTTTCAATACCATTGGCTGGCAACGATAAATGATCCAAATACGATTCCCAATCGCTCGTAGCTCAAGACTATTTCGTATTCTGCTCTGTTCTGTTCTGTTCTGTTCTGATCTGTTCTATTCTTGTCTTGCATGCACACCTGAACGTTAAATCTATTTTGTACTCTATTAACCTTAACCTTACAGCGCTGCACACGAGAATGATGCGATATAATTACGTTACTTATGTGCCATTAAATTAAAAAGCATAGCCCTACCCAACCCTCACTCTATCTACCCCAAACTACACACCCACAACGTGCCCTTACCAACGTTACAGCACGCAGAAAACTAAACAATTTGTTGTGCGAAAAAACATAAACCAAACCAAAACCCCAAGTCTAATGTCAACCTATGCTGGCGTTGATATTGCAGTTCAAATTTGTCTAATCTTTGCACATCTGTTTATCAGATAAAC
Organism: Drosophila anceps; assembly: GCA_035045945.1. Taxonomy (NCBI): domain Eukaryota; kingdom Metazoa; phylum Arthropoda; class Insecta; order Diptera; family Drosophilidae; genus Drosophila; species Drosophila anceps. The sequence goes on from JAWNON010000073.1 coordinate 3,043,379, forward strand.
AGCAGTGCCGCAAGTGCGCCAAGGCCTTGCAAGAATTGGAGAATATCGACGATGAGGCCGATCAGCTGGGCATTGGCTTTGTCAAGATCCACGACGAGGCATTGGCCGATGAATACAATTTGGGCAATCTGCCGGTATTGGTCTACTATCGCCATCAGACTCCAATCATCTATGAAGGTATAGCATGCCCAGATCCCTATACGAGTTGCATCCTTATATAACCTACATACCTATCGAAAATCGATTGTTGTTGTTAATTATCGAAACTGTGTCCAGGTGAGCTGCAGCGCGAGGAGGATGTCTTGGAGTGGTTGGTGCAAAATAAATCGACCGGCGACGAGGATGATGTGATCGAGGATGTTACATCCAAGACCTTGTCGACGCTTATTAGCAATATCGATAATTTGGTTGTGTTATTCTGTATGTATACATATATATATATATATATATATATATATATATATACATAACTATCGATAACTGATCGATCTACATCTCTGTAGATGATCACGGCAATGATGATTCGATGACCGTATTGGAAGAGCTAGAACAAATCGACGATGACTGCGACAAGCATGGCATACAATTCGTTAAAATCGATGATGCCAAGGCGGCAGCCGATTACGGAATCGATTCGGTACGGAAAACAATAACGTATTTCATATAACTGCAGATCCAATAATGATATACGACATGTGTGTGACATTTATAGATTCCGGCAATTGTATACTTTGAAAAAGAAATTCCAAACGTTTACGACGGCGATCTCATGGATGAGGAACAGATACTGAAATGGTTGTTGGGACAGTTGGAACATGATGAAATCGAGGATGTCACCGATGAAATGCTCGATACAATGATTAAGGAAGGACGCGTCATTGCAGTGCTGTTCTGTAAATATAAGACTTTGGCGCTGTTGTTGTTCTTGCTGTTGTTGTTACATGGTTGTTGTTTTGCAGACGACAACAACGACAAGAAATCCCAAAAGGTGCTTGAAGAGCTCGAGAACATTGACGACGAATGCGACGCATTGGGCATTACTTTCGTGAAAATCGACAATCCCGAGGAGGCCGTTGAATATGGCATCAATAAAGTTCCTAAACTGATATACTTTGAAAAAGGCATTCCAACTATATACGAAGGCAATCTGGAGGATGAGGAGAAACTATTGAAATGGCTAGAAGAACAAACTAGTTCCGATCAAATCGAAGACATTACCGATGAAATGTTGGATTTGATCATTGAGAAAATGCCGCACGTAGCCGTGCTCTTCTGTAAGTGATTTCGGGGCCACAAAACCCAGCAGCCCACACAAAAAAAAAAAAAACAGAAAACCCTTTAACGGACATATCCCATGCAGCTGTAGATAATGTAATATAGATCGTCTTATATATATATATATACTATATGTTGTATCTCTTGTAAAATCGGGGTGTGTCTGAGTGTCTGGCGTTTAATCAAAAGCTGCTCGATGTGCTTATAAAAATTAATTCATTTTATCACAGCGCTTCAACTAATCATAATACATTAAACTAAAAACGGAAGAACTTTCAGGGCCTCGTTTAGTCATATATATATATATAAATTTTATTATATATCAAAATTGAATTTATTTTATGGTATGAAATCAGTTGCAAGTTGAGAGCTTTACAGTAGTCAGGTTCTTAAGCAGGCCTGTAATGCGTTTTTATCTTTCTTTCCTATTTCCAATCAATATCATTCGATAGTCGAAATAATCGATAAACATTCTTCACAGATGACAAAGATCAAAAGAAATCACAGAAAATTCTCGCCGAATTGGAGAACATTGACGATGAATGCGATCAGAATGATATCGCGTTCGTTAAGATCGATGACGATAAGGAGGCCAAGGAATGGGGCATCGATGAGATACCATCGATTGTGCTCTTTGAGCGCGGCATACCCCACATCTATGAGGGTGATCTGATGAAGGAGGATGAACTGCTTGGCTGGCTGGTGCATCAGAAGCGTTATTCTGAAATTCCAGAGGTCACCGACGAAATGAAGGACAAACTGGTCGAGAACACCGAACATTTGGCTGTTATTTTCTGTAAGTTCAGATAATATCTATGGAGTTCTATCAATCTTCATTAAATATCTATCTTTTGCAGACGATAAGGAAGACAAACAGGATATGCGCATTCTGAACGAGTTGGAGAACATTGACGATGAACTCGAAAAGGAGGGCATTGTCATTGTGCGCATCGATAATGCTGCCGAGGCTAAGGAATATGGTCTCGATCATTTGCCCGCGTTGATTTACTTTGAGAACAAGATACCGGCTTTGTACGAAGGTGATCTGATGAACGAGGACGAGGTTCTCGAATGGCTGCTGGTGCAAAAGAAAACAGCTACCATTGAGGAGGTCACCGATGAGATTCTTGTCAATTTGATCAATGAGCATGAATATGTTGTCGTATTCTTTACGGGTCCGTGCGAACCGGGCGAGTCCTGCGATCACACACTGAACGCATTGGAAAGCATCGACGATGAACTGGATGAGGCTGGCATCATATTTGTTACCACTGAGGATACCGGCATCGCTAAGAAATATAATGTCAAATCCTATCCACGATTGGTGTTCTTCAGAAATCGTGATCCATTGCACTTCACGGGCGATTTGGATGACGAGGACGAAGTACTGGCCTGGATCACCGATGACGAAACCCTCGAAATTCCCGGCAAAATCGAGGAGGTCAATGTGAAAATGTTGGATAAGATATTGGCTGAAAACGATCATGTCGTCGTGTTCTTCTGTGAGTTTGAGCAACATTTAAACAAACTCAATGTAAAACTCATAGTTAACTTTTATATATCTGACAGACGCCGAGGGTGATAAGAAGTCGCAGAAGATCCTCAACGAACTGGAGAACATCGATGACGAATGCGAGGAAAAAGACATCGACTTTGTTAAGACATCCGATGACGATATTGATAAGGAATACGATCTGCCCGGTTTGCCGGCGCTTGCATTTTATAGACATAAGTTTAGAACAATTTACACCGGTAAGAAGAGCATCCAATAAACTAAAGATTAGATATTAAGATGAGAAATTTTGCTTTACAGGTGATCTGATGAAGGAAGAGGAAATTCTGGAATGGGTTATCGACTTGCATGAATCGACTGCTGATGTTATCGAGTCGGTTGATCGCAAAACTCTGCAAGTTTTGATCAATGACGTTGAACATCTTGCCGTTTTCTTCTGTGCGTTCTTATATTGACAATATAACTATTGTAATTAGAGTTTAATCGTAATAATTAAACTTCATTTACAGACGATGATGAGTGTGAGACATGCCCTGGCATTTTGGAAGAACTGGAGAATATCGATGACGATACCGATAAGCATGGCATACAGTTTGTCAAATCGAATGATGTTAAGCTGGCCCATGAAATTGGCATTTTCGCATTCCCAGCCTTGGTCTACTACGAGACAGGCGTTCCGATCATGTATGATGGTAAGCCACTCCCGATATATATATATATGCGTGCTAAATCACATCTAAATTGAACTGTTTTCACTCCCAATAGGTAATCTCAAAAATGAAAATCGTGTGCTGCAGTGGTTAATCAATCAAAAGAGTAAGCGTTCATATTTCAAATGTTTTCTCCGCTTTCTAACTCACGCTCATAAGCCAAACATTCAATACCAAAAAATCAGTTGAGCCCACAAGATCTTGGCCAAACTTCAAACTTAAAAAAAAAAAAAAAAGAGATCTATATATATATATATAGATATAGATAGCATATCAAATCCAAGCAAGTCGGATATATCCAAATATCATTCTACCCGTTTATAGCCATTTGTAAAATGACAAAACGTAATGAATATTTTCGATATATATATACGATATATAATAGGCAACGATGACGATGGAAGTGATGAGAAAATTGTTAAATTGAGCTATCCAAAAGAAAGTGATGTGGATAAAAGAGAAAGACTTAAGCGTCTGCAACAAACGATACGAAAAGAAAGATTACGAAAACATTCGCGCAATGACGATGAGAACGGCGACGACGATGACGATGACAAAAATGACAATGACAATGACGACGATGACGATGACGATGACGATGACGACGATGATAATGACAACGATAATGATGACGACAATGACGACGACAATGATAATGACAATGAAGACGAAGATGAGGACGATGAGGATAATGAAGATGACGATGACGAAGAAGATGAAGATGATGATGATGATGAAAAAGATAACGATAATGACAACGATAATGACGATGACGATGACAATGACGATGATAATGATGACGATAACGATGATGACGACAATAATGACGATGACGAGGACGAAGATGAGGATGATGAGGACAATGATAATGAAGATGACAATGAAAATGACGATGATGACGAAGATAATGACGATGAAGATGAGAACGGAAATGATGACGATGAAGACGAAGATAATGATGACGAAGACGAAGACGATGACGATGATGAAAATGATGACGATAAAGACAATGAAGATGACGACGATGATGATGATGACAATAACAATGACAATGACGATGAAGACGACGACGATGATGAGGAAAATGATGAAGATGATGAAGATAATGACGATGACGATGACATACAAAACGATAAAGACGATGACGACGAGGACGATGAAGATAATGACAAAGATAACAATGATGATGATGACGACGAGGACGAGGACGAGGACGAAGACGATAATGACAATGATAATGATAACGATGACGATGACGATGACGACAACGATAACAATAACGATGACGAAGAAGAAGATATCAGCAAACAAGTCTATAAGCACAGAGCTAAAGGCAGAACGATACATCGGCTTTCTGATCTATGCGCGGGTCATCTTATAGATGAAATAGGTAATACGTGAATGTGAGTTGCCATTGCCGCACTAACTGAAGTTGTTTTTCTTGTTGTCAACTCCTCTCCCTGAACTGCCAAACCAAAAACAACTCCGACCATAATAAACACTACAGTATTTTCATTGTCTATCTACAGACTTGGGTAAAAGGATTACAAGAAATGCATTTCATAAAGGTAACAAGAGCGATATATGCATATATATATATAAATGTGTGTTGCGCCTAGCTTTTGTGGTAAAGCAATTCATCTACACCCATATGAAAATACGAACTATATAAATATGAAAATTGATATACAAACACCCACAACACACACACACACACACTCTAAAAGCCACGTCAATGTTTGCCCTCGTGAATGTGTTAAAGTCCTATCCAATGCTTCGATTTACCTACAATATTGTTTGAAGTTCCCCAAGCCTATCTCTCTCTCGCTCTCTCTCTCTCTCTCTCTCTCTCTCTCTCTAAAAAAAGTGAACAAATTTGGTAAAAAAAAAATAATGCAAAAATCATAGCTGACACAATGTTTGACAATATTTAAAAAAAAAAAAAACAAAAAAAAATTAAAAAAAACATTTAATTTTTTAATATTATAAAAAAAAGAAACAAGAAATTGTTATTAACTTAACTGTTTGGATTATTGATATAATTATTATGTTCTCTTAATACTTAAGCAAACGTTTTTATTTGTTATAATTTATAATTAATAACCGAATCGAACCCGCTCTGCTAAACAATTATAAACAAACGAAAAACCAAAGGCTAAGGATAAAGTAAAAAAAAAAAAAACAAAATAATAATAATATATATATATATATATTATAATATATATTATATAGATGTAAAAATGAAATGTACAAAACTCAATTAGGATTTAATACCTGTACAGTCAGCATCAAAAGCATTTTGTCAGTTATTAGTTAAATAGCAAAAATTACTATTGAAAAACGATTTTTGATTGAAAAATCAAAAAACAAAAACAAAAAACAAACAACAAAAAATAATTTTGTTCATTCATAAAGCACGCTTAATTTTTACTCTAGAAAGAAATCAAAGATTGAAGAAAACGTTTTTATGAAAATCGTACTAACTGCTCTTTGTGGTAATTTCGAAGGTGTTGAATGAAATGATAAAAAAAAAAAAAAAAACAAAAACAAAAACAGAAAAGAAAAGAAAAAAAAATAAAAGCAACTTTTACGACTTTTATTTCGTAATTTCTCGCCTACTCTTTATGCACTTTTGTTTACTTTTTTCTTGTTAGTGATTTCTTTAAATTAAAAAAAAATAAAAAAAAACAAAAAACAAAAAACAAAAAAAATTAAGAACTAAAACAATCTGACAAAATGTTTTTGTTTGTTTGCTCACAACAGATGACGAATGTTTCTATGTTGGATTGGGTCACGACGGCCATTCAGCTAAGCGCGGCAACAGTTATGTGCCCAACGATTACAAACCATTCCAATGCTGTCCAACCAAATTGGAGAAGTCAACGAAAGTTCCTAAAATGACCGCACAGCGCATCGGACACAGCGATGGTGAATCGAGCAAGCGTCAAGGTGGCAATTTCAAATTTGCCAGCACAACGAGCACACCAAGCACACCATCAAAGCCCAAGCCCATTGCCCAGAAGCCAGCCCAAAAGCGCAACAAGAAGGTTGTCAACGCTGATGTTGATGACGATGATGATGATGATGATGATGATGACGATGATAATGTGCCACTAGTGAAAGTGTCCTATGCCAACAAACGTTCTGGCCAATCATCCAAGAAGCCCATGACCAAAGTGCAAGATCTGGATGATGAATCCGTTGAGGTCGAAAAAACAAAGAAATCGTCGAAGAAGTCTGGCAATAAGCTGAACGTTAAAACCGGTACGTCGCGTAGCAAAACAAAACCAAAATCCCAGTTTCAAAATTTATAGACACAGCATAAAAAAATATATGTATATACATACATACAATATACAGATTGTTCAGTTTTGAAATCAATCAAACCAACCTATAGATGATATATATACATATATATGTACACACACATCCAAAACAAAAACACAAAACAGACATATCTGCTTGTAATTTGATTTGTATATTTCTCTCTCTCTTTTTTTTTCTCTCTCTTTTTTTTGTGTCTTGCAGGCATTAATTTTTTCCAAAATCGACTAAAAAATTTGTATGACCTCATTTTTCAGGATATCTCTCTGTGGGAGTAAGGCAACAATATTAAATAAAAACAAAAACAAAAACAAAAACAAAAATTAAGAACACGCACAAACTGTTTGTATGATTGTAAGATTCAAGTAACACACGCATACGCAACGTTGTCAAATGAAACTTTGAAATGAAATGTAAAACAAAAAAAAAAAAGAGCTAAAAACAAAAGCAAAGCACGCATAAGTCTAAGATCTAAGAACGCTGTAAAAAATAAAACAAAAAAAAACCTTGAACAACAGGTTATTATATCTATATCTATATATATACTTATATGAACTATCAAGTGTAATGTGTGATTTTTGCTTGTGATTTGTCATGATTATCATAATTTGTAAGTGCATCCGAAAAGACAACAACAACAAGAACTTAACTCAGCTGGTTGTGTAACAACAAAAAATTTATATATATATATATATATATGTATATACTAAAACACAAAAACTTTAGCTACACTGCCCAACAACAACAACAACAACAACAACGAAAACAACAACAATTAAGAAAGAAAAGTGAGTTGGATGCACAATGCGTTGCTTAAATACTAAAACAAAAACTCGAATATTACTCATACGACATGTTGAACGATTTTTTCAATTTGTCAAGCACTGTCACTCTTTGTTCCACACGTGCTGCAGCGTCACATGCAGTTGATGAACACCGACCGATTGGCCAGCTTTCAGCTAAGGCTGGCCACGCAACTCACCAACAATCGAAAGCAAACTTAAACACTTAACGTAACTTTTTCTTTTTTTTTTTTTTTTTTTTGGTACTTTTGCACTTTTGCGCTAACTAACTTTTGTTCTCTGTTGAGGCTGCCTGTCTAAATAAACAATTTTGTTGCATTTTTTTTTTGTCAATGGATTTCGATTTCGATTGCGCCAACAACAAACTTTGTTCAAATTTAAAAGCAATTACTGCAACAACGACGAAACACACACACACACACATACACAGCTAAAACTATATTTTAGCTAAAACAAAATTGATTCGTACTTAACAAAAAATAAAAAAATAAAACACAAAAAAAAACTAGAGATTGTCAATAACTGAGCATAAACTACTTTTGATACTACTTACTACTTTTATCTTTTTTGTTACAATATACAATTTACATTTATGTATGTAGCTAGAGTATAAAGCACAAAACGAATGCTAAATATTTTTTAAACAATTTTACAATGAGAGAGAAGCGCAAATACAACTCTATATATATATATATATATATATATTACTATACTATATTTACATAGCTAACTATAAAGAGCCGCATATATACATATGTATATATCTCTATATATTTGCCTGAACTAAACTACTTTGTTGTCTGAATTGACTATACTCGCTTCTATGCATCATACAGTTCGTATACTTTGTATTTCTATATATATATATCTATATATTACCAAAACAAAATGGCTGTCAAATCTGTTGCGACATTTCGCAACACTGGCCTCGCAAACTGCTTTCTCTTTCACTTTCTTCTCTGCTCTGCTGGCTCACTCACTGTTAGCTAATTTGTTATCGATATTTACAACAAAACAAAACAAAAAAAAAAAAACTGAAAAAGAAAACTGAAAAGAAAAAACTTATCTAATTTTATTTTTAAGCTTTATAAAACTATTTATATATTTGTTGTTGAACAGCAGTTGTAAAGATGAAAAAAAAAAAAACAAAAACAAAAAATATTTAGAAAAAAAAACTCAAGCAAAATGTGTATTTTGTTAAAGTTTTTTATGAACTCTTTTTAAACTATTTATATGTAAAAAAAAAACACACACACACACACACACAAACTTTTGTAAAATTTAATAGCGAAAAACTGAAACAATTGTAAATTGCAAATGAATAAAAAATAAATCAAAATTTTTTTAGTTTTCTAAGCGTTCACACAAATACAAAAAAAAAACAGAAAAAAGAAACGAAAAAAAAAATTAATAGAATTTATTATGTTTTGTTTGGTTTTCGTTGAGAGCATTAAAAATGATTTCAAGATACGCAAGCGGTAATTATTCATCAGCTATATATATAGTTGTAACAGATATGTAAAGATTCATGTTTAGCCAATAAAAAGAATTTGCATTATTTTTAGTCAAATTGTCAGCCTCCAGTTGCCAAATATATTGGCACAATGCCCAATTGTTATAGAGAGGGGAAGCAAAAAACAACAACAAGAAAAATATACAAAATAAAACTTATTAAATTTTTGTTGATAAAGTGAAAACAATGAAACGAACTCTTGATTGATTGACCAACTGCAGCGAACAGGTATGTGCGATAAACTGAAAACCAAAAGAAAGAATATGAGAAAAGTGCTATGAGCAATATTTGAATAAATATTAATGAACCATTTGTTTGCCGTGCAGGTAATTTGGAGAGTAACGATGAGGTATTCAATTGGATATTGGAACAGAAGGCCGATCAAAGCATTGAGCTAATTAATCGCGAACAACTAATTGAATATATAGGCACCAAAGACTTTTTAGCGGTTGTCTTCTGTAAGTATGCATAAGGTAAACTAAGCACAAGCAAATCTCAATAAAAATATCAATAAATATATTTATATATATATATATATCGATTATATTTATATATATATACGTACTTTAGTATGAGTTTTTTCGCGCGCCCACTAAAAACTGTAACTGCCCAACAAACAAACAAAACAAAGCAAAATAAAAAGAAAGCAAAAGTCAAACGAGTATTGTTTAAGAGTTTCTCAAATATTCCATAAATATTTGTTGTTTGTGAAACATATGTCTCTTGCAGATAAAGAGGATGATCCGGATTCGCCGCGTGTGCTGCGACACATTGAACTGATCGACGATGAGGCTGCCGAATATGGCATTTATATAGTCAAGATGCACGACAAGCTAATGGCCAAGAAGTACGGCTATAGAAATCCGCCCGGCCTAACCTATTTCCGCAAAGGCAAATATATCAATTACGATGGCGACATCGACGATGAAGAAGAGGTGCTCGATTGGCTAACAAGTCCGGCCAATATGGAAATGACCGATCATATCGAGCAGGTCAATCGTAAAATGTTCGAGAAAATACGCAAAAATTCCGATTATGTAGCCGTCATATTCTGTGAGCAGCTAAAGCCCGCATAAAAGTTAAGTTCAAGTGAAATGAAGTTTTTTGTTTTTTGTTTCTATCCTAGACAGCGACGAGTGCAAGCAGTGTCCACGCGTCCTGGCCGAGGTGGAGCACATCGATGATGATGCCGACAAGGCGGGCATTGACTTTGTCAAAATCGATGATAAGCAAATGGCCAAGGAATATGGAGTCTTCGCACTGCCAGCCATCGTGTTCTTTAAGCCCACCTCCAAGGAGCCAGTTATATACGCCGGTTAATACAATTAATAAGTTTGCAAAGCAATCTTGAGTTAACTAACTTTGAAATCCCTTTTGTGCAGGTGATCTTTATGAAGAAGAACAGATCCTAACTTGGTTGCTTACGCAAAAGGATCCAAGTGGAGATGTTATCGAAGATCTCGAAGGCGAAAGACTTGTTCAATTAATCGAAGAGTCCGGCTCCATTGCTGTCTATTTCTGTAAGTTCAATATAATCAAAGCGTCTGATATATTTAACAAATCTACCAAATACGAGGTGTGCTCGAAAAGTAGCCTGAAATTTAGGTTTTTATTAAAAAACTCTTCATTTATTCAGGAACATATATATGTCTTCTGCTTTAAATATTATACACTTGTAACAAGATTTTTCCTGTTCTTGAAGCAGTTTAAAAAGTCAATTTTTGTGATGATTTGTGATATCAGCTTCTATTTTGATGGTAGTCTTTTCATGGGAGAAAAACTCTGGGTAGTATGGAGGCTGCAGCATCATTAGTTTGTTTTTGGCGATAAATTTGATAAAGCTTCCTGACTCCATTTGGCCTAGGCCCAACTGAAAGACAAGCCAAAACACAACCAAGCAAAACTTGTTGGAATAAGTGAGACACGCTATTCTAGGCTAATCAATAATCATAGTTTACAATACTTTTCGAACAAACCTGCGTATATAAATATAAAAGAGAAAGTCGCAAATTTGTTAAGTCTATCAAACGTTTTACAGCTGCAATCGGTTTGGTGACATAAAACTATACTCAAGTACAAATCAATTAATATCTTTTTCATAGCATACTTTGCAGCGCGTTTAATGTTGTTTGCGTTTCACATTTTGTTACATTTGTTGAGAAGTGTCTCTTGTCAAGTACTTGATATATTTTATGCTCACTCTTTTGCGCAGACAGTTTGCAGTCAATATAAATCATTTCTTTAGGTCTTTACTATTTAAGCTATTTTTATATATATAAAAAATTTTATCAGCGCTCAATTGTATCTAACCAACAAGACTTTTTACCACATTTATATATTTCTATCAAAAATATTTAAACAAAAAAAAAAAAAAACTGCACATAAAACCGAAAAAAAAACAACTACAAAATGCAACTACTGTAGGGAATAAGACCAAATGCGATATTTGCAATTCGAAAGCAGCGCGCAAGGCGCGTCTGAAAAAGGAGCGCGAACAGCATCAACAGGATGGCGCCTCAGCTAGTGCGGCCGCCGCCTTTGGCAGCGATCCTGAGGCAACTGCAGCGGCTGCTGCCGCTGAGGCAGGTGCTGCTGCTGGTGGTGGTGGTGAGGGTGGAGCAACGGATGCCACAGCATCAGCGGGCAAACATGAAGATGGTAGCGCACCTAAACGTGACCAAATTTAATCAAATGGAATGAGTCCAAGAATGTTTAACCAAGCCACACACACACACACATACAGCCCAATACACACCCGTACACACACACACGCGCACGCACACCTGTATATACATACACCTGTGAGAATGTCTTACCCAAAAACTATGCTGTAGCGCACCTGCACTCCAAGCACAACGAACTTTGCCAACACACACACACACACACACACACTCTGTCTCTTTCTTCTGCTCTCTCTCCCTCTCTCTCTCTCTCTAAATGTGTCTAGCTGTGCTACCTTCTATATATACATGTATATTCTATATGTACCATGCTTTTTTACACACACACACACGCGCACAAAGTTGTTCAACCCGTGCTTAGTTTATGTGTAGTTTGCTTGCTCGTAGTGTGTTCTTTGTATATTATATACCTGCCACGCCCCGTACCCTTGACGCCCTCTGTTGTTTAGTGTGCACACAATTTGTTATAATATGCATATTACTTCTTCCACAATCCACAATCCACAACAACAACAACAACAAAACCTCTCTTAGATGCCGATGGCTGTGAGCAGTGCACCAAAGTCTTGGAGGAACTGGAGAATATAGACGATGATTGCGATAAGCATGGCATAACCTTTGTGAAAACTCGCGATTTCTCCGTAGCGGATGGCTACGGAGTGCACGAGTATCCGGCGCTGGTTTACTTTGAAGGCGGCATACCCAATGTATTTGAAGGTGAGGCCAAGAAAAAATGTACTTAAACTTAACTTAATCTCTTAAACTCTCTCCAGGTGAGCTCAGCGAGGAGGAGGAGGTACTGCAATGGCTTATTACACAAAAAACTGAAGATCGCATTGAGCTAATCACACGCCAAATGCTGGAAACCATGGTCGAGGAGACACAATACTTAGCTGTCTATTTCTGTAAGTATGACTCAAACAAAGAATGCGCTCAAGCAAATCCTATCATAATCTCATATAATATCAATTATATACCCCCTGGCACTCCACAACCAAATGCACCAAATGCACCAAATGCACGCACCACTGCACCACAATACAAAACACCACAACCAATCCAAATATTCCATATATACACACATATGTATATAAAAATCCATATATATGTGTGTGTGTGTGTATATTCCAATTCAATATCCGTAACGCCGCAGTGCCGACTGAGCGCAAGGGCAAGCCACCCGCTTACTGTCGAAGTTTCTGCTCACCCTCTAGTCTTAAAGAAAGCAACCTGACCGCCACAACCAAACACTCATCCAGTCAATTCGTACAAAACTACATTTCGCGCAAAAGAAAACGTATCCAAAAACAAGGTATTCCGTATTCAAATCGTGCCAAAGCCCAAAAGAAAATTAAAAAATAAATAAAAAAATAAAATAAAAATAAAATAAAATAAAATCCAAGCGCATGTTTCCTGCTAACCAAGATAAACAATTCTAAAAAATTCTAAAAAAAAAAAAAAAATGTAAAAAAAACTCTTTGTTCTCTTCTACAACTCTTCTACTAACAAGTTGCATTCGGGCGCTACCGACTGCATAATACTCATTCACGGCTTAAAACTAGTTGAGTCTTTTTCGGTAAAGGAGTCAGTAAGGAAGCCGTCTGCCGTAACTTTAACTTTAAATAGTAACTCCAAACCTTTGCTAGCTATAGTTTTTTTCCGATTTAAAACTTCCCAAACTGCTATATATGGGAAATTTTTGGCATATTAAGGGATCATATGAACAGTAACTTACTATTTTTTTCGACTTTCTAACTGTGAAACAGTACTTCTACTACAGTTTTTCAGATTTGCCAAGCCCCCAATGGGCGTGCACATATAATTTATATAATCATTAGGGGAAGTCTAGAATAATGGTATCTATAAAACTGTATGGCTAACAGGCTAAAAATACAGGGTAATTGCGATGTATCACGCCCCCAAAGAGAATTATTTTTGGGACATCGATAGAGGAGGTAGATAGTAAGTCAGTTATCAAATTTTTAAGCTTCTGGCAGCTTTAGAAGATATAAACTGTAAAAAACAGCAATTCTGAAAGAAAAAAACCGCACATAGTATTTACCGATTTGCCACGCCTTTAGTGGGTGTTTCAGCTAAATATTCTCAGACGACACTTCGTGAATGAGTATACAAACCAAGGCTACTAAATGTATTATCGACCAAACTAAATGCCCCACCCAAATACTTAGGGTACACATTTTTTATTATATAAAAAAAAATTATTTAAAATAAATTTAAATTTAAAATTAAAATTTCAATTGAAATTAAATTTAGTTTGGGCGCGAATACCTTTACTTTTTGGC
>JAWNON010000073.1:3062500-3275000 GCA_035045945.1 Drosophila anceps
AAGCTAACAGTCTGAAATTTCAACAAGCTAAAGACCGGGGGGCTTTATGGCTTTCAATGAAATTTCCGTTAGCAACAATAAAAAAAAAAGAAAAAAAGTGAAATGAAAATTTCAGAACAACAGCCCCATTGACAGTATTGAATTATCGAATGATATAACAAAAAAAATATAGTGATGCGATAAATAATTAGCTCATGTTTTGTGTTCTTGGCATTGTAATCTATTTGTTATAGATTATTTTCCTTCTCTTTCTATTATAATGGAGATATCAACGTTGTTCAGCTATCTCTAACATTGGCGCGTGCATTGATTTAGTTCTCATTTATTTTATTATTTATTTATTTTCTTTGGCTTTTGCCAGTTTGCAGTTATCAGTGTGAATTTTCAAGCGCACAACAAAGAGCTCACGAGGCTCAGTTGTTCGGCGCACATGACACGCCCCGCAAATAATACTATTTTGTTGAAATTTCAGGTTGGCAGCCCGACAGCCGCTGTGATTATCAGTTCTTAGTACAGTGACAGTACACTGCAACAAATTGGCGTGCATGAAAATAGGGAAATTGAATTAAATATAATAAATAATATATTTAATTATTTTTTTTTATAAAAAATGTTTTGTGCCTAGTTTATAATTTTCAATTATTAAATTTAATTTATTTAAATATTTTTTTTTTTAGATAAATGAAGTAAATATTTTATTTAAAAATATATTTTTGAAATAATATTTTATTTTATATTATATTTTAAATGAGCTGAATATTTTATTTAAGATATATATTTGAAATAATATTTTATTTTATATTTTATTATAAATTAACTAAATATTCTATTTCAAAATATATTTTTTAAATAATATTTCATTTTATTTTATTTCAATTAATTTTTTTAAAGATTCCAAAAGAAAATAAAATAGAAAAAAATATTAATTATTATTATGTTAAAAATATATTAAATTTTTTAAATTTATATTAATTTATTTATACTATTCTACTACATTTTTTAAAGCTTTTTTTATTTTTTAAAAATATTTCCTATTATAGAAAACATTTTTCAGACCATACGCTGGCGTTTCTGCCTTACTTTCGACTGTAGCGTACGCAAATTAACAAATAGCCAACTGGTTGAAGCCTTTTTCTTCAAACAAAACTTAAGAGCTTTAAGATATAAGTCAGGTTAAGTAAAGAAAAGTAAAAATGGCTTGATATCTATAGCAAGATATACGAATAGAAATGGTATATAAAGTATGCTATGTTGGCGGCAATTTGCAATTAGAGTTCATTTTCATTTAGAGCTATCACGATGAACGATCACAGCTTGCTGGTGGCGAAAGTTGTGGTTATTGTGGTGCTGTTGCTGGTCACATTAATATTTTGCTTTCTGCCCTACGTGCTCAATCGTTGGTTCAAATGGACGCAGCGAGAGAAAAGCAATGCACGCGAGTTTCTGGCTGTCCTTTGTCTATTGAATTTCGGCGGCGGTGTCCTGATTGCCACCACATTTATACACATCCTGCCGGCCGTCATTGGCGTTGTGAGTGCCCTGCAGAGATGTGAGATGTTGGCGACGACGCCATTTGCCCTGCCCGAGATGCTCATGTGCAGCGGTTTCTTCCTGATGTACGCCATTGAAGAGCTGATGTACTTCATTGTGGGCCGACGACAGAAGCGTAAGCAGAAGGCCATGCAGCAGGCGCTGCAAGTGGCCATGGAACAGGTCACCGAACCGGAGGAAAAAGTCGACCTGGAGTTGGGTGCACAAGTCGAACCGGAGCAGCCGAATTGGCTGCGTGGCCTGGGCATCATTGTGGCTCTCTCCCTGCACGAACTCTTTGGCGGCATGTCGATTGGTCTGGAGGAGACCGTCGATACGGTTTGGTTTATGTGCGCTGCTATTGCAGTCCATAAGCTAGTCTTGGCCTTCTGCATTGGCATGGAGATCATGATGGCCCATACACGTTGGCTCATTGCTGTCATTTATCTCATTGTCTTCTCCATAGTCACGCCCATTGGCGTCGGCATTGGCATTGCCATCACAGAGAATACCAGCGCGAATCATCCGAGCATTCCGGCGGGCATCCTGCAAGGCATCGCCTGCGGCACACTGCTCTACGTCGTCTACTTTGAGATTGTGGCCAAGAATCACGCGGGCTGGCGCATATTCCTCTGCTCTCTGGGCGGCTTTCTGCTCATGTTTGGCTTGCAAATTGGAGGTGAGTGTGGTTAAAAGTTGAAAATTCTTTTGATTTTTGCTACATTTTTTGTTTTTCATTTTCTCTTTAACAGTTGTTGAAGCTGCTGGCAAATCTGAATTTGTTTGCCCCTCGGCTAAGAGTTAAAATAATTTCTTAGCACTGATTCGAAGCTCAAATTAGATAAGAGGCTTTATTGATTTATCGATTAATTTTAATCGAAAAATTTAACACCGTGAACTCTATTGATAGACCATATTTGAGCTTAAGTCTTTGATAGCTTGCAAAGGCTTGGAACGCTTCAAGCTAAATATAATTTAAGCTAATAAAAAACGAATTTTCTTAAAAACTTTTAAGCGAAAATTAAATAGGTAAGCAAAATAAAGTAAAAAAAATATATTTCGCTGTTTATATTTTTGAAATTACATATTATTTTTATTTTTTAATACTTTTTTTGTATTAAAAAAATAATAATATAAATTATTAAACAATTTTTTTAAAACTTTAAAATATTGAAAAAAAAATATTTTCGTTAAATATTTTTGACCAAAAATAAAAATTGAAAAACAAAAACAAATTTGAAAATCCCCTTAAATTTGTTTCTTTTATACTTTATACTACCTCAATAGCTTTGCTATGTTTTTTTTTTATTGAAATATCCATGTTTCATTTAATTAAGTTCAGTGTAACGAAAGTCTGTCAAAAAAGTCTTCCCAATAGTTCAAGCTATAGAATTCTTATCTGAGCAAATTAAATATCAAATTTCAATATCATTTTGAGCAATTAAAGTGAAAATGTTACATAAATTAGCAACAAAGTTACGTTGAAAGAACAAAAAAAAAGAAAAATAGTCGGAAAGTACGAATATTTAATCTATTTCCCAGGCGATCATAATTTCTGGTGTCAATCAGTGCTCAAACATATGAGATTTATGGCCAGCAGATAGGGAAGGGTATAAGTGGTTGCTTCGTGAGCAATTCGTTTGCACTTGTTGCTTTCATTCGGTGGTGCAAAGATGTACGAAAAACAAATGCCGCTGGCGGTGCCATCGGCCACAGCAAACATCATGGAGGCTCTAGATGTGAGCTCAACTGTGGCCACAGCCACGGTGGATCAGCATGCGTTGCTTGTGGCCAAAATTGTGGCTATGGTGGTGCTAATTGTGGTTACGGTCATCTGTGGCAGTTTACCCTACATGCTGGATCGTTGCTTGAAATGGACTAAAAAAGATCCCGAGGAGACGCGCGCCTCGACTGTGGTGCGCTGCCTGATCTACTTTGGTGGCGGTGTCTTGGTGTGCACCACATTTCTGCACATGCTGCCCGAAGTGATTGAAGTGGTTGAGCTGTTGCAGCATTGCGGCATATTGGCCGCAACGCCGTTTGCTCTGCCCGAAATGCTGATGTGCACTGGATTCTTTTTGATGTACTTCCTGGATGAAGTGATGCATGCGTTTATGCAGCATCATCAGCGAAAGCTGAGCAGAAAGGAGTCGCTGGCCAGTGAAGCCTTCGTGCGGGGCCATAGCATTCGGCATAGCATACTGCTGAACAGCACAGCAAGCAAAAACAACCAGGATGAACGGCAAGAGAGTACAGAGGAGCATCAGCATTGCGATCACGAGCTGAAGGCAGCCAATGGACATGGTCACAGTCATATGCCCGTGGATACGGATGGCTCATCAATGCGCGGACTGGGCATTATTTTGGCCTTGTCGCTGCACGAACTGTTTGAGGGCATGGCCATAGGCTTGGAGGGCACGGTGGCAACTGTTTGGTTCATGTTTGGCGCCGTGGCCGCCCACAAGTTGGTTTTGGCTTTCTGTGTGGGCATGGAGCTGCTGGTGGCTAGAACACGCGCCTCCCTGGCCATCATCTATCTCATAACGTTCTCGATTGTGACGCCAATTGGCATTGGCATTGGCATCGGCATCAGTCAGCAAGCGAATGCGAATCAGCCGAGCGTGCCTTCTGGCATATTACAAGGCATTGCCGCCGGCACGTTGCTCTATGTGGTCTTCTTTGAGATTCTCACCCAGAATCATGCTGGTTGGCGTGCCTATTTAGCTGCCCTGGCGGGCTTTGCTTTAATGTTTGGACTGCAAATACTTTGTAAGTGAAATGATAAGCAGGCAATGCCGCTATTGGCTTTTGATTGACATACGCATGCCTTTAGTTATCATTAGGCATTTGATTGATGTTCTCTGAGCCAAGGGCATTATTGATATTTACTGCAAATGCAGGAGGAATTTATTAAATAACTATAACACTCTTTATTATCTCTTGCAGCTGACGAAGCGGAAGGTGCTGATAGCGACTCATGTTACTAGCGTGGGCTAAAGTCAATGCATAAATTATGAATATTACATTTATTTAGTTATTATATCAATTGTTTTATAATACCAATCCAATGCTGATTCATCAACTATTTTCTATTATCGAATGTTAATGAAGTGCCATCAAACACCTATTTAAACTATTACTAAATCAATAAACTCGATTAACTGGAGCATTTCAATTTTTAAACTTCGCGCACTTTTCAACCCTATTTATTCTGCTCTTTGTGTGTACACACTGTCAGTCAGCTGTTAAGTTAACGAGCCTAAGCAATAATGTTAAAACGATTCCAGAGAGCGAATAACAGCGCCGCTGCCGGAGAGAATATATATTTTAAAATAAACTGTTATAAACATAATTTAAATTATTGAAAGCGTATAAAATGAATAATTCAATAATGCATTTGCATAGCTTTAAAACTACAACAAATCACATCATGTACTTTAAAGTACTGAAGTAGAATTCTATTTTTTAATATTATGTATTTAATGCCTTACGTTGCTTTGCAACTGTAAAATTAAAATCTTCATTACATTTACTAAAGCAAGCAACAACAAATAACTCATAAAACAACAATGCACGCAAGCATCCATTTTAATATCGCCTTCTGCTTTGATCTTTTGGAAGGAAAAAATATGTACATAGAAAGAAACCAACAATGTAACTGTTTTTATTGTGCATTCTCGCCCGACGCCGCGCTCAGTAGCGTAGCAACAACAAACCTATTTCGACACATATGTATGCACAGGTCAGCAAAATGTCGCTGCTACAAATTGTGCGCCGTGACGTCACTTTTAAAAGGACTTTCATACTTGGAGATAAGCTGTGACATCATATGCATCACAAGGAATTTCAATCTTCACATTTTGCCACAAAATGCATTAATGAAAGTTGGCGAGAGAGAAAGAGAGAGGGAGAGAGAGAGTACAATAGTTTAAGACTATAGACAAAATGAGACTTTTGACTGCATTTGCTTTTCCTTACAATCTTTATTAACAAGTAATTACTAATGGTTTTTCTTTTCAATAGAAAAGAGTAAATATGCATATTCACTTACCAATATGAGGAATATACAGAAACAAACTTTTTAAATATTTGAATTAGGAATTATTTTCTTCACTTTTCACATAACTGTTTCTCACAATAAAAAAAAAAGAACAAACTACACCAGTAATTATGAATATTTATTAATTTTTAATTTAAAATAAAATCGGTGAAAAACGCGCGCCTCCGATGCTGTCGTAAAAACCGCCAATATCAAAATGAATGCACAAAACACACATACATACATATGCAAATCCGAGCATAGAGTGGTAAAGGAAGACAAATAGTCGTCGGCAACATAAGAAAGTGCATGGAAATGGAAAAAAGCTCGTGAGCGACACGGTATCTCTATTTACCGTTTATTTAAAATACTCAGAGAGTAAAATAGTTTACAGTGCGCTGTGAACCGAACAGCGAGTTAACAGTTTCATTTGAGTATAACATTGCGCGAACATCGCTGCGCTCAGAACAGTCAATAGTTGTGGAGACGAACGGTCGTGTGTGCGGAAAAAAGTAAATTTAAAAAAGCCCTAGTGAAAAACTCGTCACGAATTTGCCCCATTAACTTTCGTGAAGACCTGCTAAGTTATAAATTAAACAAAAATCGACTGATTTGCTACAGCCCAATTAAAGTCTTCTCAATAAATTTGTGCAACTGAGTTAAACAGCAGTTGTACGTGACTCCGTTTTTCCCTCTCGCACTTTGTGTGTGTGTGTGCGTGCGTGTTGAACTCTGCGTTAGCGTGTGCCTGTGGGTGCATTTGTTTATTCCTACCGCCAAATACGATTTCATACTAGAACTTTGCTTCGCGTTGCGTTGCTGGGCGGTGCTGTCATTACCCCGCCCATCTACCCCTCATTAGCGCATTGTGCAAAAAGAAAAAGAAAATCGAAACTCCCGCACATTAACTGGATGATGAGTAGTCCGAACGACGACAAAACGAAAACAAAAACAACGGTACACAAAGCAAAAAGAATTAAAGCATAACAAGAAATTACGGTTAAATGCTTGACACGAAAATTTATTCAAAATAGACCAAAAACTTTGTATATATGCATATGTATGTGTGTGTGTGTGTGTGTGTGTATGTTTTTGTACTTTTACATAACGAGAAACGCGTCGCACAACATTGAAAATAACTGTTTACCAAATTGTTAAGCAATTTGTGCACAAACAAAAAAATAAATAAATAAATAAAAGTAAAGAAAATTAACGAAAACACGTCGAACTAAATCCAATTTGAGCTTAAACTTAACTGTCAACATTTTTGATGCACACTGTGTTCACGTTTTGCGCCCACTGTGCCGAGCTGTAAACATATTCAAGAGCAAAATATATAAAAGTGCTCAACATTTTGTTTACATAAAGACTGGATGTTTAAAAATAAAAAAGAAATCGTTGTCACTCGACCTAAAATGTAAACTGTTTCAGTTTACAAATTGAACAATAACAAAAAAAAAATGGTTGTAACTTAGCTAATAAACAATTCACGGACTCATAAAACGCATTGAACTTGATTTGGAAACAGGTACGTAAATATCGAACTTAAAATAAAAAATATTTGTTTTATTGTTATTAGCACTTAAATAAATATACAGTGAAAGCTCGATTACAGCGCAGGCAAAAACTAGGTTAAAAACTTGTATGAAATAAAATACTAGAAAAACAAAGACTTGAAAACATTTTTATCTTTTTGGCATTATTTAAGCCAAATATTAATGAATATTAAAATTTGGGGAAATTTTTTTTTTTTAAATAAAAGTTTACTTACTGCATATATAAAATATCTCAAAATGATATCTGTCGTCGTCTCATTGACCTTCTCCGAAGAATACCGCGTTTCCACAGACGCAAATATTCTGCGGCATATGTTTATGTTATCTATAAATATTGCTTATATATATATATAAATATATATTTCGATATATGTGTACGCGTACATTATAGACACATAGCGTGATTAATGCTTGCAGACCGACGCATTTGTTATTATTTTGTCATGCTGAAATGTCTTTGAAATCATATGTTTGCTGCTATTATATATATATATATATATATATATATATATATATATATATATATATATATATATATATATATATATATATATATATATATATATATATATATATATATATATATATATATATATATATATATATATATATATATATATATATATATATATATATATATATATATATATATATATATATATATATATATATATATATATATATATATATATATATATATATTCATATATTTTTAGTCATGTACTATGGAAAGTTTCTATAAAACATTAACAAAAAATTTCCTAAAATTTGCGTCATTGCCTCGTGTGCATAAAAAAAAAAAAAAAATAAAATAGATTTTCCTACAACGCAAATTGGCGAAAGAAAAAAATACATTTAAATAGAGTTCTTAAGTCTGAACTTTTGCCTATATGAAATTACAGTTCGATATTCGTCATTGTTTACAAGCGAAATTTGATAAATTGTGAACTACTTAGGGTATTATAGCTGATAAGACAAAGAGGAAATGTAGATATGAAGCGAAAATGTGGCTTACCTGAACTAAAAGGTCAATGAAGATACTATATACATAAATAAATATAAATTGTATATATACAACAAATTGTAAAATATAATTTGAATTTTGAAAGAATTCAGTTTCAATTTTCTGTTTTTGCTCTTACGAACTCCGCCTAATCTGGCCTAAATCAAATCACTTAAGCCTGAGCGAATGCAAATTGATTTCGATTAGTAGACAAAAGTTAAGACAAAATTAATTGATTAAACAGTCACATGAAAATTCATCCTTCGCAATAAATTTTTGGTCGCGACAAAGTGTCTGGCATGGAAATTGGGATTTTGCAGCAAAAACACACAGCTCTAGGCCAAGTTATTTGCATAAGTCGCTAAAAGGAAGGAGACTGGCTAACACACACACACACACACACACACACACACACGCACATACGCACACACGCACACACTTGGACAAGAAGTCAACACACGCGCCGCCATTTTGTTAGGCCTCCTGATGCCGCCCACCATTTGAGTTTTTTTTTTTTTATTGTTTTTGTCTGCTAAACAGAAGTAACAAAAAATGCGCCCCATTGGGTAGCTTTGACCCAGCTCAGTGTCAAGTGGCAAGCACATCCAAATATATATACGTATATATATAGAGAATGAGAGAAAGAGAGAGAGAGAGGGAGAGTGAGAGAGAGATGTATTGATGGATGACTGTTGGAATTATGTTGACATCAACATAAATGTCTGACGGTTGCTTACAGACACTTTGATGGTTTCTATGCCTTAGTTTTTCTTGCTTTTGGCTAGCTGCAAATTTGATTTAGTGCAATCGAAAGCCAATCTTTGGGCCACAGTTTGTCGCTGTCCTTGGCCAAAAGTCTTTGCATTCTGATGTCGTAATGCGCTTAGAAGCCAATAACATTTCAAAACTGGCCTCAAGTAACGCGTTACAAACAAGTTTTCATCTTAGGCAAATGGCGAGGCTCAGAACTTTAGCAATTACGTTAGCAAATTTATTTTGTTTGTATTTTTTTTCAGATTAATTAACAGTTTTCTGCACTTCACAACATTCATTTCAGCTATTTATATATATATATATATTTAATTATATTTGTTTTATGTCGAAAAGAAATATTATTGTTAAAAAATTCTATCAATAACAAAAACCAGCTGCACAGCTGATTATAAAACCGGTAGAGTCTTTGTGTTTTTCGAAGAGAAAAGAACTACAAAAATGGGAAAGTCGAAGATTTAATACCCTTGCAATGGCTTAAACATGAACGATTATGGAACTGCCCAAAAGCTTAGCCTGATATTTAGTTATTAACAATAATAGAATAAAAAAATTTGATAAAACTCCAGAAATATATTTAAGAAGTTTAGAATGGAAGAAAAAATAAATAGAAACTGTAGTTGAACTATTTAAATAATTTAAAATATATTAAAAAATAGTTAAAAAAATGAAATTTAAATATAAAAATAAAAATAAAAAAGTTTAGTTCAAAAGAAAAATAATAGAATATAAAAAAAAAATAATAATAAAATTTAATAATTAATATACTATAATAAAATATAAAAAATAAAATAAATCAATTATGTAACAGAAATAAATTGAAAACGAAATAATAGCTTGAAAGAATGTTTGTTTTTTGAGTGAATGTTTTTACTATAAATATTTTCGTATGCCCCTCTCTCTCTCTCTCTCTCTCTCTCTCTCTCTCTCTTCCACACACACAGTTAAATTTCCCAGAAATAGTTTCAATGCCAATAATATGATAAATATATCTTAAATATAAAATTCCTATTTGAACTTTTTCTGCAACATTTAGTCTTTCTCTATTATCAATGCGAAACATATGGAGTAAGAAAATGCTGCTACCTTGCCGTAGAGCAATATGAAATTCCGGTACTCACAATGTGTGTCACTGTGAGGAGAGAAACAGCTGACAGCTACGTGAGCACAATACACGCACGCACACACACACACACGCACACACACACACACACGCACGCACGCACTCACACGCACGCACACACATGCCTACCTGAAGCATGAAAATATATATTTATATATGTATGTATATAAAAAAATCAATAAAAAAATAAAACAAAAACTGGTTCTCAGCAGCTGTGTGCAATGCATTCAAATGAGTTGCTAATGACGATGATGATGATGCTGACAATGATGATGATGAATTTGACAATGATAATGATTGTGATAGACGCACAGACTTTAACAATGTCTTAATGCGACTTTAATGCTGTCTGTAGCGACAAATTTGAGCAGAGATTTTGCTCAGTGTCGCTTATTGAGAAATACCCTGCAGCTGCGCGCACAGCGGGCAGGCATGCACTAATTAAGTTCATCCAGACAGCAACAGTCGATGAACTGCTTAAAGGCAGACAACGTTTAATTAGCACGAGTTTGTCTTTCAGCAAATGTCGCTCGTGATATTAAACAAGATAATATCTAACACATTTGTTTTATGATCTATCTAATCTAATGCGCTATCTGACATGCGTATACTACGTGAATGCGTATGTAATAAATTATATTTGTCGTACAAGCAAAACTATTGCATAATGATGATAATACTAATAGTACGAATAATAATAATAATAATAATGAAAACTTTGTTATGCCATCGCAAACATTCATTTCGAATGCAAATATTGCATTTTCAGCTTAAAACCGTCATCAATTATAAGTTGCAAGTGATACGTTTACAATTATACCCTAAGCGAATTGAAAATGGGCAAAAGGGGCTATGATGACTATGTGGAAATGTATGTAATGGGCAGAAGCAGGCGTGGCAGATACCATAGAGTATATGGCGAGCTGAGTCCAACTAGCCATTGTAGAATGACTGACATTACAGCACTGCGCTGAGTTCAGGGTATATTCTGGCTGTTCATAGCCAGCTAGAGCACCCCTACTTGTCATAAATATCAATTATAATTATTGCACATTAACTTTTCACAATTTATCGCATTGTAAATATGTACATACATATGTGTGCACAGCATGCAATTTCTGAATTACTTTTCAGCTCGCAACTTGCCAACTTATTTGGCCACAGCGAAGGACATCGCAACACGAATTTGCCATTGCAGTTTGCTGCAATGAAAACTTCTTTTTTCTGTTGGGGGTTTATATGGAGATTTCATTGGCCTATCGCGGCTGCATCGTAAGCATTTGCATAAGCTGCTTAACTGTAAAAAGCACCGAGGGTGTAAAAAAAACATTTGCACAATGCAATTTTTTTTTATTTTGTTGTTTTTTTTTTGCTTTTTTTGCTATTTTTTGCTGTTATCAGACGTGCAAACTGAGCAATGAAATGCCAGCAGCGGCGGAAACACTCAGAACTGAACTCATTAAAATCAAGATGTGAAGCGACGATTATATTAAATTAGTATTTAGTTAAGAACAGGTAGAAAACAGCTGTAGGGTCAAATCAGTCATTATTAGTTATATTATTATTATTATTGCACAGAAACAAGTTTTTTTTTTAATATTAGAGTTAGTAAAAAACCTTGAAAATTTTATGTAAAATTGTTTTTAAATTGTTTGGTTAAATTTTCTAAAAAAAAATTTCGATTCTTTGTTCTGCTCTAATTTAATTGCTTTCGACCTAACTTTGTTGATAGCGCAAGATATAGCGAAATATAATAGACATATATTTCTGCTGTTATAAAAGTCATTTCTATTGCTTATGACTCTTCTAATAAAGAAGAAGAGATATGTATACATACAGCTGTGTTCAAACTAATAGCAGCGCATGTAAGCTCTGATTTGAAGATTGATAAATAATGTCATAATGACTACAGATCAATAGTTATCAATATGTATATAGGTATATATATGCTCGTATACCTGAGTCAATTCACAGTAGATGAGTTTGTTAGAACTTGAAGCATTATGTATGATGTATGAAGCATTATGTATTGGGTTATTTTCTTACACTTATATATAGGAAAAATCACTAGAAACACAAAAACGATTTCATCGTATTTATAGCTAGTTTTTAATATGACACGCTGGATGAGTGTGCGTACACACACACACACACTCACTCACTCACACAAGCACTTATAATTTCAACTGGTAAATTTCCACTGTCAAAGGGAAAACAAAGAGTAAAATAGTGTTAGTGGTTGAAAAAAGAAAAAGAAATGCTCTCTATAGGGCATTTCGACAAAAGAAAAAAAACATAGAAATTAAAGACATAAGCAAACAAAACAATGCCAAGATAGGGAACTGCACTACGCATCCCAAGTGGAAGAAGGGAGCGACAGAAAGAGAGGGCAGAGCATAGAGTACGCGGAGAGAGGGTGAGTGTGCAATGGCACGCACTCACACACACACACACACACACGAATACATATATATACATATTAATACATACATATCTTCATCAAGTGTGGTTGTGTCGTGACGAAGTGTCGAGCCGCATTGTCAGTCAGTCAGTGATTCGATTTCAAGCCGCGATGTTTGCTCAACAACAGAGAAAACTTTAAGACAACAGGCGTAAACTTCTTACAGTAAATTGAGTTTTGCTTTGCTTTTCTACTCTTTCTCTCTCTCTCTCTCTCTCTCTCTGGCGCTGTCTTAATTTTTTCTATACGTTTTTCTTGTTTTTGCTGCGCGCAAACAAAGCCAATTTTATCGACGTCGGATATATACTTTTTTGCCAAGCAAGTAAAGCAATTGAGTGTTGAAGCGCAAACCAAAACAAAAAGATAAAAATCAACTAAGAATACTGTGTCGGGCGGCAACGACTGCTTAATACTCGTGCACGCCGCAACAAACAGTTGAATATGTTCTGGTAAGTCGCAAGAGTTAGTCTGCAGCAGCTGAACTGCAAAATTTTTTGGGTTTCAGCTACAACACTTTAAACATATATCGTTTATTGCGATTTGCCACGCGCCCAAGAGGCATATATATATATAGATATATATATATATATATATATAGAGAGAGAGAGAGAGAGTTTCCAATAAGTCAATAAAGTTGGTTCAAAGTCACTCAAATATCAAGATCTTAAGTTTCTAGCTCTTCATACTCTAGAAGATATAGTTCTCTTTCTGATTTGCCATATAGGGGGATTGGCCGCGCGAGTGTATATACAAAATATGAAGTCTCTAACAGCTTAAATTATAATAATAATAATAATAGGATGTCTATCTTGGCTGATTTAGTATATACCGTTTGCCACGACCCACATTTCGCTTCATTAGCAGAACAAACGGACGAACATTGCACAAGAAAAAAAGATATAGTTCACTTCATGAAGCAGCAAAATATCTATAGAATATCTATAAATCAAATTGACAAGCATATCTTTGTGTGCTATGGAAAGCTATTAACATTATCCATAACTCTTCATACTAACCTGCAGTTTATTTTTATAACAATGTTCCAAGAAATTTGTTTTCCCTTTTATAGCGGGGTATACAAAAACAAAGTTGACAAAAGTTTTGCGCATAATTATTATTATGCCATATCTGCCTTTAACTTATTGACGTAGATTCTTTATTTTGTTCTTTCTTCCTTTGCTCTCGCTGTAATTACATCATGTGCCACTTGTCCTTGCCGCTTGGTTTGCTCCGAGTCCTTGGTCCTTGTTTCGTTTGCCATGTCTACAGCCTAACGATAATCAAGCCGTCTCGTCACACAGTTTGCCAGCGCATGATAAATTTCAAAATTTAATGACGACCTTCAAGATTTACGTTATTTAGCATTAGCTTTAGCTTTAGCTTTAGCTTTAGCTTAACTTTTCCTAGTACCGTTAAAACAAAACAAAACTTGTTCCTCCGCTGAGTTGAATAAACCTGTTCACAACAAATGTTTGGGCCACTTTTCAACGGAGCTTACCAATCAATTGACAAATCTATCAATTCAATTTGGTATTCATGAATGCATTTCCACTTGGTTTCATTTTTGCAAACCGAATGTAATGTAAATATAATTCCAATTTGCCATTTATTGATTATTTTGATTCAATTAAAACGATTCAGGCCAAGCGAAGCGCATAACTGTGAGAGAAATGAAAACATTTTATGCTGCTGTTGTTGTATTGTTTGATTATATCTAAATACAATTAACATAATGGAGCTGAATATGCTTTAAACATGACTTTTTCTTGATAACATACAATTAAAGTATATATATACTATATAAAGCTAAAGCTATTTGGGCACTAATTTGTATAGTAAAACTTATAAAAAAAATATTGTACAACTCTTAAGCAACTGCGCTGTTTAAATATGACTCAGTCAGCTATATATTTGAACACCTTATGGGATCGTAAATACCATTTTGAATTAGCTTAGCTATATATTTACGTGGCAAATGAAATATTATGGAAATTTTACAGCTGAGCTGAGCTGGGCGCATTTGCATTTAAGCTAATTGCAATTTCAGGTCTAACCTTTAAACTCCCTTGGCGTGCCTGTCAAAATATATATATATATATATATATATATATATATATATATATATATATATATAAAAGGAAAAGGCAGAAAAAAAGTAAAGCTAAGATGTTTGTCCTTGAAACTGTGAAGAGCCGAGCATCAAATGCTTAGAATAAAAGTAAAAGTTAAATAAATATTGATAAATATTGATATGAATATATAAAAAGAGAACGAGTTAGCAAAAGAAAAAACAATGAATTTGAATATATACATAAATGATATATGAGAGTAGGGTATGCCCCAACTAGGTTAGTTTGCATACGTATATTGAACAGCATGAAAAGGAAAGGGTATCCGTTTGCCTACTGCTGCTGCTGCTGCTGCTGCCGCTCCTAACGTAAATATAAATTTTGGATGACTTCATGAACAGGCAATACAAATATTTTAGCATAGCAGCCAATTTAAAAGCCAATGCGAGTGCGGCGACATGGCCCGCGTCAAAGTTAGCCATTTGTCATGCAGGAACAAGGCCAACGGAACAAAATGGAGAGAAAAATCTCAAAAGCAAATCTCATTTTATATGCACAGTATATGTATGTATGCATGAATGAGCACACAGAGCTGTGCACACACGCACACACACACACACATACATATATATGTATGTACATGTGTATGTATGTGAACTTACATGCTTGCTGCCCGTATGTACGTATGTAAGTATGTAAAAATCAATATTAACCGCTTTTTGCATGCGTGGCCATGTGGCCGCAAAACTTTGTCAAGTTTAAGGCAAAAAACATAAATTATCCTTTAGCACACGCGCGCGCTCTCTCCCTCTCTCTCTCTCTCTCCCTCCCTCTCGCTGTTGCCATTTTCTGCGCTTTATTGTTGCTATTTGTCAGTGTTGCAAAACGCTGCGTCAACTGAATAACATCAAAGCAAGCCGCAAATCTCTGTGTGTGTGAGTTTGTTTGTTGTGCGCATTTGACTTTGCCACAGTGACACCTTTTTATCCCATGCACTTGTTTGCCTGTCACACACACGCACACACACATTTATATACATATATATTTTCACTGCAGCAAGTTTCAAGGAGCGCAACTATAAAAACTTTGCTGACATTGCATGCTGAAGGCTAGGCTAAGTATGTGGCATGTGGCATGTGGCATGTAGCTGTCAGCTAGCTGCTCTTGCGAAAGCAAGCAAATGCAACATTGCCTTTAATTCCTTTTATGTGCTTAATATGGATACAAAGGATGTTAGGGGCAGAGCCAAGGACTGTGCTTCCTAAATGCACTTTAGAAACAAGCTCAACGCGGCTATTTCAATTCTAATTAGTGAACCATGACAATATGCAATTGAATGAAAATCACATAGAAAGGTCTATTTGAGAGGTAGAAAGAGATATATGATATATGTAGGCAAAGAGTGTGCCACAAGGACTAAGCATGATTTGAATCCATGAAGAGAGAGTGAAAAAGAATGGAATAAATGAAGAAGTGATAAGTAGTGGGGAAACTAAGAGACATGTGAGAAAAAGCAAAAGAGTTCGATTTAGTTAAAGTAACTATTAAAAGATGAAAGGGATTAAGTAAAGGACATCAGGAGATGGGAAACTAAGAGACATATGAGCTGATTGATTAAGTTAAAAAATAAGATAAGAAAAAGAAAAAGAGTTCGATTTAGTTCAAGTAAATATTGGAAGAAGAAAGAGACTGAGTAAAGGGCATCAGATGGGGCAGTAAAGATTCGTCTTGTATAGCATAAGTATTTGATCCATGCTTAGATTACCGACCAAAGACCCACTTAACATAAATATTTAAAGCTGCCTTCCCTTTGCACGCACACACAACAAAACTTGATTGGAGCTTTCAAGGATAGATAAATATTTACATGGCTTAACTGTGCAGCCGGCACGAGCGAGCTTGCCAGCCTCGTTGGTAAATCCTTTGGCATCGCAGCCAGCAGTAGACACCTAACAGCTAGAGGTTTATGTAAATTGTAATGCAGTAAGAATTCTGTGCTATAGTGTGTATATATACAGTCGCAACTTCATGACGGTTTCATGCAGCTCAGCTGACAATGATCTAGACATATATCTGGCTAAGCAATTAATTCGCTAATGAATGCTGTTGCTAACTGTTTAGCTCGATTTACAATTGTAAAGCAGTAACCGCAAATCAATTAATGACTAAAAGCATTTGAAATACATTTAGTATCGGGTTTACTTGCTAGGTTTCTGACAGCCATCAATTAGACGGTGCCAGAGCAATTAGGCAGTCAGCAAATAGCTGTGTAAAAGGCGACAGCTTAAAAGACAGACACACAAAGCCCAATCTTAGCCGTTGGCCAGTGAATCCATTCATAACATTTGAGGCGTGCGAAGCTAACTGACAGCTGTTCAACTGGATTATTTACACGCCGTCATGGGCGGCGGGCGGAGGGGGCGTGCTTTGCATGTAAATTAATTGCTTCAGCGTTTTATGTTTTGTTTTATGTTATTGTTGCCAAGCTAAAGAAGTTAAGCATTTGTATTGTTTTCCATGCGCTTACGTTTAAAACTATATTTCTTGTATGTTTCAAAGACTAAGTTAAGTCTCAGACTTAGTTTTTCATATAGTAGAAAGAGAAAGAGTTTCACTATCAACTAATGATTTGTGATCTTTCTTAATACGATACTCTTTCTCTTTAATATGATATAACACTTTCGGCTCTTTCCTATTTTGGCTTGAAGTGTATCTCTTCAATTTACATCTTTTCTTTCCTTTTTTGCTCTATTTGACTATATCTAAGGTTCCGTCACTTTATTAGCATTTAGATTATCAGCAAAGAAAGTTAAGCCTACGTTGCATATCCCACAACTCAGTTCGGCAATCAAATAAGAATCGAATCAGCTAACAATTGATTCAATTAGTTTCAAATTGCTGAGCACAAAACAATGGAAATGTAAGCGAGATTCCATTTTTATTTCGGCATAATAACAATTGATATTTATTGAGACTGTGAAAGATTACATGAGAGTTTCTGTTTCCTTCGAAGCGATCGTGTAGACCCAATTTCGTTCTAATTGTATCTTAAAGTAAGAGCTCTGATTGGCAATGTAAATACGTGTGTGTCGCCGACTGACATTGCCTAGCAGTTTATGATATTGGCCTAGTTTTGAGTTTCGATATCATATATCATTTCGTCTATCACAGTGAGACATCAGAAAACCCAAATAAAACTGGCGTAGGTCAGCATCAAACCACTTTTAATTGGTATCAAACACACACGCACGCACACACACGCACACACGAATATTATCTCACTTTCATAAGTGGATTTATACAGCCCGATTAGCTCTGGTAATTTAGGCATTAAATTACTTACGCTTATCACGCATACTTGGTTTATCGGAGCAAATCCATAAAAGTAATCAGAGTCTTTGAGCATAATTTTTTTATAAATTAATTTTGACTGCATGCTGCTCCTACTTTGTTTGACACTAATTAGTTGATTAGATTAGCTGAAACTTTTTTTTTAAAGTTCACACGATACACGATAAAAGTTTTTAATTAAGAATGGAATTTTTTATATTTTTCTTTTAAATGTATCTAAGATTTTACTAAATATAAATTTTATGCTAAAATGTTGAGTTTCAAATAGAGTTTCAGTTACTAATTATGCATAATTAGTCAGGCTTAGATTCAGTGGAAATTAGCTTTTGCTTCTTGAGCTAACGACTTACTCGCATATGCTTATACAAGAAATTATCATTAAATATAAATATCTAAACCAGTTGAGAGTTGTAAGTGTTAGTAGTTTGTAAAATCGAATCGAATCGAATTGAATTGAATATTCATTTATATTAATGGATTTCAATAATCAAGCACGTGTTTAATTAACATATTCGACGTTACATTGTCAGCGAAACTCAGCTGAAAAGTGGTTAAATTCATTTTTACTTTAAGTAACAAGATAGAGTGCTCTAGTTGGGAGTGCACAACTAACCGATACCCTGAACGCTAAGCCAAACAGTCCACGCTTCAAAGTGAAGAAGAATCGCTAGGGTTTGACACGCCTGCTTTTGCCTTCTGCTTACAGTTTCACAAAGTTTCTATACCCTAAATACCCATTTTCAGTTGGTTCAGCGCATAAAAATGGCTTCAATGTAGCTCAAACTATGCAAATGTTGCCTTTTAATTATCAGCTTTGAATAACTATATGTTATTTAGCGAATGCACATGATAATACACAAGGTTGCCAGCTTTGATTGAGAGCTATCGCATATGTATAGTGGTATAACAATAGCATTAGAGCGAAATATATATGTATGTATGTATATACTATATTTGATTTAAGTAATACTTAAGTCTATTTTGTAAATAAATACATGTATGTGCATATGCATATATGTACATATGTGAGCATTATAATTTACGCACGACAGTCGGCAACCGAAATGAGCAAAGCAATGAAACGAAACATGTAAAAATGTGCAAAGCGGGACCAATACGACTTTGAGATGCCCTAAGATAAAGATGAACTAGGCTGGCAAATGATTTGTACTTGTTTGGTGAATAGGAATGTTTTTTAATGGATTAAAGATGAATTGCTATCTTGATGTTCTATATTAGAAAATTATATTTAAGTTTGTTTAGTAGATGGCAAATATTTTAATATGATCTGCTCTGCTCTGCTAAGAAATTACTTGTCCAGTTTGTTTGGCAGACATACTTTATATACATACCCCATTAGCCTCTCAGATGCCCAGGGTATTCGCAAATAAAAGAGAAACCCATCACAAAAGGCTGACTACTTGACAGCCAACGCGACGGGGATGTCAAGTGGCCGCGTGTGGGGCAGGTAGTGCGATAACGGCACAAATACATGTGCATAAAGTATATATATGTACATATGTATATATGTATATATATAGACTTGAGTATGTGTACATTCGTAGTACTCGTATGGCCGACGCTTGCTGATAAGAAATTTATTAGATTAAAGCAAAAACGATTGCCGCGATTACAGACGCGACATCGTCCCGCCGTTGCCACCGCCGTCGTCGCCTTCGTCTCGGTTCTTATTTCATTCTGTTTTCTGTTCTTTTCCCGATTTGTTTCGTCTTTCTGCACGAGGCATTCATCATCATCACCGAATCTTTTCGAGCTCATTTATTAGTCTGCCAGGCGACGAGCCACTGAACTGTTTGTTGGCCGTTTCGGTCGGTCTAATCCAATAGCTAACAAAACTATAAGCTACAGAAAGCAGTTACAAACGTCGCGATGCCTGTTCTCAAAACTGTGTTACACTAAACATGTGCCTTGAAGAGTTTTATTGTGTTTCGTCGCTCAGCATGCCAAGTTCATTTCATTTTAAGTATAAAAATTGTAAAAATTAAATGAAAAGTGAAATTAAATAAAGTATTGCATACGAACAGGCGCAACGAAGGCTTCAAAATGGCATTGAACAGCTTTTGCGGCTTACACGTGATGCCCACTTAAGTTAACTTCTTTTCTTTTTAAAGAAATTTAGTTTTTGAAACTAGTTTTGCTTTGGCTAAAAGTGAGTTTAATATAAAATTTATTTAAATTTTTTGGTTTACACGATGAATGTGGTGAAAGCATAATTGTGGCTATGTATTTATGTTATATGTGTGAAAAGAATTAAGAATAAAGAACAAATTTGTGGCAAATGTGCATATAGTGTGAATATAAAAGAAAACTAAGAGAGAAACAGCTGTAGTCGGGAGTGTCCGACTAGAAAATATCCTGAACTCCGCTTGATGTGCGGTTTTTTTTTTAACAGATTGCATAGCTTTATGTTTATGCTTATCGTTTTATATGGTTTTTATCCTATACACATACATACGCACACATATACTTAGGCACACAAAATCATAAAGTGCTCCGTACTCTAAAAGAAAAAAAAACACAAAATTTAATGTGAATTTTGAATTTGCATTTGTTTCTTTAGAAAGCTTCAAATGCCAAATAAAATTGAAAATGAATGTGACTTAAATTCGTTTATATAAATTGCCATAAAATCAAAAGTGAAATCAAAAATATAGTATTTTTAAAACAATATTGTACTGAAATACTAAATTATAAAAAAAAAACATTTTTTGCTTTATATTATCATAAAGCTATATACAGTTCTTGTGACATAATATACATACATATTTATGCCGAATAACATATCAAAGTTAAAGTTAAAGTAAATTGATTTCATATATATAATATATACATATGTATATATATATATATATATATATATATATATATATATATATATATATATATATATATATAATATATAATAATAATTTTTGAACAAGTTCCCATCAAATAGACACTTTGTTATAAGTACTCAACATTGTTTCTTGCGGTTCCTTGAATAAAAAAAAAAAAACTGCTCGCTGCAAGATAAGAAAAGTCAATTGATTATTTAACTTTTTATATAGTGAAAGTCATTAAGTTATTGTTGCTTACAAAACATTCTGAGCTCTCGTGTCTGGGGCATTGTAATCGAAATGAAACGTAATCCCTCTCTTATCATCAGTTGCATATAGTAAGCACCGTTGTTGCCAAATTGTATTATAAAGATAATAATCTTAACGTTCTTTTAACTAAACTCACACACACACATGTTTAAGTGTGTGTGCATGTGTGTGTGTGTGCGCCTTATCAAATCGTCAAGACGCAAATTGACATTTGATAAGCAACAATTTAGTGGATAGTTTATATAGAGAGCTCGCATTAACCACTTTGTCTAAGCTCGCAAATCTCATTTAATAGAAATGCGTCGCACGTTGTTTACGCTGTCTACATATATGCATATATATATATGTGTGTGTATATATATTTGTTTGACTAGACTCTTATTTTCCGTATATAATTAAATGCAGCGCCTATCGAGCATTGAACTTGGCAGCGACCAAGCAGGCAGCGTTTATTCAACCAATCGACAACAAATACGTTGAATCAACCAGCTCGTGCTCGCGCTCTCTCTCTCTCTCTCCTCTTCTCTCACTTTAACATTGATAACTGCACATTTGAGCTAATAGCAAAAGTTGTATTGTTTTAAGAGTCTTAATCATGTCGACTTTGTTTCTGTCGTAAACCCAAATTCAGTTATACAAATAAAAGCTGCTTAAATTTAGATTTTTATAACTGAAAATAAAATAATAATAAAGTAGGTCAACTATAAAGCTTATCAGCTTTATGGAGTATACTTATTAACTTAAAATCCTTTTTGGTAGCTTTTATTAATTAAAGAAGTCAATGTGCTTTCAAAGCTGTTTGCTGCCGAGCTGTAGATCCAATAACGCTTCTTATTAGCTTTTAGTTAATTGAATATATTACAAAGCTTTAAATAATATCTAAAATTCATTAAATACAATTAATGTGCTTTCAAAAGTGTTTTGTATTGATCTGCAGCTTATTTGCTTCTTTTTTTTTAGACAGTCAAACTAATTAAAGTTTTAATAAGTATCTAAAAGCTTTTTCAATGTGCTTTCAAAGCTATTTTGAAACTTAATACGCAGCTGAAGATGAATTAAAGTTTAGCTTTGAGCACTTTCATATTTCACAAAGCTTTTTGTTTCATTAAATACATCTGACAGTAAATGTGCTTTGTAATGCGTTAAAATCTCTTGTAAAACTTGCCTTAAATATGCAACTCTACTCCAAGCTTTAGTTATGGCTAACTAAAGTCATATTTGCTGAAGCCTCAGAACTGCTAGTTAGGTATATGTGTTCGCTCAGTGTAGACACGCCCACACAGTTGCGTCGTTGCCTGGGACAATTGTTATTCTGGCTTTTATGTGCAGTGGGGGAGGGAGGGGGGGGGGGGAGTGCTGTGTGCGCTTCGCATGCTGCAACTCGAACATATTTTATAGCAATCTATAGCTAGACGAAAATATTTCTCAATGGCTGGCGAAAATTAAAGCTCACATTGTTAGCCAATTAGCAAGATGCTGTGTGATTTATTTATTTCGAGCATTGTGTCAGCTGCGGCGAGGCGGCTTCTGTGTCAAACAGATATCTTATTTAATGCCAAATGATGTGATATATGATGATATATGGTATTATGGCAGATGGATATGTATATAGGCGCTTGGCCCTTGTCAATTTGGAATCATTATAAACAAAACCTAAGCTAATTCTTATATTCACTACGCTCTCTCTCTCTCTCTCTCATTGCAGCAGCAGCAGCAGTGTCTGTGGCATCAGCTGCTAATCGACTACAACAACAAACATAAATCATCATCAACAAACAACAACAACAACAGCAGCAGCCGTAGCTATTGTGATTGAGCTGCAAAGAAGCGAAACGCATTAATCATACGCCGCGTGCGCCATATTTGAGTCAGTCGTGTGAGAAGTGTCCTAAAACGAAATATGTTTGCGAAAAAGCCGCACAATGCGCCGCGCACTTGACACGCGTTGAGTTACCGTTAACCGTTTAACAGTACAAGACAACTACCGTTACGTTGTCGGATCGCATTTCCCAATCGATCAAATCGATCGCATCGCTCAAAAACTTTATCTATAATTTATTTTGATTTTGTTCCGTTCGTTTCGTTCGTTTGATTTTATTTCGTTAATTTGTGCATTCGAAGTGCCGCATGTACGTGTCCGGGCTAAAAACGTTTACGGGCAGCTACAACTGCAACAAAAACAAAAACAACAGCAACAACAGCAATTATAGACAGCGAGGCAGCCAATTTGATTTGCGGCCAAAATTTGCTCAATTTGTGTTTTCGTGTTGGTCAGTGTTAAAAACGTTAACGTTCTTAATGAATGTCTTTCGGTTAAAGCCGCTTTATCGTGCCACTAAAAAGACAACAACAACAACAGCAGCAGCAGCAGCAGCAGCAGCAGTCGTTACAACAACAACAGTCTCAACCAAAAGGCAAAAGAGCAGCAGCAGCAGCAACAGCAGCAACAAAAACTCCGCCTCAACGACAACTAGAACAACTTTTGATAATAGCAACAATAACAATCCGCGCACTTACAACAACAGCAGCAAATCGAATAAAGTGTTTCTACATTATATACCACGCGATCCGCGTCTAAGAATTTTCAATAGAACCGCCACGCTGTATAAACACTTGGCCCAGCCCAAACGCACTTTAAGCGAGTTGAATATAACTGAAGATTTGTGCAATTATGGTGAATTAATTGGCGGCCCTGGCAGTGCGAGTGACAACAGCAACAACAGCAACAACAACAATAACAATCAAAAACAATATTATTATAACAACAACAATAATTCAGAGTTGAAATTTCAAGGTTAAATAATCAAGTTTCACAGAAATAAAAACCCCCCCATGAAAGAAAACTAATTTTCCAGTGCAGAAAAAAAGTTTGAGATTTCTTCAGTCGCGCCGGGTCGGGTTTGCAGGCGCAAACGTACAGCGTGAGGAGTTAAAAAGGTATGTTTCCGTATTATATATATTTACATTTTATGTAATGTTTTTATGTGATTTATGTTTCTATATATATTACAAAAATAAAAAAAAAATATTTCAAAATATATAAAATATAAAAAAAATATTTTATTTAATTTAATTTGTATATATAAAATATTTTTGAGTTGATATCAATTCTATTTATAATTTAAAATAAATAATTTAATGATAATATATTACTAAATTATTTATTTTTAATTATTAGAAGACTAAAGATTACCGTAAAAATATTTCATTTAATTTAATTTGTATATGTAAAATATTTTGGAGTTGATATCAATTCTATTTATAATTTAAAATAAATAATTTAATGATAATATATTACTAAATTATTTATTTTAAATTATGAGAGACTAAAGATTACCTTAAAAATATTTTATTTAATTTAATTTATGTATATAAAATATTTTTAAGTCGATATTAATTCTACTTATAATTTAAAATAAATAAATTAAAGATAATATATTACTAAATTATTTATTTTTAATTATTAGAAGACTAGATATTATCTTAAAATTTTTTTATTTAATTTAATTTATACATATAAAATATTTTTGATTCTACTTATAATTTAAAACAAATTAAAATAAATAATTTAAATAATTTAAAATAAATAATTTAATGATAATATATCACTGAATTATTTATTTTAAATTATGAGAGACTAAAGACTACCTTAAAAATATTTTATTTAATTTAATTTATGTATATAAAATATTTTTGAGTCGATATTAGATCTACTTATAATTTAAAATAAATAAATTAAAGATAATATATTACTAAATTATTTATTTTTAATTATAAGAAGACTAAAGATTACCGTAAAAATATTTCATTTAATTTAATTTGTATATGTAAAATATTTTGGAGTTGATATCAATTCTATTTATAATTTAAAATAAATAATTTAATGATAATATATTACTAAATTATTTATTTTAAATTATGAGAGACTAAAGATTACCTTAAAAATATTTTATTTAATTTAATTTATGTATATAAAATATTTTTGAGTCGATATACTTACTACTTACTACTTATAATTTAAAATAAATAAATTAAAGATAATATATTACTAAATTATTTATTTTTAATTATAAGAAGACTAAAGATTACCGTAAAAATATTTCATTTAATTTAATTTATATATATAAAATATTTTTTAGTTGACAACAAAATAAAATAAATAGTTTGTTGATACTATTTTACCAAATTATGTATTTTAAATTATGAGAAGACTAAAGTTTACCTTAAAAATATTTTATTTAATTTAATTTATACATATAAAAAATTTTGAGTTGATATTAATTCTACTTATAATTTAAAACAAATTAAAATAAATAATTTAATGATTATATATAGCTTAATTATTTTTTTTAATTATGAGAAGACTAAATATAACCTCAATTTTTTTTTTTAATTAATTTATTTCTTTTATTTTTTTATTTAATTTAATTTATACATATAAAATATTTTATTATACTTATAATTCTACTTATTTAAAACAAATTAAAATAAATAATTTAATGATTATATATAGCTAAATTAATTTTTTTAAATTATGAGAAGACTAAATATTACCTTAAAAGTATTTTATTTATATAAATAAAATTTTAAAAAATATATTGAAACATATATAAAATATTTTAGTTATGTTGATATATTTTAAAATAATTTATTTGTTTTGATATATTTTTAAATATTTTATTTGTATTGATATATTGTAAAATATATTTTATTTGTATTGATATATTTTAAAATA
Source organism: Drosophila anceps (assembly GCA_035045945.1). Lineage (NCBI taxonomy): Eukaryota > Metazoa > Arthropoda > Insecta > Diptera > Drosophilidae > Drosophila > Drosophila anceps. The sequence continues at coordinate 3,088,246 of JAWNON010000073.1, forward strand.
TATTTTATTACATCAAGCAATGAATGAAACTGTGTAAAAAAAAAACTAAACTGCAACAACTCTGAAGAAATATATCCACGTGCTGCCCATATACCAAGCCCTTTAAGCTGCAAGAACTTTAAGCAAGAGATCTTCTACTTTTGTTTGTATGATAAATAAACTGAAATAAATATATCAGTTTTTTCGCACGAAATTTCCAATTAACATTTCAATAAAAACAAAGGGCAACAAAAATTTAAATTTGGAAACTTTTCACTCTACGCAAAACAGTTCAGTTTTTGGCATTATTATTTGGTTAAAATTGTCCCAAATAAATGCGAGTCATCTACAAGCGCCTGCCCTGCCGCTGCCGCTGTCGCTGCAGCCTCTACAGTGCGCTATAAATAACTGCAGACAGGCACTTTGAGTGACAAATGCGAAAAACAACGTAAACAACTGAGAAATAACGTAAATAGAACTCAAGCAAATTGAAATTTATAATTTCGAAATTTAACTTAAAATCAGCTGTTGCAGCTACATATGTGACGCATGAGAGAGAGAGAAAGAGTGAGAGAGAGAGGGCGAGAGAAAGAGAGATTGAATTCAAATTTAGTGTAAGTTTTGGCTCTTTTAGCTATTTATATGGGGTCAAGTTGAAGGCGTTTGGCGAAATGATTTTCGTCGTGAGCGGAAAACGTTGCGAAATTGTTTGCCAATTCGCAGAAACAGTTTGTGCGCGAATTCGCAAACGAAATGTCTGCTTGTTGTGTTGTTGTTGTTGTTGTTATTGTTGTTGTTCGTGTGACAATAGCAACGAAATCGAATTGTTTGCAAACAAACCAGAAACTGCAATAACAATAACAACATTAATAAAAAAGAACAACAAACAATTCTTCGGGCAATTTTATGTTGTGTCTGAGTGAATTCTTTTATGGTGCATGAAACGCGTTTTGACTTAAGCCCCAAGACATTAGCTTAAGGCGTGAGGCCGCGTAGGTGCAGCTCATGCAACAATAAAATCAGCACTTTTGCAATTTAAAGTTATGACAACAGTTTTCCAATCAATCAAAGTGTCTTAAAATGGAAAGTAAACTTTTTACCAGCGATGAAACTTATTTGGTTTGATTTGTTAAAAAAATTAGAGAAATTTTAAAGTTAAAGAAAATTTAACACACATCAAGTTGAATGCTTAAAGTTTACTGAAAACTATATTCGCATCTGTTTTTAAAAGATTTTAAAGCCATTTTTTATTTTGTTTTTGCTTGCCAAAGTTTTTATATAATATTATAATGAATTGCTTAGAAAAGTAAGTGAGTTGTGTGATTGTGATTTAAGCATATGTAAATAAAATAGAAATTTTAATTTTTTAAAATAACTCAAAAGTATGGCTAACAAATCAAAGAAACATCTGGGCAGCGGGGCAGCTTTAAAAGCGCAGGGAAGCTCCGTGTAAGACTTACTTCAAGCTGAAAGCTAAACAGACAAACCAACTGGGAGCAAAGTTTCTTTCGAAAGCATAGAAACAAGTCACAAAGTTTAGTTATAAAAGAGATTGAAAGAAAGAGTTTATTTATAAATGAGCTTTAAGCTTGTGATCATTTCCTATTTTAAGCTGAAAAGCACATTGATTAGCTATAAGCTCACAATGATTCTATGAAAACGTTGAGTGAACTATATATTAAAGATAAATTAGAAACATTAGTCGTATTTGACTCTGTGATTGCCATAAATTATATGAGTTGCTAACAAAAAAAGCAGCTTTATATGAACTTTAGGCTGGATAGGATGTCTTTGATTAAAGCTAACTGTGAGCTGAAAGCACTACGATCTGTGTAACATCAATCCATGAGCCTTAATTTCAGCTGAAGCACGTCTTCAAAGCTTCGATTAAAGCTTGCTTGAAGCTGAAAGCTCAATAAACTTTTGTACACTAGTTCTTATGTAACCTAACATTATAAAAGCTCATTAGAATCTTAAAGCTTTTGACTTATTAAACACAGTTAGGACGGAACAGACGCAGAAAGCCGTTTTGAGAAATCTTTTTTATTTCCACTTATTTCCATAAAAATTCAAGATTTATTTTAAATTTAAATATGTATAATATATTATATTTTGTTTTCATATATTTGTCATTAATTCTTATGCATTCCTTATTCCTACCCTTTTATCTTTCACAGAGTTGATAATTTGGAATTGGGATTTAGGCGAGAAGCGTAAGCAATCGAAATCCAAATCGACATCCACCATCCACCTACAGCTACAGCTACTTAATAAACAATATAGAAATTCTTGCTGAAATTTATGTAACTGTGTTCACAACTAATTGCAACGACAAGTGCAAATTTTTACAAGCTGCTTTTAAATAACCAAATTATATTAAATATAAAATATTGAAAGAGAAAGAAGCGTAATTCAATTAGAGCCTAAGACACGATGGCCAAGCCAACAGCTACACAGAGTGACAGCAATAGCTGCAACAACAACAAACGCAGCGGCAGCAACAGCATCAGCAACAGCAACAGCAACACAAATTCAGCTGCCTTCAACAATAATAATAACAATAACAATAATAATATTAATAATAGTAGCAGTAAATTGAATGGCAACATTTGCCAACCAACTCTACCAGCTCCAGCTAACACGCCGCTGAACAAGGCCATCAAACATGACCTGTTCCCGGAGGTAACGTTCTGCAATCTGTCCGTGGAGGAGCTGAACGATGGCGCCAGCCATAGTCGCATGGTAAGGAACAGCATCATTGCTGTCGATGGCGATGGCACCTTGACCAGTCTGATGACGGGCACACAGGTGAAGAAGCGTAAGCGTTTGATATCGAATGAATCGGGCGATTCAATTGACTCGAGCAGCACCGAAAAGAAGACACCGAAAATGCCAGATGGCGGCTATGGTTGGGTTGTGGTCTTTGCCTCGCTGATGATATCGCTCATCTGGGATGGTCTCTCCTTCTCGTTTGGTCTGATCCACACGGAACTCTTGGCCTACTTTGGCGAGTCGCCAACGAAGACGGCTTGGATCAGCTCCCTGTTCTTCTCGGTGCCGCTGCTCATGGGTCCCATCTGGTCGAATCTGGTGGATAAATATGGTTGCCGCAAGATGACCATACTTGGCGGAGTTGTTTCCGCTTTGGGCTTTGCCGTCTCCTCCGTTTGCAATTCCATTGAAATGCTGATGATCACATTTGGCATTATCAGCGGTCTGGGCCTGGGCATTGGCTATGTGACGGCAGTGGTATCGATTGCCTTCTGGTTCGATAAGAAGCGCAGCTTCGCCACAGGCATCGGCGCCTCGGGCACGGGCATTGGCACATTCATTTATGCCCGTCTCACACAGTATTTGGTGGATTCGTATGGCTGGCGAGGCGCCACACTTATTCTGGGCGGCACCATGCTGAATGCCTGCGTGTGCGGCGCTCTGATGCGCGACCCAGACTGGCTCATCGAAGAGAATCGTCTGGAGAGCCGTTCCCAAAGTGTAACCACATTTTCGAATTCGAGCGTTTGTCTGGAGGAGATTAAGAAGCTGCTGGACACGGGCATCACCAAGGAGGCCGTGCTGGACACGCTGGTGACCAAAAACAACACCGAGGCCAATCAGCAAATCGATGATCCGCTCGACACAAGCCTCAAGCGCTATCGCAGCGAACTCTTCTTGCCCACATTTCTGAGCATTCAGGAGCTGGACAGCATTTGCGAGGTGAAGAGCCTGAGTCGTCGTTCGCTGCGCCACAAGGAGGGCGCCGAGGCGCCATCACGTGAAAATCTGCTGTCCATGTCGTCGGGCGCCGCAGCCTACGGACCAACGGCAACAATACTCGGCTCACCGGACGATACGCTCATGGGCGGCATACCGCCGGAGGTAGCAGAGGCCGCCAAGAAGAGCTATTTGGCCTCGATTGAAACGCTGTCGCCATCGGAGAAGCGCTCGACGGTGGCGGGCACACCCATTGGCTCGCTGCGCTCCTCGGACGAGGGCTATCTCACCCAGAAGCACAATGAGGCGCATTATGCTAGCTCACGGTATTCGCTAAATGAAAATCTCTTCATGGGCAAACACAATTCGGCATCGCTGTCCAATCTGAAGGTCAATGAACAGCGTCACAACTCGGTGGATATACTAAGCGATGATATGCACACCTACTACATGTCCATCAAGGAGGAGACCTTTGCGCTGCTCGACCAACAGCCCAGGCATCGGCCATTCGCTGTAGGTGCAGGTGCTGGCGCTGGTGCCGGTGCCGGTGTCGGTGCATCCACAGTGATTGCCATACCCGAGCACGAACAGGATAACAGCGAGCTGGCCCTGCGCCGTTCCCGTCTGGACAGTATTACGGGCATACGTCGTCTGTCGCGCTCCAAGAAACCCAATCCGCATCGCTCGAATCTGCGTCGCAACATCTCCATTCGGAACTCAAATTTCTTGAAGGATATGCGCATACATCGCAACTCCATACATTATCGCGGCGCCATGCTCAACACGCATCGATATCGTCTGCGCGCCTCATCCTGTCCCAACATCTATCGCAACTCAATGACCACCATTGCCAAGGAGGAAGAAGATGTGAGTAGAGAGGCGTAGATTACAGATAAGTTAACGTTAGATAAGGCGAATATATCTGATTGATTGTTTATGATAGATACTAGGTTTATGTCTCTACATTAAATATACTAATTTATCTTAAATTATACTAAAATATATAAAGGAGATTATAGAGATGCTTCAAACAGAATAGTTTAACTAAATAGAGCTCTGAGAGTGAAAGTGTTTTGAAAGAAACAATCGTATGCTTTGTTTTGATAGATGTTTTCCTAATGTTCATTAAACTGCACAGAATATATTTTTTAATCATCTTGCTTGATTCTTATGATAGAAAAAGTAATTGGAAATTTTTAAAAATATTTTTTTAATTTTTTAAAAATGTTTTTTCATCAAATATATAAATTTTTAGCTAGCTTTTTGACCCGCATTTGAGCTGTAATACATATTATATATAAATATTATATGTATATGACATAGTATGTATATTTTTTTCATAGATTATATATTCGATTCTGTTATAGATCAATTCTTTGTCAAGTTTTCAACTCGCTCTGTGCAAGTTATCAGGCGACTTGGAGTCCAAGTCCACATCATGCTGAGTCGCTTGACAACCATTTGCTCTGTAGTATTCAGCTCAAGGCGCGATTATCGAGGTTCTATGAAATAGAAATATATAAATAAATAAATGTATATAATATATATATATATACACATAGTGTATATAAATGAATTATACTCGTGTATATACAGACAGAGTTAAATGTACTGCTGATAAGCGGTCATTCGGACAGCATTTCGTTTCCGTATTACCTAATTTTCAGCATAGCAATAATAATGTTATCTCTCTCTCTCTCTCCCTCTCTCTCCCTCTCTCTATCTCTCTCTATTTGTAGACCTGGTATGATAGTTTTGTGGACACCATGAAATCGGTGTTTGATTTCTCACTCTTCCTGGATAAAAAGTTTGCGCTGTTCAATCTATCGACATTGTTTTTGTTCATCTGGTAAGTGCATGGCAAGCGAGATCATTCATAATCCGAAGGTCTTAAACTGCGCAACTCAAAATATGTATCTGTTGGCCGATATATATATATATATATACATATATATATGAGATATATATGCATATATGAATTAGCAACGACCATAACGAGTCGCAAAAGCTGCCCAAGTACAAATGTCGCAAACAACTTTTGGCAAATGCTCAAAATATCGTCTATTATAATGAAATTGTGAGCCCCTTGATGCGCACATTAGGGGTATTCGCACAATGCTTCATACATAATTCTAAGCAACATACACAACATTTACTGCTTGCTCAAAAGATTAACGTTCATTAACAGCTTGAAGTTCCTATTACTTAATTTATTGTATTCAAATATTACAGGGTATCGCTAAGTCAACAAATATATATGCGCTGCCTGACCATTCTGATCATTCTTATCTCTTAATAAAATAGTAAACTGACATGCACATCAAGTCAACAGGCTAATAAACTTGTTACAGGGTATCACACGTGTCGTGTTGGTAATTTGTAACTCACACACCAGCAAAAACCAACAAACAAACAAACAAATGTTGTTATCTTGACTTCATCAAATAAATGAACTATATACTCTTTTTACAGGTTTATCATACCCTATCTTTATCTGCCCGATTACATGAAGACTTACAACTACGAGGTGAGCGTTAGCGCTGTGCTCATATCGGCAATTGGCATTGCGCAAACGGTGGGCATGATTGGCCTCGGCTACCTGGGCGATCTGCCCTGGATGAACATCAATGTTTGCTATTCGTTATGCATGCTGGGTAAGTTGGGGGCGGTTAGACCAGCATTGCTTACAAATAAGATAATGAAAAGTAGAAATCGCCTTTCAATTGCAATTATCATAAATTCAAGCAAGAACAATGAGTATAAACTACAAACGTTTACACTACTCACCTCGAATTCTTATATATTCATTCGCCTTTCTATGCGATTTTCACGTTTTAGTGGCATTAATGAAAGGCAAACCCTAAATACTTAATGAACTTGATTGATTTAATGAACATTTCCAATTTTCGCTTTGCAGTTTGTGGTGCTTCGGTATTTTTTATGCCCATGCTTATCACCAGCTACAATGGACTGATGACGATGTGTGTAATATTTGGATTTACTTTTGCCAGTTCGTTTTCGTTCACGCCCAGCATCTTGGTCAGTCTGGTTGATTTGGATGATTTCACTTGTGCCTACGGTCTGGTGCTGCTGGTCCAGGGCGTTGGCATGATCGCCGGCCCGCCCATAGCAGGTGCCATTTATGAATATACGGGCAGGTGTGTAGCTATGCAATTTCTTAAATCATTTCAACATTTTACTATATATATATATATATATATGAACTTATGTATTGTCAACAGATGGGACGACTCCTTCTACTATGCGGGCATATTTATAGCACTCTCCGGCGTCTGTTCGTATATGATTGAGTTCTGTCATGAGGAGAAAACTAAGGAGAGTGATAGTGATGTCTCAGAGACTAAAAAAGCTCAACTTTTACATTAGATTACTTACTTATATAAACACTCACACACACGTACACACACACAGAGTAGATGAAAATGAAATATATATATATATATGATTCAAGGTACTAAAATTGACAAACTTCAGTGCAATTATGCAGCACTGCGGCCTAAACAAAAGATAAAAACAAAACAAAAATTAATGGACTAGCATTAAATGTTATCAAGTTTCTTATGTCAAATGCTGTTGCAGCTAAAAAAAAAAAAAAAACAACAAAACAAAACAAAACTCAGAGCGAATTAGTAGATAAATAATTAATTGTATGTAAGCAAAGCAAACAAAAAACAATTTGACTTGAAAGCTAATTATTAACTAAAGTTAACTAAAGCACTAGGACAACTATATTGTACGTATACTCCAATACCACACTAACAACAACAACAACAAAAATATATACTAAACTAAACAGATCGAACTATGCACATTATCTATATATATATAATAATAAAAATTCAATATCAATTGCAGTGCATCACTGCCATGCGCAAAACGGGTTCCCCACATTGTCTTCTTTATAAACGCGAATATAGTTAGAGATAAACGTTCTAAAAAAAAAACAAATATTATTAATCGAAGAAACGCCTCAATTTTGCAAGAACAACCAATAAATATACACTTAAACTTAACCAATCTATGTAACGTATGCAATAAATTCAAAGACAATTTTTCAAACAATCTAAGCGAAAGTCTTCAAACAAATAGCAATTTACAATAGTCGAAACTTGTTAAAATTGAAGTTTAGCACCCGAATTGCAAATGGTATGCAAACAGTTTTTAAACATTTTTGTCATTAAAGGAAAAACAAAAAATAAAAAAAACTAAAAACAAAAAAGAAAAAACAAAAAACAAAAAAGGAAACCGTAACAGTTCAAGTATTATTAAAAATATAAATCAATTGAGAGATACACGTAGCGCACTGAGAACAATTTAGCCTATGCCCAAAAAGCAACTAGAATTATATATATATATATATATATATATGTAACAATTACTATATATGATAAAGCACATTTCAATTTAGTTTAAAGCCCAATTAACTAACGCCTAATTACAACGTCTACATGCAGCTGTAGTTGTTTCCGAAATTTTTTTTAGACCTAAGCACAATATTTAGCAAATAAAACATATATAAAATTCAAATGCAAATTCTAAACTGTTTACAAACATCAATTAACTAAACATAAATCGATAAATATATACATATATATATATACCTTATATATTACAAATATTATTCAGCAAACAATTAAATAATGATTTTGAAAATAACAAAAAGAATAAACAGTATTTTCTTTGAACTCCCATTTATATAGCAAATTCTCGTTTGGTTTGTATTTATGTAATATTTATTGTGTATATATTAATATTATACTGCTTTGGGTCTGGCAAATACAAATGTTTATAAATAATTTGATTTTATTTCTGGTTGGTTTGTTTAATCATTTTCGGTTTTACTTTTTTTAATTTTAAATATATGTATAAACTTCGTAATTGTCGGCGACATAATCGAATTGATTTAGCATTATCACCACGATTTGTTTTTGTGTTTTTTTCTCTTTTCTTTGTATAATAATTATATATTAAACTTATATAATATATATATATTTCATTCTTTTGATGCATGTCTGTGTTTTCTTTATCTGTATATATCGTTAAATGTTATGCAAATCACACAAAAACAAATCAAATGCGACCAAATATATTTTAACAAATCAGAAACACATATGTAAATATAATTTGTATAATGTAGCAGAAGAAAAGCAGCCACCACGCAGGGGGGAGACGGTAGGAGAAACGAGGGGTAAATAAACGAATCACAATGAGACAAATTCACATATAGTATGTTTATATAGAATATATATATATATATATATGTATTTTACACGCCATTCATCAATTACTGCTCAGCCAAAATGTAACTAGCGAACTAACTAAATGTACACAAAAATATTTGTTTTTTTTTTGTTGTTGTTGTTTGTTTCATATATACGTATGTTTAAAGTTTACAAAATTTAGAAATCACGCACGACACATTTTACATATACAATTATTAATCTGTAGTTTATTTAAAATTGAATTAATGATGCATTTATGATTAGTTTTCTTTTCTTTTGTTTTTGCTATTCCATTTTCAGCGATTATTTTAGTTTTTTTTTTTTTCTGTTGGTTTTTTCTTTTTCTTTTAACGTTACGCTTAGTGTTGAAATCGTTTCACTAGTTTATTTTTGCGGTTTAACTATTTCTTTGCAGCTAAGTTGATTTTTACGGTTATTCCTTTAGTTGAATAAAAAAATGAAAACAATAGGTCGGTCTGCATCCACTACCGTCTAAGAGTTAGTCACTAGTAGCTTTTACAGAAGCGGCTATCAGCTATCGGCTACGGCTATCCCAAGTGCAGGCAACGGCAAAAAACATTACTTTATTCCTAGCAGCAACCGCTATTAACTGCACCGCCCGCACCGCCGGCGCCGGGTAGCGCTGGATTTGTGGGCGTTGCCTGTTGCCCAATTTTAATGCCATTTGCCTAGAAGTGGTCGAAAAGCGATTAAACATTTTATTTTTATACGCGATAATTCAACGTTTCATACCTCATTGTTGATGTCGAATACACCCTCCTGGATCTTCTCGTAAATCTCTTTGGCTGTATTTATGAACGCCTCCTCGACATTGGCCGCTGTGCGTGCCGATGTCTCCATAAAGACCAGGCCATGTTCGCGTGCGAATGCCTCGCCCTCCTCCTTTTTCACTTCACGCCTCGAGTCCAAATCGCTCTTGTTGCCAATCAGCATGATGACCATGTTTGAATTGGAATGCTGACGCGCATCCTCCAGCCATGTGGTCAAATGGTTAAAGGTCTCTCGCCTTGTGATGTCATAGACAAGCAAAGCGCCTGCCGCTCCACGATAATACGATCGTGTTATAGATCTAATATACATATGTGAAAAGAATTATATAAATGAAAGAAACTTTCTGTTCGTCTGTTTTTGGCGCACCTGAAAGCCTCCTGGCCGGCTGTATCCCAGATTTGCAATTTAATTTGTTTGCCATCGATGGTGATCATGCGTGCACCAAACTCCACGCCAATTGTCAGATCATGCACCGGCTGGAACCGCTTGTCCGTGAACTGCAGCAGCAGACATGATTTGCCAACGCCTAGAAAAATGTACAACAAAAGCAAAAAACTCATTTAGCAATTAGCTGTTTATACAATTTTAAACGTTAAGTGAAAGTTTTTTTTTTCTTTTTTGCAACAGTAAAGCAAGATAGCCAGACAGACAGACCATTAAAGCTTATGCCAATTTTAAATTAAAAAAAAAAAGCAAAGTATTTTAAGCTTTGCTGAGGAAATATGATATATACATATACTATATAGTTGTCATAGTATGGAACTTGACAAATATTATAGCTAGCTAAATAATAAAATAAATATATATGAATATATAGTAAAGACTTTCCTACTTTAAACAGTTTCAAGCGGCATTGATTAATATTTATTTCATTATACGACTTGATATTTATTCGAAAGGGTTAAGCAAACTGAACTTTAATTGCATTTTCTTAAAATTATGATTTTTTCTTTCTTTTTTTTTTAAATAGAGTTGAGCAGTAGAAGGCATATTTTGCCTGGAATTTGGAGCAAGGGATGGGGGGGGGGGATAACAGCTGGAAAACTCTGTCATTTTTGGACTCTGTTCGAACAACATCTCCCAATACATATGCATAAAGATACGCTCATTTAGCAGCTTTAAATAGAAAATCACTTGGCCTGGGCAAAACCGCATCTAATAGCCTAAGTAATTTCCTGTACTGAATAATGGTTTTAATATTTCTAATATGAAACGATATAGCAATACCATATGCTATTTATATAATATAAAACCCACAATAATTTATAAACTTTCCCCACAACAAAAAAAAAAAAAGTTCTAATCGAGAGCAACATGAATCTGTTAAAATTTCTTATTGGAGAAAAAATGTGACAGATAACAGCATGAAGGAAATTTGCAAAGTTCCTATAGGAAATCAACAGCTGTTTAATTACTGTAAATCAAAAGCGTTGCCTGTGTGTGTGTGTGCGTGTGCGTGTGTGTCTGTGTATTTATACATATGGACAGTGCCGATAAGCGAAGCAGAGTCATGAAATGAAATAGATATTTAGTGTTGTCTCGCTTGCAAACTTTATGCCCAAATCAAACCAAAATGCGTCCAGGCAGAAGTTTGGGGCTGGATGGCTTTAGGTGGGTCGAGAGCAACGGTTGACTCAGCCAGCCAGCAGGCAGGCAACAGCAGGTCGCTAACATACGACTGCTCCCCTTGGCGTATATGTACACAGTAAGCAAATGTTAACTTCAACAGTGTGGAGTAACGCCCGCGCCTTTCAATGCCGAGGCGTTGTTATGGTTTTATTGATTTTTCCTTGCTGCGTGGGCTGTATTGCAGCTGCTTGCTGTTCGCTGCACTTGACTCTGGCTTGAACTGCAGCCAAAGGGCAAACACTCAGTTGCAAACAATACGCAGTTTGGCAGTTTTCGTTGCCTTTGTTTTGTTGTTGTTGTGACTACACAATTTGAGCACTATAAATTTTCACAGACACTTTCATATGGTATTCGGATCAGCACTCACCAGTGTCGCCAATGATAATATATTTGAACAAATACGCGTAGGACATGTTTGCAATTAGTTAGTTTATAAATTCTATTATATACTTCTTAAATAATTATGAACGCAGTTAATAGCAATAATAATACGCAATTCCAATTCGTAGTTTTGCAAGCTGACTGATGATGACGACTGGTGCTGATTAACGATAACGATAACAGTGCACGCCAGGGCTGCAACGATATTGTAAATGCAGAGTTGCCAATGAGCCCAACAGGCTGCTGGCTGCGGCCAGTAGACTAAAAACCGATATCGATAACCCAGCCCTATATGTATGTATGTCGCAGTTTTGTCAGAAATTTTCTCGCACAAAGCGAAGTGTTGTAGCTCAATTTATAATTAATTAAATGTGAAATGTGTAAACGAAAATAATAACTAGCGTATTTAGTTCAAACTAATTGCTGCATTTGGCTAGCCACAAACAGAACGCCAGCGACTTGTAGCGAGCGTTTGGCTCTCACATATTTTACATAGCTTCGTTGTCTACACAACTGCTGGGCACCAAAAGTCTCACTGCCTGTTTCTGTCTGCCTGTGTTTGTGTGTGTGTGTGTGTGTTGTTTTGTTCCTTCCTTTCGGCCGAGGCAAGGTGAAACATGAAGATGGCTGACGGCTCGACAATATTGCGTAGGAACCGACCAGGCACAAAATCCAAGGTAAGTCATAAATAAATTTTTCAAATTGATAAGCTCTTTCAGCTAGTTAATATATAATAACTTTCCCCGTGCTAAAACAGGATTTTTGTCGCTGGCCCGATGAACCGCTCGAGGAAATGGATAGCACACTGGCTGTGCAGCAATACATACAGCAGATGATCAAGCGCGATGCCTCGAATGTTGAGCTAATATTGACCATGCCAGAGGCACAGGACGAGGGCGTTTGGAAATATGAACATTTGCGGCAGTTTTGCATGGAATTGAATGGGCTGGCTGTGCGATTGCAAAAACAATGTTCACCCTCGACATGCACACAGATGACGGCGACCGATCAATGGATATTCTTGTGTGCGGCACACAAAACGCCCAAAGAGTGCCCCGCGATCGACTACACGCGCCACACGCTGGATGGTGCTGCTTGTCTGCTCAATAGCAATAAATATTTTCCAAGCAGGTATGTTTGTTGATTCGCTTAAAGCAACTAAGCCACATAATGAGTGAAGTGTTACGCTTAATCACAGAGTTTCGATCAAGGAGTCGTCGGTGACGAAGCTGGGATCGGTGTGTCGGCGCGTCTATCGCATATTTTCGCATGCATATTTTCATCATCGTCGCATCTTTGACGATTTTGAGACTGAGACGTATTTATGCCACCGATTTACACATTTTGTCACAAAATACAATCTCATGTCCAAGGAGAATTTAATTGTGCCCATTAACGAGGAGGAGAATGCGGCACCCGGCGAAAGCGAAGCCTAAAGAAGCAACAGCAGCAGCAGCAGCGACAACAACAACAATTAAAACAACAAACACAACAACAAAACAATAATAATAGGAACACCACGAACAGCAAAACACAAAAAGCATAAAGCATTCAAAATGATTGACAAAACAAACAAAAGCAAAAAGAAAAAAAGAAAAACGCAATCATTCATACATAAACACAACTCACTTAAACATATTTATAATATATATATATATATAAATTTACTAATAGCTTGCATTAGATTCGAGATAAACGCATTATTATGTTTTTTTCGTTCACAACTCGAACGACCAGAAACAGAAAAACCAACAACAAATGGAAATTCGAAATGAGCGGCATATTTAAGAACAAAAAAGAAAAACAAACAAACAAACAAAAAAACAGTAAAAAGAAAACAAAATTTATTTTGCAAATTTTCTTGTGTATGTAGTTCGAACGACAAATATATAAAATCTATATAATTATTAACAAACGCAAAATAGTTTAAACATGGCAACTACAAAACAAACGATGCGTCACTTGATTCCGTAATCGTTAAATCATTATATATATATAATTAAATTCTTATTTTAAATAAATTATATGTAGACACACACTCACACCCATTAGACACAACAGATTTTTCCTTTTTTCCACTCCAACAAAAAGAAGAAGAAGAAAAACAGTTGTAACAAAAACTATTAAGTGAAGTTTACTATCATAAACTATATACAAAAAAAAAAAAAAAAAAACAAAAAAAGAAGAAAGGAAAAAGAAAACCGAACAATTACAATAAATCGAAACAACAAACTAATAATTTATTCGCATATTTTAGGTTTCCAGTGCTTAGACTATGTTCGCCTCCAGCATGCGCTGCTGTGCCACCAGACGCTCGAAGCCCAATCGACTGAGATCAAGAGTAGCATATTTACCATCTAATATTAGCTCGGCAATGGCTCGACCCACTGCCGGCGTCTGCTGTATGCCATGGCCGCTGAAGCCAGCTGCGATAAACAGATTCCTGTAGTGCGGATGACGTCCAATGATGCCATTGGCATCGAAGCAATTGTGATCGTAGTAGCCGGCCCAGCTGCTCTGCACCTTGACCGATTCGAAGGCGGGCACACGGCTGGCCAGAGTGGGCCAGACATCGGACTCAAAGTAGCCATGGTCTACGTCGAGCGTATCACAATTGGGTTCCTCATGATCCGCTGGACTGCGACCGCCCAGAAAATTGCCGCCCAGGCCATCGCGTCGGAAGTACGTGCCATCGGGATCGACAGTTAGAGGCGTGGCCAAGCCCGGACAATTGCGCCCCTGCGTATTAAAGACGTACACATATCGCTTGCGTGGCTCCACGGGCAGCGGCACGCTCAGCAGCTCCTTGCCAGTGCCAATATTAGCCAGACGTGCCACCTGTCCGGAATGTGCACCTGCAGCCAAGACGCAATTATCAAACTTCACAGTCTGTTTGCTATCATTGGCAGAGGTTATCACAGCAGCGGAGAGCTGACCAGCTGAATCATACTCAAAGCCCGTCACCTCACCATTGGCAAACTGTGCGCCATGGGCGCGTGCCTGTTTCTTGAAGCCCATCAGCAAGGCCCAAGGATCGAACCAGCCCTCCTTATTGACACCGTAGCAGCCCAGCTCGATGTCCTGTGTGTTGAGCCAGGGAAAGTGTTGCCGCAACGCAGCCGGCCCGAGCAGCTCGTTGCAGGCGCCCAGCTCATTCTGCAACTTGGAGTTGCGACTGAGGATTTCGGCGCCATTGCTGCTGGCCAAGATTAGATAGCCATGTGGCTGAAAGTTAAGCTCCACGTCGCCCAAATGGCTGCGGCAGTCGGATATGAAATCGTAGCCAAAAAGCGACATATTTATATTCTCCGCCAGCGAGAACTGTTGCCGCACGCCGCCCACTGACAGCACAGTCGATGCAGTCGTATACTATGTGAGAGATTACTCTTTAGGGCATGCTCTGCAGCTTTTTTTTTAGGCGCAACTTACGCCCGCATCCCGCTCCACAACCAGCACACTAAGGTTCTTTTGCTCTGCTCTCTTCTTCAACCAGTAGGCCGACGAGGCGCCCATACCACCGCCTCCAATGATCAGAACATCGCAATGTTTGGGCAGTCCATCTCCGCCAGGCGCAGATGCCTGCGTTCCGCTTAGCAATCGCAGCTGCGGCTGAACTGCAGCCGTTCGCAAAACACGTCCCAACCGCAGCATTTTTTACACTGACTCTCGGACATCTTGGCAACTGAGTGTTATGGCAATCAATTGACGAGCGCCGATTAGATTTCTCGTCGCTTATCAACTTAAGTAAATAAACTATACAATAGCAGCTAAACAACGCTACGATTAAGTCTATCTACACAAATATTATAAAAGTGTAAGCGGGTGACATTGTTGATTTTTGGATGCACTAAAATACGCGGAGCATGTGCGACTAGCTGCTGGCTGGGTCTGACGTTTGAAAAAATTTAAATATAAATTTTAATGAATGTGGCCATAGACAAGAAGATTGTTGCCGTACTAAAAACCTAGCCATCACATATTTTATATTTTTTTTAATATACATTCAATATTTTATTGAAATATTTCACATTAAATAGTACAGGTTTGCAGGCCTATTTAAATAGCCACATACTTTTAAATTATACTCTTATCCATACACTTTGAAGAGTGCTCTGTAAATATAATAGATGGATTAAACAACAAACTATAACTGATAAGGGCAATTTTAAATGATATAAGTAGATAAATATAGTCCTTAACATAAAAGTTTCCATAACATACCCGAACGGGGCAGATAAACTGTTAGCAGCTAAATTAAATGTTAGGGTGCTTGCAGGCTGTAAAAGCGGCTGTTAAGCTACAGCGTCTGCTTAGCTACAGCGTCTGCTTAGCTACAGCGTCTGCTTAGCTACAGCGTCTGCTTAGCTACAGCGTCTGCTTAGCTACAGCGTCTGCTTAGCTACAGCGTCTGCTTAGCTACAGCGTCTGCTTAGCTACAGCGTCTGCTTAGCTACAGCGTCTGCTTAGCTAGAGCGTCTGCTTAGCTACAGCGTCTGCTTAGCTACAGCGTCTGCTTAGCTACAGCGTCTGCTTAGCTACAGCGTCTGCTTAGCTACAGCGTCTGCTTAGCTACAGCGTCTGTTTATGTTAAAGGGGTTCTTAATTGTAGCACAAAAGTCTGCTGCAGAATTTTTATGACAAGTTGCAATGGCAATAATGGTTTCTTTAAACTGTTTCAGACAGTCGCATATTCACTGAGCAAACATAAATATATACATATATTTTTTTGTATATAAATATATATGGCTGACGAGAAATTATTGTGAGATTTAGAAAGATATGTACAAAGTTAAGAAAATTACTTTAGTCAAATGGTATACTATTAGAATTTGAAATTAAATTACGTAGGGATATCTACACAGACAACGTATGTACATACATATTCGTTTATATTATAGATGTATTTTAAAGATTCAGCTGTAAAAACTATACCAAATGCAGCAACACTAAACGCTCCTTTGAGCAGCTTATTTCGTATATATTTAAAGAGAATAAAATTAAATTTTAGGAGTTTCGCTAGTTGCTGTCGCAGTTGCAGGCTTTCTTTGGCTTTGCTGATTATGCTGCGTTTGCTGCGTTTGCTGTTTGTTGCCTCCAAATCTCTGACGCTTATTTGTGCCTCTAGCTGCAGGTGCTGATCTATTACCCGGCGCAGGTCTATTACCAGGCGCAGGCCTATTGGTTGGTGCAGACCTTTTGGCAACTGGTTCATCATGCTGCCAGAAATCACTAATTGTGTTGGGTTTCTGTAATCTATAAAATTAGAAACAGATTAGAAACAAAACATAAGAATTTTAGCCAGCGCGAACCCTTCTATACTATCGGGCAGCTCATCCAGGCTCATGAATATGTGTAACGTGGGTATTTGGCGCTTGACAACGATCTCTTCCAAGCCGTCCATTTGTGGTTTCCAGTGCTCCTCCACGCTGCAAGCAAACACTAAATATTCGAAACTGTTCAGCTAATTTACAGTTTAACAGCTTACGTCGTATAGCCCATGCGCGTGACCTGGTATAGCGGATGGCTACGCTTTAGCACCTCGGCACAGGATATGGTCCTAACAACGCCGCCACCAGAACCGCTCCACACCAGGCTGCGATATTCGCCTTTATCCAGCGCCGCCTGCGCATAGCAAATCACATTGCTCACCTTGGTGCCGCCCTTGACCTGTGGCACCAATTTGAATTTGAAAATAATCATTAAGCGTGAGTATAAGTTTTTGATTCACTTACGTGCATCCAGAGGAAATCCTTGTGCCCCTTTGGCATGCAATTCTCAAAGGGTAAATCCTTTTTGCTCAACTGCTGCTCCACATTCTCCGCTTTGCGATAGTGCATCATTTTGGCTAACCTATAGGCATGAAATGAAACCGATTAGCTATGCAATTTGATTAGTAGGCGAATTTCTAGTATATTGGGGCCCCTCGGCAGCAACCTTGAACCAGAATCGGGCATAATAATAATAACAGCTTTGCTGCTGCTGCTGCTGCTGCTGCGGTTACGATGCCTGAGAGCTCATCCATCCACTCATAAACTGTCTTGCGCAGTTATTGTCAGGACAGTCTGTGCAAATTGCATAATTGCTTTATGAGACGCGAGCGGCTCCGTTGCTTGGCCCAGGAGCCAAGCGCTAAAAAAACCCCCACGCTAAGCAAGCAACAGGTGCGGCTAGGGCGACGCTTAATAGCTCTACTTTCACTCAATTCCGTACAAAAAATAATAATAATAATAATTTCTAAACATAAATAGTTGCTTTAAAGGCCACATATCGAACCTTTGAAAAATGTTGTAAGTTTTTAGTGAGTGATTAAAATTGAGAGAAAGATGAATACATGAATACATTCATATAAAATTCATATATACATACATCATATACCATAAATAAACTACCCAGCAAAATTTTAGTCATTTCTTTTTCTCTTTTAAATCAAAATCTTTAACTCTAAAGCTGCCAGGCCAAAAGACTATAGAAAATTTTAAAACTAAAAGAATTTAGCTATTAATTAATGAAAGCTTTCATTTCATTCCAAATGTCCACTGCATAAATCAATCAATCAATCAATTTATCAAATATGTATCATCCCTTAATTGTCTTATCATTTCGGCCAAAATCTTAGCCCAAACCTTAGCAACTGCGCCGCGCTGTAGCGTGTTTGAGTATGGCGCATGAAGAGGAGTTCAAGTAAAAGTCAATAAAAAAGCATTTCTACAGCAATTAAATGCGCGCGGCTGCAGCAGAAATTTCCCATTAAATAAAATTCTGTTGGTGTCGGGCTCTAGACAACAAGGATGACAACCAACACAGCAGCAGAACGAGAGCAAGCGCGCGCACACACACACACACACACACACGCACAGCGGAACGTAGCATGCCACTTGTTGAGGCTAAACAACATTTAGTTGAAGGCAAAATAAATGGGGCAGGCAGCAAGAGGCCAGGGAATTGGAAATGGGAACGTGAATGCAGAGAGCCCTCTGAATTCGACAGCAGCAAACGAAAGTTTATTAATGAACTTTTTACAAAACTGTGTGTGGCTGTGGGTGGCATCTCATGACCCAATCAAACACCCACGCACACACACACACACAATTAACGTGTGTCCTACAGCAAGATGAAAACGCAGACAATTCTTAGATTCAATGCAGCAGAAATAGAAAGAAGCAGAACAAGAGAGCCGAGAAGAAGAAGAAGAAGAAAAATGAAATAAAATAAAAGCGAGTGGGTAGCTTGCGATGGTAGCTTTGGAATGTTACGAGGAATGCCTGCGAAATACCAGATGACAGGCAGGCAGGCAGGCAGGCAGGCACTGCTCTGACTGTCTCATTGAGAACGTCATCGTTATCATCATTATCGTGATTATGATGAACTCAACTGGCAGCAGCATTATCATCACATTATCAACGCCATTCTTATAAAGCACATTACAGACAATTATAACACTGTGCAACATAACACAGGCTTTTCCTATTTTTTATGAATGGAGAACTCAAAAATATCATACAAGTATATAAAAATAAAAAAATATTTATAAAATATTTTACATTAAAAAAAACTAAAAAGAAAATTAAAATTAAACTTGGAAAAGTAAAAAAAAAAAATTAAAAAAAAATAAAAAAAAACAAAATATATTAAATAGGTAAATTGAAAATAATTACTTAAAATAATTTAACAATTAGTTATAAAATATTTATAAAAAAAATTAAAAACAAAAATAAAATGTACAAAAAAATATTTAAAAAAAAAATAATAAAATACAAAAAATAATTAAATATAAATGGGTATTTATGCTAAGGTGAAAAAAACGTTTTCTTAATATTAAAATGAAGTCGAATATAATAAATATATATATAAATATTTGTACATATTGTATTTTAGTATTATTTAATTATTTTAATTTTTTTTTTTTAACAATCATTTTCAGCGAAACATTTTGTATGTCAACCAGTGTAATTCTATTTTGTGCGGAGGTTATTAACAAAACGAGCGTGGCGCATAAAGCAAAAGGACAAACTGTTTGTAATTGAGGAGGATTGCTGCAAGACATCTATATATAAATGGTTTTCGTGTGTGTGTGTGTGCGTTGTGTGTGTGTAAGACTTGTCTGTTGACAATAAAATAAGCACGTACTTTGAATTAACATTATATAAATTAAGTTAAATTCGTAAATTACTTCAAAAGGCTTTAAATTAGATTTAGACGTTCTGCTGCGCTGCTGCATATTTGCACGCACACGCACATACTTAGCAGCAGACACACACACACACACACACAAACACACACATGCACGTGCTCAAATACGCACACTAATACACAAACAATACAGGGGGTTAGCCATGAATGATATGAATATTGTGCGCCATTGTGGTCTATTCTTAACTTTTATTATTCGAAAAGTTGATAGAGACCAAAATGTATTGAGTAAATCTAAATGAAATGCATATTTCAAAATGTTTATTAATTAATTTAATATTGAAAATTAATATTTAATAAACATCCAAAGCTTAAATAGAAAAAAACATATATTTAAAAAAAAATTATATTTTATTTCTATTTTTAAAGCACTCAAAATAATGCATATATATTTTATTCACAATTTTAAATTCTATAAATTTATTTAAAATTTGTCTTTTTCCGCTTTTTTATATTTAGCAAATTTTTTATTCGCATTTTTCTGGCACTTTTATTTTTTACAGCATCCACTGTGCAGCACAAATATTTCATTTATTTGCAGCGCAACCCCAACAAGTTCCACAGCCGAGGGGGCGAGTCGACCTACTGCCCACTTGGCACCCCTCTGCATTCATTAGACATGCCAACAGGCAGCGGAACCGAGCTTAGCTCCTGGCCAAACCGCAGAGCCAGGATCATTTGAGGTTAGCAAGCCGTGGCCAACGGTTGATAGACGCGGCCGAAACGACTTGGCAAGCAGTAAGTGGCAGTGGCATTAGCTGTGGCATTGGCAGTGGCAATAAGCACAGATAATAATGACCCATTAGAAACTAACAAAGTGCCAGCAATCGACAATTGTTAAATGTGTGCAAAAACATTTCGAATTACACTTAATTTAGAGCTAATTTTAATTATAAACAACCACACACACACACACACAAATAAAAACTGGGCAATTTGTTACTGCCAATACATTGTTAATAAAATACATAGACGAAAAAAAAAATTGAAAACAATTTTGAATAGCGAACAGTCAACAGCGATAAAAACCAATAAACAAACCATAATGAAAAGCCAACTAAATTAACTAAATACCAAATTAATTGCGTGTAAACAAAATGTTGTAAATCAGCTACACAAATACGTAAAAACTGTGCGAAAAACGAAAGAGGAAAAATATCTAAGTGCGACATTGAAACAAACTATGGAAGCGTAGATTGACAATGAAATAAATTAATATAAAAATTTAAAAAAATCAAGATATATTTTTAAATCAACAAATTCTTATCAGTTGGCAAATAAATAAAATATAAATTGAAGTTCCAAAAATACATACAAAAAATAAACTTGAAAATAAAATAGATTTCTATCCTGTTAATATTGATTAACAATTTCTAAGCGTAACTGAATATTTCAATATTTAAATGAAATTTCTTTTATTTATTTTTTAATATTATTATATTTTTAGCTTAATAATAATTAAATTTTCTAAAAAAAATAATTTTTCATCATTTAACTTCGCTCAAAAATAATAAAAATAAAAACTGTTTTAAATAATAATAAAAACAATGCAAAAAAGTTAAATTTAAATTTTAATCCTAAAAAAAAACATTTAAGTCTAAAAAATAATGTACAAAAGCAAATGTTTACTTATCAAAAAGTTTTTACAAAAGTTTCGCACTGAGATATATAAGAAATAAGAATATAAGAAATTTAAATATAATATATATTTATATATATATTAAATGCAGAAATCTGAAACACAAATTCATTTACATTGTCTATAAATAAATAATATTTAAATAACATATATAACTATATTATTTTCAAATAACATTTCTACATATGTTTGTCTAATTTTACAACACGCTTACAAGTCGATTCAGTGAAAATATCAGCAAAAAGAAACAAATATATATATATATCACAATTATAATAGAAGCAATACGGCACAAAGATGGATAGCACCGAATTTCGAAAACGTGGCATGGAAATGGTCGAATACATTTGCAATTATCTGGAAACCTTGGGTGAACGGCGCGTTACGCCCAGCGTGGAGCCCGGATATTTAAGGCATCTGTTACCAAGTAAGTGGGCATGAATATATACATATAAATATATTTCTATATAAATACTCATTCAAAATATCACAATTTGTTTAAATACATTACAAGTTGTTAGCAGAATAAATTGCGCAATTTGTAAATGGTAAAAAAAAAATTATTGAAAGAATAAGGAAAAAAATTACTGGGCATAAAATAATTAAAAATGTATTTATAAAAAGCAAATTTATCTTTAGTTTTGATATTTTTTTATATAGCTTTTTATATTTTTTTATATATATATTTTATATTTTTTTATATTTATATATATATATTTTAAATTTTTTTATATATATATTTTATATTTTTTTATATACATATTTTATATTTTTTTATATAGTTTTTATATCTTAAAATTTAAAAAAAGAATTTTTAGTTTCATAAGAATTTTTAGTTTAAAAAAAAATAAATTCTTGAAATAAAAGGCAAAAATCAAAATATAAATTTACCAAATAATTCTAAGCATTCAGCGCCAGAGTAAAATCACTTAAAACTTTCTTTATATCAAGTTGGCAGAGTTCAATTCAGATGCCTTTAAGAACAAATCTATAGAGTCTCTCAAAACTATACCATTTCTGGTATACTGGTACCATTTCATTAATATTTCTGCAAACTAATATAATACACATTCAATATAAAGCTGAAGCGCCACAGGAGCCCGAGGACTGGGATCAAATTATGACCGATGTGGAGGATAAGATAATGCCAGGTGTTACGCACTGGCAGCATCCAAGATTCCATGCCTACTTTCCGGCGGGAAATTCATTTCCCTCGATATTGGGCGATATGCTGGGCGATGGCATCGGCTGCATTGGCTTCTCATGGGCAGCCAGTCCCGCCTGCACCGAGCTGGAGACCATAGTGCTCGATTGGTTGGGCAAGGCCATTGGGCTGCCGGATCACTTTCTGGCACTCAAGGAAGGCAGCACTGGCGGCGGCGTTATACAGGTAAAATAATACAGGCGACTTGTTTAATGGAGCAAAAATTATAGCTTAACATTGATGGCATAGACATCCGCGTCGGAGTGTGTGCTCGTCACAATGCTGGCGGCACGTGCCCAGGCCCTAAAGCGCCTGAAGGCACAGCATCCGTTCGTCGAGGAGGGACACTTGTTGTCCAAGCTGATGGCCTATTGCTCCAAGGAGGCGCATAGCTGTGTGGAAAAGGCCGCCATGATATGCTTTGTGAAGCTGCGTATTCTGGAGCCCGACAACAATGCCAGCCTGCGTGGCCAGACAGTTGGCGAGGCCATGGAAGAGGATGAATTGCAGGGGCTGGTGCCGTTCTTTGTGTCCACCACACTGGGCACCACCGGCTCCTGTGCCTTCGACAATTTGCCCGAAATTGGCAACGAGCTGAAAAAGTTTCCCTGCGTCTGGCTGCACGTGGATGCCGCCTATGCGGGCAACAGTTTCATATGCCCCGAGCTCAAGCCGCTGCTAAAGGTACATAGATCTCTCACTCTCTCTCTCTCACTCTCTCTCTCTCTCTCTCTCTCTCTCTCTCTATACATACAATCAAATGTCGAAAGATAGCTCTCGCTCTAAACAGTTCAGTATGCTAATAAACAGGGCATCGAATTCGCTGACTCATTCAACACGAATCCCAACAAATGGCTACTGACCAATTTTGACTGCTCGACACTTTGGGTGCGCGATCGCATCCGTCTGACATCAGCTCTGGTCGTCGATCCGCTGTATCTCAAGCACGGCTACTCGGATGCGGCCATCGACTATCGTCATTGGGGAGTTCCACTCAGCCGTCGCTTTCGTTCACTAAAACTGTGGTATGTATCCAAAAAAAACGACCCTTGGGCGACAGTCGAGGCGTAAATGACTTTGTTGACTATTCTCAACTATTTTATTTATTTATGTTTTTTGGTTATTTTTTTTCTACTTTTTTTGTGAAGTGCCAAACTTGTTGCTTAGCCATGAGTATACTTGACTCAAAGCATGTGCCTTTATTATTTACTTGCGATTTAGTTATAAAAACAACAAATTTCGGCAATAGCAGCAGATGATCATGGAGTAGAGACGCACCTAAGCCTAGCATCAATTATTAGAGTACATTTTTTATTTTATTCAGTTACGAATTGAATTTTCAATGTAATTTATTTGATGACTATTCTGAATATTTCATAGGAAACACTTGAGTTATTTAATATGCTTCAGATGACTTGCTAATTGTGCATATATTTGATGTGAAGTATATGGGTTATTGTTGAATTGAGAGGAATAAGCGAGTGACGTAGGTTGAATACCTTTTAGAATATATTTATAGAAGATATGAAATAGTAACCAATTCTTAATTTAGAAATAATAATAATAATAGTACTCAATATTGGAGCCTACACTAATCTAAAATTGATGCACTTTCTTATGAAACCTAAAATTTTGTTAACAGAAATACAAGTTTGAATATTTCAGTCAAGCATAATCGACTGCATAATACCTGTTCAGGGAAAATTTCTGACAAAATCAAAGTTTTCTATTTGCCACGCCCCAATGGGCAAAGCATTTCATTCATAGTTCAATCTATGAATAAAAGGAGCAGTGACCCAACTGAAAAACTTCGCTGGTCTTGTCTTTAAGACTGAGCTACATATTGCCGCCCCCAAGAGATCCAATCCTTAAAGTAGGTCAACAAGTCAGAGTCAACAATTTTGTTTTGATAGATTCAGCAGCAGCAAACCATTAAACAAATTTTGGGAATTATATTCTCTAGATTTTTTTTTAATTTATTCAAAGAATCGATTACTTGCAAACATGAATTATACTCTCAGTAATCTTTAAGTAAATAACTCACATTATGACTGATCTTGAGAGAAAGTTATTTAGGCAACGGAACGTCTGGAAATTGTGTTGTAAGCTAAGCGATATACTCTTGAAAATGTGAATCAAAGCATCAGCTTATACCTCACACCTCATACCTCATCCCCCCTAACTCATGCCTTGTACTTCATACCTCGCACCTTATACATCATACATCACACCGTCATACCTCATACTTCACATCTCACACCTCATACCTCATACCTTATATCTTATACATCATACCTGCTACCTCATCTATCTATCTATCTATATCTGTCATTATTATTTAATTATCTTGGCAGGTTTGTGCTGCGCTCTTATGGCATATCCGGACTACAGCATTATATACGACATCATATCAAATTGGCCAAACGCTTTGAGGAGCTGGTGCTCAAAGATAAACGTTTCGAGATCTGTAATCAAGTCAAGGTGAGTTACGTTTTGTCCATTTCCATTTGATTTTATGGACTTGGCCCAATACAGCAATTAATCATGTAACGAGTTCAAAGCACTTTTTGTTTACACGCAGCAAGTTTTATTTATATATAGATATTTTTTTTTCTCTTTTCTTTTGGCCTGTGGTAGATTTTACAATCGAAATGTGTGGGCGTGCGGGCTATTGTGATGCATGTTAAACATTTATCAAAGTTAATGTTGTTGTTGAGGAAATTGTTTGGTTGTTTTGGCAGCGACTGACGCAAATAACATTGACTTTGACTTAACTAAAATTCAATTATGAAATTTGTCTTTGGCGCTTGTAAAACTATTTCCAAATTTCCACCAATTCACACTAGCAGCAGAGACGAACGTGCGGAATTGCACGCCAAATGCCAAAATTCCAATCGAAACTGCTGCGAAAATCGGATAATTGAAGTGTTTTGGCATAATTGGCACACAACATTTTGTTTAAAGGCAGCCCAAAACAGCAGAAGAAGAGGAAGAAGAAGAATAAGAGAGAAAAAAGAAGTGTGAATGATTCATGCGGAATGTGCTGGGCGAGCAGATACCCTCGAATTTGATATGATTTGACATTGGCCTATGGGGAATCATGAGTTTTTTAGCTTAAAATTTAATTCAAATTCTGAATATTATTAACTTGCTTTTAGTATTGCCAGATATGGATTTAGGCATAAGATATTGTTGTCTAATGAAAGAATGGAGTTATGCTAGGCTGTTAATATAAAATTTTGCCTTGGGAGATAGATTATATGTGATATAAGGACAGATATAATCTTAACTCTATCAAAAAAAAAATAAGTCAAAGATCATATTTACGTCAATAAGTATTTAAGATATTGAAAAAATCTATCCAAACAAACAGTTTTTAAACCAATTGCAAGTATTTTAAAGTAGAGAAAGGCAGATAATCTTCCCTGAAGAAAGAAAAAACATATAAAGTCTCATCATCTCAGGCGATAGGCCTGAAAGATACCTCTACCTCTAACCACTAAATACCTCCCATTCAGCACGCCCTCAATAAAGTACAGGGTATTTAAAGTGAAACATGACGCACTAATTGACAACTGCTTGAGGGCCTCCGTTTCTTAGCCACTAAATTCGATTGGCCTTTTTTTTTTTTTTTGTTTAGTTTCATGACCAACCGCACGTCACATCACGTAATAAGGCGTTCACATTGCGTATACGCAATGTCATTTCAAGCTAAACAACTGTTTGATATTTATTCTTTTTGTTTACTTCTAACAATAGCGATTAGATCTATTGAATCGAGTTTCATTCAACTGTTCAATTGCAGCTGGGCTTGGTTTGCTTTCGCCTCAAGGGCGGCGACAAGCTCAACGAGAAACTGCTGAGCGCCATCAATGAGTCGGGCAAATTGCATATGGTTCCGGCCAGTGTGAACGAACGTTATATCATACGCTTCTGTGCGGTGGCACAGAATGCCACTGCCGAGGACATTGACTATGCCTGGGACACCATTGTGGACTTTGCCAATGAGCTGCTGGAGAAGGAGCAGCACGACGAGATCACCGAGATCATCAATCGCAAGAAACAGGATACGCTCGCGCAGAAGCGTTCGTTCTTCGTGCGCATGGTCAGTGATCCGAAGATCTATAATCCGGCTATCAATAAGGCGGGCACACCGAAACTCTCGATGGAGCTGCCCTCGCCGGTGATCAGTCGCGGCAGTGCACCCATAATACGTACTCAGAGCTCGGTGGATCACAATTCATGGATATCCTGGCCGCTGGCCTTTCTCTTCAACAGCAACAACGAGGAAAAGGGCAGCAATTGCTCGTTGCGGTAAGAGTTGGGAGACTTTTCTTTTTTCTTCTTCTTTAATTTAGGTGTTCAATGCTTCCGCAGCTTTCGACACTTGGACACCAATGTGCGTCCGACTTCATCGCGTCGCAATTCGGGCGCTGGTTCGTCGCCCTCGCCCGAGAATGAGATCGGCTTTGTGAATGTGCAACAGCAACAGCAACAACAACATTATCAACAACAACAACAACAGCAGCAGCTGCAACAGCAGCAGCAACAACAGTTGCAATCGCCGCGTAAATCGCCCATGGTGCTGCGCAAGGCATCCTCCACCCGAGAAAATCACAATTGAAAAACTCAATATGAATACGAAGCTCAAGAACCAAAACCAAAAATCAAATCCAAAACTATTTAAAGCGCGCCTAATCGAACGCCTAGTTGAATTCTAGACCAATTTACAATTTAACGAACATTCCTTATAAATATCCAGCTCAAATATATATATATATATATATATATATATATATATATATATATATATATATATGCATATATTTATACTTAGTATGATAAATACTAACTAACCTAGTCAACTTTTAGTCAACTCCAAATTTTGTTTGCTGCTCAATAGATCTATTTATAAAATAATATACCTAAAATAAATAAATAGCATATTACGCACCGTTCAAAAATTGTGTTTTCATAAATATCTAAAAATAAACATAAATGTTGATAAATAAGAAAATATTTAAATATAAATATATTTTAAATTAATTATAAACAAATGCTTTTAAATACAATAAACAATAATCAGATACATTTAATTATATTTATTTTAAAAAACTATTATATTAAATTTAAATTTAATTTTAAATTATTATATTTAAATTTTTTAACCATATACAAATTTATCTGTCATAATTAATATCTTAGGGAATGATGATTTTTTTAATACAAATTTTTTCACCATTTATTTATATATTTATTTTTTAATTAAAAATAAATAAACGCAAAAAATCAGCAATTTATAAGATTCTAATCATGACAAAAAGAATTTATTTAAATCATTAAAAACTAAAAAAAAATATATCTTGCCTTGCATATATAAAATATGTGTAGATAAAGGTAAAAGTTGAGCAACAACTTGGTTATCTTTTACTAATATTATTTAATGACTGTTCACATTAAAATATATTTCTGCAATAATGAATTAATTATGCAAATTAGTGAAAAAATAAATGAGAATTGTAAGCTCAACACCTATTTTATGTCAATATTTATAAATGTTTGTGCATAAATAAAAGTTTGCTTAACAAATGTTGTCAATATTCTTTTTTGGGATATTGTAAAATATACTAACTCTTAACGTATAATATATATCTTATCTTATATACATATGTGTATTAACAACTAATTTGAACCAGTCATGCAATTAGTTTGAAGCTCAACATTAAATTGAAAACACGTAAAGTACAAAGTCGAACTCCAGTAAACTCAACTGACATCAAACAAAAAATTCCTTGCACCCAGCTTAATTTATAAATATTTTACCAAGTATTATAGTTTCTTTATTTAACAAAAAAAAAAAAGTATAATTATAGAACACAAGATGATGTCAAATTCAAGCTAAAAAAGATTCATTTTTGCTTATCTAATG
Organism: Drosophila anceps; assembly: GCA_035045945.1. NCBI lineage: Eukaryota > Metazoa > Arthropoda > Insecta > Diptera > Drosophilidae > Drosophila > Drosophila anceps. The sequence continues at coordinate 3,116,943 of JAWNON010000073.1, forward strand.
AAGATGGATAGCAAAACATTTCCTTAACGTGTGCTGAGGCATAGTTTTTATTTTGGATACGAGCAGCTATGATTATTTTTTTTTTTTTTTTTTTGTTAGCCAAGCACAATTACGCTGAAGACAATATCGTAAACATATATTTGGACAGATGTGTATGGTAATCAATTGATTTACTACTGTGATTTTTAGCCGGTAAACAGAACATCATTTTCACAGCAATTTTTGTGATGATGCCATGAAGATGACGTTGTCCAAATGAGCCAAAAGCAATTGTTCTTAAGCGCAAAAATTGGATTATGAGTCAGTCGGTGAACCAATTAAGGAAAATATATATGTATATATATATATATATTGATATACATGTAGACAAAATTAATGGCAATAAGTAAATGAATTGTAGAAGATTCTCTCGTTAGCTTTATCATATGTTCGCATTTTGGTTCTTCTTTAAGATATCCAGAGTTTCCTGCTTTTTGACAAAGATCTGCACCAGTTTATCCACATAGGAATCCTTGGCAATGGGCGAGATCTCTTTGAGGCGATTGTTTTGTATGTCCCAATTTAGATATTGCGGGGCTTCAATTTCCGTACTAATCGTGACTTGAGATTGCGCCGGATCCGGGCGACTAGATTGAGACGAATGGATAGCGGATTTATCAATGGATTTAAGCAATGTGCTATACATACTCGTATCTCCATTCATTTTTTTGCTGGCCAGATAGGACGACACACTCTTGCCAGGACTCTCATTGAGTAGCTTCATCATGTTGTATGCTCCGATTGGTGATTGTTTCACAATTGAATACTGCGGCATATTGGCAACGATACTTGGCTGAGCGGCATCTAGCTTGGGGTCAGAGCTGGTTCTGATCTTCTTCACGAGACGCTGCAAGAGACTCTCATTTTCACTCGCATCGACTACTGGTTGCACTGGTTGCTCCTGCTGTTGCTGTGCCAGCAGTTGGCCAAACAGCTGCAACTTGGAGTTATCAATCTGTTCCACAGGCTTCGGCTGTGCCGCCAACTGTTCGACGACCGTGAGCTCAGCTATAGGCAGTGGCTGCGTTTTCTGCACCATGGCCAACAGCTGATCCACGGTGGGATATTTTACGCCCTGTGTGCCAGTCGTTTCACGTTCGCGTCGTTTGCTCTTCTTTGGCTGCAACAACATGGCCTTTCGCTTCTTCTTCTTCTTCTGCTTCAGCTCCAACATTTTGCCATCATTTGTACCACAGAATTGCTGTTTGCTTTTGTCTACTTCTGTGTCTATGGCATTCTGCTGATCATCGTGCTCGATGCGACTCAGTAGAGCATCCAAGTTCGGCTTAATCTTTGATGTATCCTCATAGTCACTGGGCAGATAGCCCAATTGTCGCAGATATACAATCGGTGACTCCCAGTTCTTGATCAAGTCCCGCACAATTGCATTATAGTTATTGTGAAAGCCTAGCTTATCCATCGACACTCTATCTATGCCAGCCCCAAGGTAAGCCAAGACAAAACTACAGATCCATAGAAAGCACAAAGGTATACGCATTGCGCCTTAAATGGACTTTTTTGGTTAACAATTTCTTAAGAAATTACATGTAAGCTTATTTTTTTTATAGCTAACTCTGAGTTTAATATCAAAGCTAGAGTGGTTTGTATGTATATTATGTATAGCTATAATAAAAATAAATTGCAAAATAATATAAAATAAAATAAATAGTATTTATTACATATTATATTTCATTTTATTACTTGTATATTACATATATTATTTTATAATACATTTTTTAAATATTAAATTTTTACCTAGAGTTATTCTCTATAGCTTGTTTTTGCATCAAGAATACATAAATATCTTGGCTAAAACGAAAATACCCCTTTAAGCTATTCACCATAAGTACAGGGTATGCCACGCTCTTTGCCAGTTCCTAGAAATTACCTTCTTAACTGGTTTAGACCAACAGTTTCATATTTGAATGAAATCTTTGGGCCAAAAGTTAACTTCAAAGCTCGCGCAAAAGTTTTCAATTAGCAATCAAATAAATGTTGAAGCTACTGGCGCCGATAAAACCAAAAGTCACAATCGTATAAATCAAATAACGTGCAAAAACGATAACAAAATAGCTTTAAAAGTGTTTTTTAAGTTTAAATCTGTGACATTAACATATATAGGCACAAAACCAGTCAAAATAAATGAGATGCCAAAGTGGTGAATTGATGAAACTCAAAGCAGAACAAGAAAAAGACTATGTGAATATGTGAGCTTCGTTGTCAAGCGATTTGACAATGACGAAAGCAAAACTTAAAACAGAACACACACAAATTGTTCAAAGATGAACCATGATTGGTGTTTGGCAGTGCCAACTATATAACTATATCTTATAATTAATGGGCCAGACGCAGCGAATTTTGGCAATAAATTCGACGCTGGGATGGTGCCAGGCGGATGGACGCCACAGAGCCTCGGGCAATTTGAAGTGTGACCGCGTAAACTGAATATACGGTTTATATTTAGACAAACGACGTCATTCCCATTGTGAGTGAATGAAAGTCTCAAGCCGCACTCTGTGTGCGAAGAGTTGCGTTGCGTTGCGTTGAGCTGTGTTGAGTTTGATCATAAAGCCGACAAAAAGCAGATCGTCAGGCCGTGGCCAAATAGCAAATACGCCAAGTCATCCACTGTCAATGTCTCGCAAAGACCGCACTTTGCCCAGGCGTAAGGCGCGTGCGCGCATGAATCAGCGCACGAATTTTGTGTGGCTTGGCTTGGCTTGATTGAATATGTATGAGGGCGGCAGCTAACTAACTTGAACTGTGGAACCAAGCAGGTCTAGATGAAATTATATAAGCCTTAGGTACTAACTCAACTCAATTAGCACTCGCAGAAATCTCGCAGTTGGCATACAAAGCATTTTCATTCATTCATGCTTTTCTCTAGGTATTAATGAGCATTCACTGAGATCTATTTACACACAACGCCCACTCACACCCACAGCCAGCCACCCACACGTTATAAATTGTATTGCAATTGGGTCTTTCGCTTACGAGATTCCAATGAAGTGGCAAATACGTCATAGAGTGCCACATGCAACACACAAACACACACACGAAAGCCGTTCAACTGTTAATCATTTTGGCCAACTTATCTATTTGCTCAATTATTTGCCACTTTTGAAGCATGTGTCAAAAGTTATTCCCCGTTGCCAAAAAAAAACTTAGCAAAAAAAAAATAAATAAAAACTTCAACAAGCTTAGTTAAATACACTTGGTGAGAATTGGTTAAACACTCCTCTTCCTCTTTCTTTTTTTTGCATATTGTCTAATGCGTATTTCAGGCACGTCTTCTAATACTTCTCTTCTGACTATTCAAAAAGTTCCCCGAATAATGGTTGAAATAAAAAAGGGAGAGAGAGAGATTAAAAATAAGAAGAAGCGACAAATCCGGCTCATGATTTCGAACGGGAAACGTGCGAGTTGCGGTGGGCGTGGCAACGATTGTGTAAAACTAATTAAAACCAACAATGCATAACGAAATGTTAATTTTGCTTCTATTAAGCAATCATTATAACAAATGATTGTGGTTTGAACTTTTAATTGTCATTTAGAGATCATACGTTTTGCGTTCAGATATTATTATATGATTTATGTATGTATATATCAGAGCTGTAGGAAATATTTTATATTAAATATGAAATATACTTACAATTTGTATGAAAAATTTGCATTTGCTACGAACAGATTCGGCAGATTATTGAATTAATTTGCATAAATTTAAACAGAAATTGTTTATAAATTCATAAGAGTTTTTAAATATTTTTTCATTTATAATTCATTTTTTATTATTATTATTTTTTATTTTTAATTATTTATTATTATTATTATTATTATTATTATTATTATTATTATTATTATTATTATTATTATTATTATTATTATTATTATTATTATTATTATTATTATTATTATTGTTATTGTTATTATTATTGTTATTATTATTATTATTATTATTATTATTATTATTATTATTATTATTATTATTATTATTATTATTATTATTATTATTATTATTATTATTATTATTATTATTATTATTATTATTATTATTATTATTATTATTATTATTATTATTATTATTATTATTATTATTATTATAACTATTATTTATTATTATTATTATTATAACTATTATTTATTATTATTATTATTATTATTATTATAACTATTATTATTATTTATTATTATTATTATTATAACTATTATTATTATTTATTATTATTACTTATTATATTATTCTCAATCTTATTATTTTTTTACTGTACACATTTATTTCATATTTATTTTTTAAGTATTTTATAATTTTCTTTATATAAATAAAATTTAATACAATTTTACTTCATTAATATATTATAATTTAATTCAATTTTATTTTGGTACGTATACGTAATGTTGCCTTCCCTTTTTTTTCAATGAAACTCTAACCTATGCCAATAATTGTTCTGATTCATACAACAAATATCAACCGAAGATAGTTTTTCCCAAACACCCTTAAAGCCATTTTTATTTCTTTCTATATTTTACGTATAATAGTTGAGAACATATGCGTAATTTCAGCTGTTATTTCTTTTCAGCGCAACTCAAACCTAATTGATTCACTCAACTAAAGTAAACTATCTCAGCTTTCCCAACTACCCTTAAAAAGTTTTCCCATTTATTTATTATTAATATATTTAACTTATACTTACTATTCTAGTCAGTATACGTAATCTTGTCTGTTCTCTCTTATGTACTCTAACCTATGCCAATAATTGCTCTGATTCATTCAAAAAACATCAACAGAAGTAAACTAATTCAATTTTCCCAACTACCCTTGAAGTCATTTTTGCATTTTAGCAAACTGTAATTAACATAGCATGCATTTAATAATATATATATATACATATACATATATATATAAATTGTCTTCACAATTAAAATGCTTCTACATAGCCAAATGTAATGTGCTATTAATAAAGACTCAATCAGTTTCAAATCGCTGCACGAAAAGCCTTTCATTTCGCATTCAAGCCATATAATTAAGGCAAGCAAAGCAAAAAAAAAATATGAAATAATGTTTCCCGGCAGGGATTTTTTTTTTCATTTCTCAAATTGAATTCAAAACTAACCGAAACAACCTACACAAAGCGCGCGCGCAACGAACTGAGGCTTGCGGCGACTCAGCAATTTGGCAAAAGCGGGTTTCCCAAAAACGAATCCACTACGTCGAAGGCGGCAAAGTACAGTGCAGGTAATTTGAGAAAGAAGACAACAAATACGAGAGAGATAGAGAGAGCTGAGCAGAGAGAGAGAGAGAGAGAGAGAGAGAGAGAGAGAGAGAGAGAGAGCTAGCGCGAGAGAGAGCGTGTGCGTGTGTTCGTTATAAAAACGATTGCAGTATCTAGCAGCGAGCCATTCGCGCAAAGGAAGCTGCAACGAGCACAACGTGGCAACGGATTAAAGTGAGCGAGATACAACAGTGTTGCCTAGCTTTGGGCAAAGTGTTAAAGTGCTTAAGAAATTACCAAAAATAATAAAAAAAAAAAAAAGTGTTAAGTGCCTTAAGAATTCCAACAGAAAAAAATACAGCAAAATGAATGTGGAAGAGTTTCGTAAATACGGCAAGGAAGTGATCGATTATATATGCGAATACGGCAGCAATATTGAGGAGCGCGATGTGGCGCCCACACTAGATCCTGGATATTTGAAAAAACTACTGCCAGGTAAGAAATCAGCCAATCAACCAAAAATACGACCATAAATAACCCAGTTAAACTCGTCTATTTACAAACAATTTATAAATAATGCGCGTATAAATTTGCTCATGTAATTATAAATATATTTTGTTTGGTTTTTTCTTCTTCTTATTTTTCTTTTACTCAATGGAATGCAAAATTCATTCAAAATGTAGAAAAGTGTTTGCACTATTTTAATGTCGTGCAGAAAAACTATATATTTTGTTTATAAACTAGAAAATATTGCCAGTCAGAGCTGGTTGAGAGATCGCTGGGAATAAGCGCAAGTAAACAACAATTAGTTAAAGGCTTCTAAACAAATTAGCAAAACCGAAAAATAAATTTCACTTCACACAAAATATTCAAGAAAAAAAAAATAGAGGAAAACAAATCTTCAACAACTACAACAAATAATATTAAAAAAAAAAAATAAAAAAACCTCCACTCAACAGACACTTGAGAAACTTGTGGATTTCATGTTGACTAATTGCGAGCAAACAATGCGAATTGACTTGTAGCTCTCTAGAAGCCCACATGGTAACCGTGAATCCATGAAAAAATGATATAAAAAAACAACAATTTATATGTTTTTTTTTTTTAAATAAAAAACTGTATGTTTCACTGTAGCGTGGGCACGATTTGGGGCATCAGGCAGTTGGGTCATCAGATTTTTGTGCTTTTTCAAGCGAATTTCGAGCGAATTGCGCACAGTTAGTTAAGCTAAATATTTACGTTTGATGAATACCGCAACAAAACAAATCAATTAATTAGGCGAATACACACACACACACACACACACACACACACACACACACACACGCTCGCGCACACTCTCAGGTAGCAGTAGATAAAGATTTGTTCCAGCACAAATCTTGCTGATCTTTTCCGCACGCTGCCAAAAATAACAAAACGTATAGCAACAGCTTTATAGGTGCTAAAAGATATATATAAACTATAGACATACTCTCTATATATATATATCTACTACAGACTTAAGCTAAACTGTTTCCATGGCCAACTAACGAGCTGTCTTGATTTGTTTACATTGCAGCTGACGCGCCCCAATCACCCGAATCGTTTAAAGATGTGCTCGAGGACTTTGAACAAAAGATAATGCCAGGTGTCGTGCACTGGAATCATCCGAAATTCTTTGCCTACTTTCCATCGGGCAACAGTTTTCCCTCGGTGCTGGGCGATATGCTGAGCAGTGCCATTGGCTCCATTGGCTTCAGCTGGGCCAGTTGCCCGGCTGCTGCGGAGCTGGAGACAATTGTAATGAATTGGTATGCCAAGGCATTGGGTCTGCCCAAGGCATTCATTTCGGATGCACCTGGCAGCACAGGTGGCGGTGCCTTGCAGGGTTCTGCCTCGGAATGTGTGCTGGTGTCGCTAATCACGGCACGTGCGCGGGCCATTAACGAGCTGAAGGGCCATACGACCGTGCATGACAGTGTCTTTCTGCCCAACCTGATTGCCTATGCTAGCCGGGAGGCGCACTCCAGCGTCGAGAAGGCCACCAAAATGGCGCTGGTGAAGTTGCGCATCATCGATGCCGATGAACGTGGACGCATGCGTGTGGATCTACTGCAGCAGGCCATACAGAATGATGTGAATGCCGGTCTGACGCCGTTCTTTGTGGTTGCCACAGTGGGCACCACCGGTGGCTGTGCCTTCGATGATATCTCCGAAATTGGCAAGGTGTGCCGACAGGTGTCCAGCATTTGGCTGCATGTGGATGGCGCCTATGCAGGCAACTCTTTCATACTGCCCGAAATGCGTGTGTTCTCCGCTGGCCTGGAGTACGCCGACTCATTCAATACAAATCCCAACAAGCTGCTCCTGACCAACTTTGATGCGTCCGCATTGTGGGTGCGCGATGTGATGATACTGAAGAGCGCACTCAACGTGAATCCCTTGTACTTGAGGCACGAGCACATGAATGGCGTGGACTACAGACACTATGGCATACCGCTGAGTCGTCGGTTTCGTGCGCTCAAATTGTGGTTCGTCTTTCGCACCTATGGCGTGAAGGGACTGCAGGAGTACATACGTAATCACATGGTGTTGGCTAAAAAATTTGAGATGCTGGTGCGCAAGGACGAACGCTTCGAAGTGCGCAACGATGTGCACCTGGGTCTGGTGTGCTTTCGCATGCGGTAAGTTTGAGAAAGCAAAAACTAAATCCTCTCCTTTACTACAATAATATCTTTGTATTTATGCCAATCCGCAGCACCGGCGATGAGCCCAATCATCTGCTTTTAGCACAAATCAATCATTCAGGCAAAATGCACATGACGCCGGCCAAGTTCAATGGACGCTATGTGATACGCTTCTGTGTGACGTATGAGCATGCCACGGAAAAGGATATACTGGATGCCTGGAGTCAGATTAAAGGCTTCGCAGAGGAAATACTGCGTGATGCTCAGCTGGAGATCAGCTCGGCGCCGGCCACACCCGAAACAGAACGCACCAGCTCAGAGCCAACGGGGCCAGTGTCTGGCAAGCCGCCCATCAAGAAGAAGCTGACGCGCACAAAGTCCTTGCGTTTCTCCTTCACACGCAGCATATCACGCGAGCAGTTCCAGAGCCAAAGCGAACATCTTATGGATGGCTGTACGCCCATTTTGGTGGTGGATCCCAAAACGATACAGCAAAGTTTTCAACAAGCGGCAGAGGATAATCAAAGCAACAACAAAAACAATAATAATAATACAAAGCTAAAGGATATCTCTGATGTGGACACAGATGAGGCGAGCAATTGAGGCGCAAGGAAATGCAAATTTGTAGATAGTATTAGCTGTGTTTTTATTGAAGTTTAGAAACGAGCTGCAATGAGGCCTGTGTACCTAAAATCGAACGATTTGAATTTGCTCAATTTGAATTTAAGTACATATTTATATAGTTTTTAAGTTGCGCTGCTAATTTTCATTTAATTTATTGCTGGGTTCCTACATATCAATATTATTTAGTTAAAGCTCTCATGAACAACAAAACAAAACAAAACACAACAAAAAACCACTTATTTATAAACATAAACATTTACTTAGCATTTGATATGCGCATTTTTTTATTAAAAATATATAATTAACTACAAAAAAGCTTTTTGTTCACTTTATTTGCGAATTGAAAATTTCGCAAGCGACTTCTAAGCGAAGCTTTTAGAGCTTTCAGCTCGTTACTTAAGTGAAAGGGAGATGGCAATAATCGTGCACCCTTGATTGATCGTGTCAATTGTTTGCATGCAATTTAACTTTTCTGATTGCATTTAAATAACAAACATCAACAATTATATGTCAATAATATAAATTCTAGCGCACAACTGCCGGGAACTTTTGTAACTAACCCAGGCAAGAAAATAACACAGAAAAAAACAAAAACAAAAACATTGCAAGCGCGCTTACCCTTTATGCTAATGCCTTCCCGCTTGCTATCTGACAGTTTGACCTCGAACAAATGTTGGTTTTTAGCTCCAAATCACTTTAACTGACACTTTAAGTTATGCTTAGCACTTGCACACAACTTATTTATAATAATTCACAAATCTTTAACAAGCCACATGTATGAGCGCACAGCTGGCCGATTAATACGATTGCCGGCTGGCGCAAACTATCGATAGCAGAGGCACGACTGCACCATCGTGCTAATCGATTATTGTTTTTTCATCGCAGCAAAAACGTAAACAAAACACAACCGGCGCCTTTAATTGTTAAACGTTTGCATTTATTAGTAATATTAATATTCAATATGCCCAACTGGAATCAAATACAGTCGCAACTGCGCAGCTCAAACAATCCCGTTGTGTTCTTTGACGTAGCCGTGGGCACAACGGTAAGTGAATAATTTAGAATTTAATTATTTACTAAATATTTAATCACTTGCAATTGGCAGGAAATTGGACGCATGATTTTTGAGTTATTTGCGGACACTGTGCCGCGCACAGCCGAAAACTTTCGACAATTCTGCACGGGCGAGTATCGGCCGGACGGAGTGCCCATTGGCTACAAAGGCGCCAGCTTTCACAGAGTCATCAAGGATTTCATGATACAAGGCGGAGACTTTGTGCAAGGCGATGGCACTGGAGTAACCAGCATATATGGAAACACATTTGGCGATGAGAATTTTACGTTAAAACACGATTCACCTGGTCTATTGGCGATGGCCAACAGCGGGCGAGACACCAATGGCTGTCAATTCTTCATCACCTGTGCCAGGTGTAATTTCCTGGATGGCAAGCATGTGGTCTTTGGTCGAGTGCTCGATGGTCTGTTGATCATGCGAAAAATTGAGAATGTGCCAACGGGACCCAATAATAAACCAAAACTACCGGTTACTATATCGCAGTGTGGACAAATGTAGCATAATTGTGTTTTGTATAATACATTTACAATACAGTACAAGACGAGTATAACGACCACTTATCTACTATATATGTATGTCTATAATTGTCTAAATATCCTTGTTGTAGTAGGGATAGGATGGTACCATTTCCTTCTCCTTAAGCAGAGTCTGACAGTCCTCAATGAGAAAGCTGAAAAGTTAAATATATATAAATATTAGTTGATTCACTTATATGATCTCTCTAGGTATACCCACTCATAGTATAATGGCACAATAGGCACTGTAGCTAAATGCCATAGCGAGTGTGCATCGAGTATCCATAAGATAGGCGGAAAATCCAATAGTTCCAGGCTCATAGCCATAGCGAATAGCACGTAAAAGCGTAAAATGCGTCTGAAATAGGGCCTTCGATTGCGCACACGCTGACACCAGATAAACCAGCCCACAGCATTCAGCACGCCCGTCGCAATATTCACTTTCATATTAAACGAGTAATTGAATTTGCCCGTGCTCAGATAGGCAAAGTAATTAATGTAGTACGAGACGCAGGCCAAGGTAATGACGCCTCTCAAGAAGAGTGAGTAGCGATGCAGCATGCGCATGAGCATGCAGTAAAAGGAACACAGCACAATGGAGTAAGCAAAGGCATAGTCCAACAGCTCAGTTATGGGAAAATCTCTGGTATGAAATATAGCCGACCAAATCCAGCCATTTAGACATACCTAAAAGAGAGCACATTGCAATACGTTATGTAATTGACAGAAACTCCTGAAACACTTACCAAAGCAAAGATGTGGGCGAGCATATAGCAGGGACTATCTGGACGCACTGTCCAGCGAAATTTGCGCAACATACGAAAATGCATGATAAAATTTAGTACAGAGAATATAACTGATGCTGGCTCCTGCATGCCAAACAACCGTAGAAACGGCCATTTGCCATAGAACTGAGGTATAGGCCAGCCTCGCTCCATAAAAGCAAAGACTGTGCGCCACATGCAGCCATAGGAGCATTCATCTGTGCAGCGCCATCCAAAGAGGCGATCAAATATCGTTTGGCCATAGAAGCTAACGGCTTGCTCCTGTATCTCCAAGCCATCTGTAAATATGCACATTAGCTATATGGGCCATATAGCATATAAATATATGTATGTTCAACTTGCCGGCTGAACAATTTGTTCGTTCGCAATTCTGTCGGCAATTGTGAAAGAATTGTGTGCGATCCCCATTTGACGCGAACGCCGGCAGCGTTTTGCTTTTTATTAGCAGCAGTAGAAAAAGCAACTGCCATATTGCACTTAATTTGAAATTAACTCTAAGCATTGTGTTGACTTCACAAAAATTTAGTTAAACATTTTTGTAAACAAATCACGCCGCTATTGATTTATCTCTGATTAGGGATGCCAACCGACATACAGCAGTTATGCACATATCTTGTACCCCATCTGAACAGAATTAGCAACAGTTATGCACACTAAATTCTTTTAATTGTCGGTTTTTATTAGTTTTCGTGTCTTTGCTTGTGATTTTCAAAATATTTTCATTTGTTTCTTGTTTACAAAGTAGAACAACCCGTTTTAACAGTGTGGCAACCCTTGTCAGCTGTCAAAACAGTCAATTTAACATTTCAGCGTTTATACCTGAGTATTTATTGCGATATGATAGCATGATATAGATGTGGAACCAAGCATATGATTCATTAACATATTTTATATATCAAAGTAAGCTAGATAAACCGGTTGCTGTTATGTCAGTTATTTTAAATATAAAAATTGACTTAAATAGTTATTTAATTGAAATCAATACTGTTTGGCTGCATGTACCGATGAATATTGTGTTTTAGGTTTATCGTATAAACTGAGTATCTTTCTTCCTCGTCTTCACTGCAGTTGTGTTTGTGTTTGCTTTTGCAGTGGGATAGTGTGGGCAGTGCTTGAGTGCTATGAAAAAGTCATAAATGAATAGAAAACATTTTTAAATTATTTTAAAAACCAGCTGTATGAAATAAAATTCTTGTGCTGCACCAGCTGTTCGCAAATTACAAAACATAAATACACCCATACAATAAATCGCTGCAATTGCAGGTGCAATTGAGGCTCGTGCAGTGGCCGTATTTCTAGAGACCTGCAATTGCACCAGCATTTTAAATAACAACTAATCAATGCATCAGTTACCTGTGCAAAATCAACAACAACATTAAGCGTTTGTGTGTGTGCATGTGTGTGTACTTGTGTGTGTGTGCCTTTTATATATTTAGAATATGACGTTAGAGCGCACTGCATAAATTAGTACGAAAAAGGTTCCTTCGCTTGCGCAAAGTGTGACCAGGCCATAAGTATTTGCATGTCCGAATATCTGTCAGTGGATGCCAGTGGCAGAGCCAGCTCCAGCGATGTCCACACACTGATCGCACAGCCAACGACGCTGCAGCCGCAGAGGGAAACAGCGCTACGTAAGCCACAATATTTAAAGGTAAGCACCATAAATTGAATCTATTAACATAGAGCTAATAACATTTAATTGTAGCGTGAGCCTCTGGTATTTTTCATCATGCGCCTGAATCTGAAAGCTGTGCTGCTGCTGCTCACGGTAGCCGTGATGGTCATCACATTGGGCATTTATATGCGCTGTGCCGCCTTTAGTTTCTCGCCGGACTTTGTGCGTCAGCTGGGTAGGCGGCAAACCTATGACACGCTGTCCAGCGCAGCTGCAGGGCAGGACTCGTTGTCCAGTCCATTGCAGGACATTGAATGTGCCATCAATCAGGAGTATAGCATACACTGCAAACGCGATGAGAATGCCAATGAGGTCTATGTGCCCTTCTCCTTTCTGCGGCAGTATTTCGATGTGAGTGGAGCTGTCACCACTGGAGGCAGTGGCAGCGATGCTGCCAAATTCAATTGGATGCACAGCAACGCAAAGGTGAATTTGCCAAAGGGCAAATACGATCCACACGGCGTCTTCATGTACTTCGAGAACTACAATGTGGAGGTACGGGATCGGGTGAAGTGCATCAGTGCAGCCGAGGGCGTGCCAGTGAGCACGCAATGGGAGAAGCGTGGCTACTTCTATCCCACACAGATTGCACAATTTGCGCTGGCGCATTATAGCAAAAATCTAACGGAACAGACGCCACGCATCCACATACTGGAAGATGCCGATGGCAATCAAATGGACTGGAACACGCCAAAGACGAGCAACATGACACGCATTTGGCATCACAAATTCAACACGAGCATCGTTCAGTTCGAGACAACAATTGGCTATGAGAGCGCTATCAGTATACAGCTAAATCAAACGCAGGATCTGGTTTTGAGTGTGGATCTGCTGTTGGTCACGAATAGCAGCAGCTTGATGGTCACCGTGCTGAACCGGGATACGAAGCACAGCTACAATTTGCACTACCTGGCCGCGGAGCTGTTGCTCAGTGTGCAGGAGTCGAACATTTACTATGGCTTGGGCGCCGGCTCCTTGAACAAATGGCGTCACATTACCAGAGATTTGCACATTGATCTACAGAAGGGCATTGTCATGGGCGACAAGCGTTCCCCATTGAAGGTGCGTCGCAGTGATTTGGAGGTGCTATCTATCGCCTTTTTAGGCATTGGCTTCTACGATAATATTACACTCTCGACGAGCGATCATCTGGCCCATTTTTATGATGCAGCCGAATGGTTTGTGCACAATCAGGACATCAAAACAGGCGGCTGGACGAATCCGGTGCGTCGCAGTTTGAATGGATTTGCGGAGCTGCGGCCCGGTTGGATATCGGCCATGGGCCAAGGACATGCCATCTCTGTGCTGGCGCGTGCCTATTGGCATTCTGGCGGCGATATGCGTTATTTAAAAGCAGCTTCGCTAGGACTGCAACCGTATCGCATCTACTCGCGGGATGGCGGTGTCCTGGCTCAATTTATGGATAAATACTATTGGTGAGTGGCGTAAGGCTTGATAATCTTTGAACTACCTTGACCCAATTTGCCTTTACCAGGTACGAGGAGTATCCCACAACGCCTGCATCGTATGTGCTCAATGGTTTCATCTACTCACTGCTCGGTCTGTATGATCTGAACAGCACAGCTCCTGGAAAAATAGCACGCGAGGCTGGCAAACTGTTTGCCCAGGGCATGCATTCGCTAAAGAAGATGCTGCTGCTGTACGACACGGGCTCTGGCACCAGTTACGATCTGCGCCACTTGAGTTTGGGTGTGGCACCAAATTTGGCACGCTGGGACTATCATGCCACGCATGTGAATCAGCTGCTGCTGCTGGCTACCATTGACAGCGATCCACTGATCGCACAGACTGCCGAGCGCTGGAAGGGCTATATGTTTGGCAAGCGGGCCAAGCATAACTGAGAGCGAAGAAAACTGGCGGCAGTGGTGGCTGCCGCCTCATGGCAGCCACATCGTCTGCCCGCAAAGCCCAACAAGTGATATTTTTTGAAAAGAAAAACCATTTGAAATGGTTTCGCCGCATCCCTTTCCAATTATCAGTTAAACGCAACGAATTTGTTTGATCTAATTCATATTGTTCTTCTTTAGCATGCTTTCATATACGTCCGAAATGTTTTTGGTTTCTTTAAGTCTTTAAGTTTAGTTCGTTTAGTGTTTAAGGAATTGTACCTATCTACTACGTATATACCTTGTATTGCATAATCATAATCATTAGCTGCTATATGTATAACTATTTGTTGAACTCTGTAGCCTAATTGTTTCCTAAGTAGTTGCACGCGTAATTTCACTGGACAATATCAGAAACTAAACCTAAACTATAAAAAGAAACAAAAGTGATCCAAACAAATACCCTTACAAATTTAGCTGTACTGAAAAGGGTATTCAAAAAACATAGATGATCACTTCCTGTTGTATGTTAGTCAACTTTTTCTACTGCTCTAAGTAGAGATCGTTACACACGTCCCTTACCCAACTTGTATAAAGTAAGATTGTAGAGAGCTTAGCATTATATATATATATATATATATATATATAGGACACACTCGAGTTATAGCTAGTAACTGTTAGATGCATACATATATGAGCATAGTCTAACGAATTTCCGATCTTAACTTGAAGATAAAAGATAGAAAAATATAAATGAAAATTATTTTAATTTGAATTTTGTTTGTTAGGTCGGCAATTCTGTAGACTATTCTTGCATATACCTAAATAGATTTAGATATATATATATTTATCTGAGAACAGATTTGTACTTCATTTCTTCAGGCAACTTTTAGTGTTCTAAACTAAACCTATTAACTGCCTAATGAAAACTACGTTTAAATATTTAACTTATTGCGATATTCTGCTGTAAATAACAAGATTTTTTATTTTTATGTCTAAATCCAACTGAATTAGTTTTTTAATTTATCTAAGCATTTATTTGAGTTACAAAAAAAAATATTTATATATATATTTTATTTATGCGCACAAAAGTCGTATAACAAATTTTATATATTTTATTATATATTATTTAAGATATCGCAATAAAAAAAACTTGCAGCTAAACGTAGTTTAAGTTATATTAAAAATACATAAAAATAAATAAATAAAAATGACTATTATATAAGCATGTAACTGTAATGTTGTAGGCCACTTCTTGAGAGTTTCTCAAACTTAAACGATGCCATTCCAATGTAATTTTAATTTAATATTTAATTTTTATTTAAAATACTTACCGTCAATTATTATAAAACAAAAAACAAAAACATTTTTGTATCTGTTGTGTATTAAACAAAAAAAAGAACGAGACTGTTAAATGAAAAGCTATTAATTTTGCAATTAAGTACTTACATCAAGTGTAAACTTTGTGTTTAATCAATTTTATTTACAATTTGTTATAACAAAAGAAATACAAAAACGCCTCTGTCAACATTTATATTATGTGTACTTCTATTTTACTAAACAGACATTACTATATTTGTTTTTTTTTTTCTTTAACATGAAAGGGAATTATGACTGTGATCGGGTTGGGTTGGGTAGGTTGGTTTTTCTTGTCAGGATCGCCGCGATTTGAGAACGTGCGAGCGTATGGAGGCCGGGCCACTGCGACGCTTAACTTCCAAGATGAAGGCGCTCTCCATTTGATCGCATATCAAATCAAAGAATATATTGGCAATATTGCTGTGCAGCAACGATTTAAATTCGAAGGCAACGCGAAAGTCGACAACGCACGAATTCGGTATGTCCTTCAGGCCCGGACTGAAATGCCATTCATTCAGCAGATAGTTAAACAATCGACCATCGTGACATTCCGATTTTACACGTCTGGTCGGCTGTAAAGTAACCTGCGATGTGTAAACCTCGTTGAGTGGTGGGAAGCCAACAATTAGATCCGCCTTGAAGCCACCGCCACCCGAATCGACGCTGTGCACCTGCGACTTCTTAACATAGGGCACAAACTTGTAATAGTTGCTAACATCGGCGACGACACTGTACATGTCTTCCATGGAGTAACTGCAAGAGATTGTATATATTGGTAATGGTTTCAGTTAACTATACCATTGACTCACCCGACAAGCTCTTTTTTTGTGTACATGCGATTTTTGTTACGAAAATCATTGAACGTTATGTAGGAGCGCTGGATGCCATTTGTATTGTAGTGACGCGGCCTGAACTGTTGTTGGCAACTGCAACAGGCAAAGCTGCGTTTGGTCAATAACAGTTTTTTAAAAATTTACTCATTTATAATATAGTTTACACACTCGATAGAATTTTTTTTTTTTTGTTTTTTTTTTTAACCACACGGAGGCAAAGCTTGCCAAGACTTTAGATTATATAATTAACAATTTACCTGCTGACCTTGATTGAATGTAACGCTGTACAATTCGAACGTCCAATGCTTTTAATGTGCTGCCCTTCAACATCCTTAATGGAAACAATTTATTTATTTTTGAAATGTGTATAATGAAATTTTGTGGCTGCTGCTAAACTAAACTTTACACCCCCAACAAGTGCAACACGCGCAAACCAGAACAGCTGTTCTCGCAGTGTTGCCAGACTGTGCATATGTAAAAAAGCTTTTAACATATGAATATATCTTTTTTATTTTCTACATAATAGCGCAATAAGAACGCGTTTCTTCCTGTGGCACCGCCAAGCCCATCAGCTCCTTTTGCTTCAACTCCAAAAAGGTGTTTTCATTGCGCTTTTCCAGCCATTCGGGCAACGGCTTAGCCCAATCCTCTGGCGGCTGCTTACGCTTCATCCACGTATCGTTCGCATAGTGTGCGCGCAGTCTGGTCAATCGTCGCTGCTCCTCGCTCTTGATTATAGCGTCGCCCGCTTCCATGTCATTGCCATTGGAGTTCTGATAGCGATTACAGTTCTCAAAGTCTTTCAGCCATTGCGAACAATCCGTGTCTTTGCCATATATAAAATATTGATGAAAGCGTGCCTTAAAGCTACTGCAATCGTCGTATTCATCTTTATACAGATGACATGGCCGAATCTGTAAATTGAATTGATAAAATATGTAGCTTATTTAAGCCAATATTACTTACGGCCCATGTGTCAGTTAATTTCGTATCATTTTTAGTGGTTTTTGTTTCATCATTTTCACTATTTGCTGGCATTATATAAAAAATTTCTAGAGCACTGCGAATTGACAAAAAATGAGAAACAGCTGTTTTTTGTTTACCGCACAACAGAGCTGCCACCCTGTTCCAAAAATTGCAGCTGCAAACTACAAATAAATATTTGAATTATTTTCTTTTGGTTTTGTATAATTGTTCTTTCTTCTTTTTATTGCAAATAATTGCACAATTAATGATTTAATGTACATTAAAAAACATTAGGTAAATTGAAATGTTAAAACAACATTGCAGCTTACAATATTGTTTTTGGCAAAAATTTACACGTCTATAACGTTTTTGAATTAATCTTCAGCGTTATTTAAAAACCTTTTTATGTATACAGAAAAATATATGTATATATATATATAAATATGCAGAAATATATTCAATGTAATTGTGTAATATGCTTGATGTGTGTGTGTATGTGTACATATATGCTTAAAAGGTTCGTAATTAAAGCCTTTCATATTAAATTTCAAGCGTTTTCTTCTTTCAGCATATTACAACAGAACTTAAAAAATTAAAATAACGTTTTTGCTTTTCTTTTGTGTTTTGCGATTACAATTTGTCTTAATTATACAAGAAATTACAAAACTAAACCCGATGGCATGTTTAAACTAAATGATAGTCAAAAATATACAAAATTAATTGGCAAAAATAAAACATTTTGCAAATTCCTTTACAAAATGCTGAACTACGTACAATACAATTTCTAGAGCCAGTTTTCTTTTTACCTTTTTGTACACATCGAAACTGGGTTAGAGAATTTAACGGGGGCGTAGGGCCAACTACAAAAGATCAAAGCACATCCGAATATATATATATATATATATATATATATATATATATATATATATATATATATATATAATTGTGCTTACGTAATTGTATGTTTTTTGTTTTATGTAAGTGTATATGAAGTGTGTATGTGTTTGTTGTTTTATAACTAATTTTAAACTTTAGTTTGACTTTTAAGACTTAGTAGCTAGAAAGAAAAACAGGGGGCTCCTGTTTTTGGGATTTTTGTTTTGTTTTCTTATATTGTTGTTGGTTGTTAATTTGTTGTTGTTGTTGTATGTAGCTGCTTTACATTAACCATCGAGCGTCCAGCACATTGTCCAATTGGAGCAGTTGCAACAATTGTTGTTGATGCTGGTAATGCTACAAACGACTCGACAGTTAGTATTTGTTATGCTGTGCCAGTAGTTGCATATCCGTCAGATATTTGATGATGTGCACCTTGGCCTCGGCCTTTTGCCGCACGCCCAGCGTGTTGAGCATATCGGTGACGACCATGCCAAACGATTGATCCTCGGCACTGACCGCTTGCGAGACATTATTCTGGAATATCTTAATGCTGTTCAGCATGTTGTCACTGTGCTCCTCCTCGCTTCGTTCACGCTTCAGCGGCGGCTCATAGAAATATGGCTTCTGATCCTTGCCAACGGCCGTGGCCAGCTGGGCGTCGCCAGTGACAGTGATCTCTATGGGGAAATCTTTATTAAAATCGAAAATGTTACGATGTTGAAGCGTGTACTCACCGTGCGGATGTGTCAGTGCCTGTGCGGATGTCGTTGCACTGCCATTGAAGGGCTGTGCAAAGATGTCGACGACCGTCTGTTGTTGTGCCTGCTGCTGTTGCGTGGGATCGGCCACTTGATTGGCATTCTGGCTGCCATTGGCACACTTGCCCAACAGCGATTCACGATATTGCCGTATGGAGTCAACAAGGAATTGCATTTGCTTGAAGTAGCGCCAGCGCGATTCTTGGCACAATTTCATTTCGCGCGCGAATTTGTCGCGTAAGCTCTTCCAACGTTTTGTACATTTTTGTTCTGCAATTAAATATAAATAATTCAAATCTCTTATAAGTAAATAAATTTTATTTCTTTCTCTTATTACTTTTTGTTCTAATTCATATTACGCTGATAAACGAGTTTGTTTACTTTTCGCTTTTCTTTAGGGGGATGGCAACGCCGGCATTGCTGCCATTGTCAGCCATATGTGTGTGCGTCAAATTGCAAACCAAAACAAACCGCGAGACGTCAACGCCGTTGCCTCTGCCGCCCCCGCTGACACTTGAACAAACGGCGTTAGCTATTGGCAGAAGCAGCAGCAGCAACAGCAACAGCAGCAGCAGCAGCTGTAGCAGTAGCAGTAGCAGTAGCAGCAACAACCGCAGCAGCAGCAACAGCAGTAGCAGCAACAGCAGTAGCAGTAGCAGCAGCAACAGTCGCAGCAGCAGCAGCTGCTGCTGCTGCTGAGCTGAATCCGTGGCACGCCAGCAGCGACAGCAGCTTCCGAGCGGCCTGGCGGCAGGCGTGCGTCCGCTGCTGCTGTCGACGTCGACTACAACTACGAGTTGATTCTGCCCGCTTGGTATTGGTAACGCTAGCTGCGCGGACCAGGCAGCACATCTGACGACAGTCGTCTTCATATTTTCTTCTCAATTCAAATAATTTGGCGCCAAAATCTTTTTTCTTACAATAAAAAAAAGACTTGCATAATTCATAAATGGAAAAGCCCCAAATTCGAAATCGGAACACACAATTTTTGGACAGACAGGGGGAACAGACGAAACAGTATTTTTTTTATGTATACTTTTTTTTTTGGTATACAGTCATGAAATGAAATGAAAGCTGTTCGGTTGGTCGACGTTTGTCTGCAACTGTATGCGTGTTGTTTATTGCTGAATGTATGTGTGTATGAGTGAACAGCAATGTTGGCAGCAGCTGCAGCTGCGACGGCAGCAGTGGCTGTTGTATAAAAATAAACGCTGGCGTAGGCAGCGTGTGTGTGACAAAGACAACTACTGCGACGCAAAAGTACAGCAACTTCAAAAATGTTGACTGCGCGCACATACCGTCGACAGCGCAGCCAGGAGCGCAGCTGTAGCGCCCAAATGCGGGCGCCTAAAACCGGTTAGATAACTCATTTTTCTTTTCAGCAAGCAATGTACGTTTTAAGGTTTAAATTCACAAATACGCAATAATGTGCAGTCACAACTATAGATGTTGCTACCTGTTTTCACAGCGCCCAAACCGCTGTTTAGGCACTGCGCTCCTGTCATTTCACAATCGACTGTCGCGTCTCCGCCGCGTCGCCGTTCACTTTTGCGTCGTTTCTGTACACTTGCTTTTGCTGCCCGCCTGCTGCCGACGCCCGCTGTCGCTGTCGACGATGTCGTCGTTTGTCGTCTCTGTTGCCAGCCCATTCTGCACCCGTTCTACCCTCTCTCTCACCTTTCCTAAACGAACACACAGAATTTAATCAATTTGCTGCGACGACGACGACGACGACGGCGCCAGCTGCCTCAGCATCGGCCAATACCCACAACCAAGCAACCAATTTCACTTGCCACACAGCGTATGGGCTGGATGCACCCTTCGGACACCCGTGTTTCACAACACTGCAATGCACACTTACCGCTAACTCCAAGTGTTTCAGCGATTTGCTTCCATGTCTGCGCCTTACGCACAAAATGCTTGTAATTGTAATGTGAACGATCGTATATAACGGGATTCATTTTAACCGCCTCAATTAGATTGAGATCAAACTGCTGCTCCAGGTTGGCATCCAGTTTGTCCATTTCGATGGCTGCACTTAGTGTGTGCACTGCGAGAAAACACAAAATCTATTAAATATACTACTTATACATGTGCATATTCGTATGAATGTGTGTCTGTATGTGTGTGTGTGTGTGTGCGCGCGTCTATATGTACGCGTGTGTGTGTATGCATGTAAATTGGCCACTTTATCAATATTGCCATTAATATATGTACGTAAAAACGAAACTAACTAAAAAACTCACTTTGTTTCTTTCGTTTGCTAATTGTTGTTAAATAATTGGCGCGCACGCACCCTTTATAGTTGATTTGTTTTTATTTTGATTTGGTCTTCTCTTCGAGGAGGAAACGTCGCGACGTCGACGTTCAATTTTATTTCTCAGTCGCTGCCAACAGTGAAATTTTTGTTCCAAGAATGCAGCAGGCAGCGCAGTCTACTTGTCTAGTATGTATATTTTAACACAGCCAGCCGCTGCGACGATTCGACGTCAAATAAAGGAGACGTCGACAGCGTCGCGACGTTGTAGTCAGCGTTGGCTGAATATCGCTCTCTCGCTTACGCCTATGTGCAACGCTTGCTTCCTCTTTTGCGCATGTTTCAAGTGCCAAACAGTGTTGGGAAATGTGCAGTTGAGCAGTGTGCTACACAGCGTCAAAGTATTGAGCCGATATTTCGATAGGCAGCATCGATAGTTTATTAGTTAAGCCGATTTTTAAATATTCCCTTAGGAGTAAAACAAGCTTGTTTAAAATTATTTAATTTTTATGTATTTCGGTTTCGCTTTCGGTGTTTATACAATTTGTCTGTACCTGAACAAACGTATTGCATTTGTTGTTGTTGTTTTTGTTGTTTAATGAAATGAAAAAATATATTTATATATATATTCTTGTCTAATATATTGTATTGCATGCTACTCGAAGAACTGGAAACAAATCTGTATGATAATATAGTTTTGTGTACTTAAAAATAAGTGTGAGTTTCTGTTTTTTTTTTTTTTTGTTTGTATAAGTTTAAACAATTTTGCATTTATAGAGAGAATGGTTGTGGATAACAATGAATAATAATAGATTGTGTTTGACAGTTTCATAGGGAAGTATAAATTAAAATTGCGCTTAACTAATTTGTTGTGTAATGTTTAATGTATGTATATTCAAAAAGGAATGACTTAAGAGTTAGTTAAAAATCCTCCTTAGCATTTAAATTGTTTATAGATCTTTCTTTGTGTGTAACACGAAACCGGAGAGAGAAGCAGCAAATCAAAAAAAAAAAAAATAAAATAAATAAAAATAATTCTTTCAAATGATCAAGCAAAAATCGTAAATTAAACATTTTCAGGCGCAAGTTAGCAAATTTTTTGTTTGTTTCTTCAAATGTGTAACATCATTATCATTATCATCATTGTAAAATGTTTGTGGGGATTTCTTTTCATTTAATTTTACATTGTTGTTTCTTTGTTTTCTTTTCTTTTGCAATCATTATATATATTGATAAACTTTGTTAACTTAATGCTAAGCAATTTTACAATGTGTTTCAGAATGCAAATTCAATTGCCAAAAATGAATTTAATTGGAACTCTCTATGTTGTTATCTTCTTCTTTCTTTTAGTTGTTGTTTATTTTTCTTTCACTTTCATTTTGTTTTTTTTTTGTGTGCCACATTTTGGGTTCGTTTGCTATAGTTTGTCTGTGTGTGTGTTTGTTATTGTTTTTGTTTTGTTTTAGTATTCACTTACAAGTTATCATCATCTTTTTGTTTTTCTTTTGATTATTACATTTCTTTTTCTTTCTTTTTTTTGTTTTTTTTTTTTTTTTTAGAATAATTAGCTTAAAAGGTAACGAAACAAATGTTGATTTTTTCTAATGGGGCCCTTTTCTCTTCCTTCTTTCTCTTTTTTTTTTTGTATTGTTTTTTCATTTTTGTTTTTATCAAAATATGATGTGATTTGTTTTGTTGTTGCTGTATTTAGTATGTGTGTGTGTTTGTTTGTATTGGTGTATATATTTAAATTTATAACGTACAAAGACGATACAGTGTGTAGATCATGTTGCTTTTAACCATCATGCTTTCTCTTCTTGCCCCTAGCTTGCGATTCATCTGAAATAGCGTAAAGCATTAATTATTGTTGTCTATACAGGGCGAGTCAAAGAGGACGGACGCATTGTTGGGCTGTGCATGAAAGCTTGGCGAGCCGCCTCAACATTTTCTGGCGTCTGTTGCTCAAAGCACCTCGCGAGCAAAGTGCTTCCACCCACCGTGGGATCGTGTCAACATCTACAGAGCCTTGGCGGTGGCTGCTAGAATCGGATAAACATAACGGTACTAACCACCCACACCCGCCAGTCATTTCAAAAACGTCCGTCCTCTTTGACTCATCCTATATAATATATATATATATATTTATCTGTCACTCACCTGGCTTCTCGGCATCCTTCTCATTGGCATTGACCGATGCAGCCGATTCATTTGCCTCACCATCGGCCTCATCAATATCTGAATCCTCATCCTCATCATCATCGCCGCCCTCGCCCTCCTTCCAATCGGAATTATCTTCCTCTAGATTATCATTATACACCTGTACATATAAACAGTAAATTAATGCATTCTCATATTTATATATGTATTGTATTGACTTGCCTCCGACAGGGATACATCGCCATTGTCCTCATCTTCACTCTCATCGCTGTCGTCGCTCTCCTCCTCATCATCATCACCAGAAACTGCAAGCAATGTAAGCAAATTGATAAGGTTTTAATTAAATATCTGTATGCGCACAAATGCTTACAATAGGCGGCATTCGCCAGATTTAATATTGCTAAAAACCAATAGATTAAAATTGCAAAATTCGTGCTTGATTGGTTGCCATACGGCTGTACTGTTGGTTGACTCTGGTTGTTAGCCTCTATCACAGATTGGCTCTCGAGCTGCGCTTTCTCTTTGATTTGCAATTCTTTTAAATATTCATCTAAATCGTCTACTTCATCATCATTATCAGCATCGGGAGGCGTTTGCTTTTGCATTTGCGTTTGGGTTTGCGTTTGCGTTTCCTGCAAACGTTTCTTGGCCTTAACGCGCTGCTCCAATGCATCGAGCTCGTCTAAATCGATTTCTAAACCATTTACACAGAAGGCACTGCGCTCATCTGAAAGTCGACAGAATCTGTGTATTGTAATGTGTACGATATAGACAATAACTGAACAGATCTTAGCGCGAACAGGATATATGTGACAATAAGAAATGAAATGGCTAACAATGACAGCAGACAGACGATCTATAGAGCTGCACAAAGCAGCCAAATTGGGCATCTTTGCAATTCCCAAGAGGAAATGCTGGTCTTTTTTTTTTTTTTTTTTTTTTTTTTTGTGGTACACACCTTCATCCTCGGAGTCATTGCCATTGACCTCCTCATCATCATCGCCATCCGATTGCACCTCCTCATCATTACAATCGAATCTACAAAAGAACAATTACATTAGTTTATATATAAATGAGCGTAGGATATATGGTCGTTTGGCATACCCATCTAGAAAGTTTAACGAGGGCAACATCTTGAAGATTTTCTCACGATAATTTTCCACTTGAGTGGCATCGTTATTGAATAGATCCAATACATTTAAGTTTTTGAACTCCTCCAAGGGTTTCAGCGTTTCCAAATCCTTGATTTTATTACCAGATAGATTCAGATATTGTAATTTTGGGCTGGTCGTTAAATAGTTGAGGCCATTCGAAATTCGATTATCGGATAGTTCCAATTTCTTTAAATTGGGCAACTTAGGGAAACCTTTCAGTGTGGTCAGACCCACATTTATCAAACTTAATGATTCCAAGGCGGTATATTCATCTGTAAGGCCAACAATGCTTGTACTCCGGCAGTTATCCAGATTTAATTCAATGATCTGTGCGTTTAAGCAAACAAAAGAATAATAATAATAAATTTAAATTCATTTAATAAATATTTTCATAGATATAACTGTTTTTTTGGTATTTTGCTACTGTCAGCGTCATACGGAAATGGGCATATTTTACATTAGAGAATTTGGTCACACTGCCTAGTGTATTCAGCGTATTGCGAGTCTCTGACAGTCCGCCATGTCTGTGTGAACGTGTGCCAGAACAAGCGCAAACGAAAAAAAACCTCAAAATACATACGCAGAAAATCGATCAAACGCAAAGCATTTTTTTTTTTGGATTACAATGAAAATTCACACACAAAATGGCGCATTGAGAAACTAATAACTATGGTAAAAAACAAAATGAAAAACAATTTATTGTGCTGACACAAGAATGATTTTTCAACATTTTGCGCACCCAAAGTGGCAACGCGTTTATGTAACAGCATTTTTTTGCAGCCATTGTGTATGTGTGTGCGTGTACGTGTGACGTACGCGCCACAAAACGGAATGCGCGAAAATGGGCAGCGCAAAGAGCAAGTGCTGATAATATGGCAGCGCGTGTTACAAACAAAACTGAAACGAAATGAAATGTTATGAAAGGGGGTTGGTCGGGTATGGTTGTGATGGGTATGCCAACGGCAACGAAGGCAGCACACACAAGTTCTACTCCAATTTACGGAATGAAACAAGCCGGCAGCCGCGCACAACAACAACAAAATATATGTTGACAAACGTACGTTTTTGGTAGTTGTTGCGCCTAAGAGCATGAGCAAGCAGCAGACAAACAATTTTTACTTGAGTCATTTCGATAAGCGTTGGATTTCCGCTTGAAATATGCGTGAGAAGCTCGATAGCATTCGCTGTATTTCTGATTAGACCAATTAGAGTAGTTCTGCATATATAGATTTACAGTTGCTAGCGATGGCAACAATGGCTGGCGAGCAGCAGAGCAGCGCGTCTCATCTGTTCTGCTGGACAGTTACATGCACACACATACCAATGTAGTTAAATGAGTGCTCACACATACACACACTCGCACGCAGCTTAAGCTTTGAAGCGTGTGCATATTAGCTTAGCTTTGACTATATGTCGTCCGCGTGTGTATGTGTAATCTTGGTATATGTATGTGTGTAGTTGGGCCTCTGTGTGTGCATTTTGGCTGGGTTGGGTAGAGTGGGTTGGGTTGTGGGTGCTGATTGAGTAGGCCTTGCCAGAGCGCATGTTTATTAATCAGCAAAAGTGCCACACACCAAAAAAAAAAAGACAGGTTTGTCTCTGCTCTGTGCTTGTTCGCAATTTCTTGTGCCGAGTAACAGAGATGCATATATACATATATATATATATATGTATGTGTAGAGAGGGAAGTGCATGTAAACAGTGCATGTACCGTTTCGTTTGGGGCGGCCGGTTTTTTGCATTGTGAAAAGTCTAGCCTGTGACAGCAGATGTGTGTGTGTGTGTCTCTGTGTGCGTGTGTGAGGGTATTTATGACTGCGCAGTCAATATGCCTGTGTGTGTGTGTGCACGTCTCAGCAGCAGCAGCTAAAGCTGGCGACCCATCGGCATTGGCGAGAATGTGTCGATTATTATGTGCATACACGTTCCTTGTTAGCCTGTATATGCATATATATATGTATGTGTATGTGTGTGTAAGTATGTATGAATGATGCGCGCGCTATAATGTTGTTATAGATACATTTTGGTATCAAATAACCTGAAATTACAAGCATGGCATACAAACACACACACGTACGCACACACACACACACATACACATGTTTTTATTGCAGTGTTTGTCACAATTGAAGGCCGGCAAAAGGCAGCAGAAACAACAACAGATTTTCAAAGCATTGCCAGCTGGCGCAACTTTTGCTTTATGCGTAACGCGATCAGCGCGCATAAACATGCAAATTGAAAATTGACTTTATACATTTTTTCACAAACATGAACTTTTTAATCACATTTAATTTAAATGTAATA
Organism: Drosophila anceps; assembly: GCA_035045945.1. Lineage (NCBI taxonomy): Eukaryota > Metazoa > Arthropoda > Insecta > Diptera > Drosophilidae > Drosophila > Drosophila anceps. The sequence goes on from JAWNON010000073.1 coordinate 3,144,046, forward strand.
ATTCGAAATTTCTGCTGCATTTCAACAATTTGAGCAAAGCACAGGCGCAAAAATGCGCGCACATGGCAACACTGCTCGCTACACACACACACACACACACACACATGGCCCATGTAGCTGTATGTGTGCATTTGCTTATGGCGATCAATTCTTATTTTTTTTTTCTTCCACCAATGGATGTTATTTGCCGCTGCTTCTTCTTCGCTTAGTGCTTTTGCGCTCTTTTTTTTTTGATGGCGTCGACAGCGACACAAATTGAAACTAGATTTACATGATGGCGTAGTTTGTGTAATCACAGCAAATTAATAAAAAAAATTATTATTTTTTTAATTTTGCGCGTTTTTCACTTTTCTTCACATTTAATGAATTGCATGTTAAAACAAAAAAACTTACCTGATTCGCTTTGCGTGCGCGTCTCTCCAATTCTATTCTCTTCTCCATTTTATTTGGTGTGGTTTTTTGATTTTTTTTTTGTTTTTTTTTTTTTAAACGTCTTCAGCTGCACTTGTTTATGCTTTGGTAAAAGCGAATTTTCTCTCGCACTTTCAACCAAGCTCGCAGAAATGCCAAAGGATACACCAATACAATGGCAAATTGCTTGACTGTGTGTTGTTGTTGTTGGTGTGTGTTGGTCCCTTGCGACAGCGCGCACGCACCAGAAGCAGCGGCAGAGCAGCAAAGTCGTCGCTCGTCGTTGTCACACACACACAAACACACACATACGCACGCACACACTCGCGTACTCACAAACACCTTGCAAATTTTTTTCTTTTTTGTGCCTCCTTGGTATTTTCTGACGCCGCGTTGTTGTTGTCTAGAAAATGTATAAGAAAATTAATTACTGCATAGATATATTGGCTGGGGAAAAATGCGTTAACAGTTGCTCATGTGTGTACTTTAATCGTACGTTAGCGCATTTTTACACACACACACGCACACACATATACGCGCACACACACTTGTGACGCGCTATTTTCAAACGGCCCTTGGACACGTTTTTCAACAGCTTTTCCGTATTTGGCCCGTTTTTTGTGTACACAATGTGCCGCTATTCGCACTTACCTTATTACGTTCAATATTTAAATATTGCAATCAATTTTTAATTGTCTTTTTCCAACCAACAACAACAACAAGCAACAAAAAAAGCAACCAGTATAAAGCGCTAGGGATGTGGGGTAAGAATGTTAGAGGTGCCACAACTATCGCGAATGCCATTGATAATATCGAGGGTAGCTCTTATCTGCCATTATCGATAGCATTTTGGCGGCATTTGCATACAAGAACTGCTCCTCGGCTAACATAAGGTACTCCACACGGAGCGAAAGTATATTGGAATTCTGTTACCTATGCTGTTTTATGTAAGAGCTTGGCATTATGTAGACTATGCTGGCTGTTAAAAAAATAGTTTTTTTTTTCTTACCGGCAACAACTTTATTCTGGGTATAGAACATAAATTGCTATTTAACAGAGTGTCTGGTTTGTGTCTTTGATAAATTTACCACTTGGGTGGCTGAAGATATCTGCACTGTAGAAGCGACAGTGATTATGCTACTACACGCTAGATGGCGCTCGAGATTAGCCAAACAGTTCAGTGATTTAAGTGATATATCGATGTTGCATCGATCGTTTTTAACGATGATTGATGCGCTATTTGTGCGATCACCTATCATTAGTTGGGCCGACTCTAATAAGTGCAGTTATACATTTGAACTGTGCTCAAAGTGAAATTAAAGGTTTTTTTTTTAAATTTTTTTTGTGTGTTTATTTAGTGTTTTAAATAATTGTTAATTGGCTTAAGTTGGCAGATAGTGCTAGTGGGTGTTATTTGCTTCAAGTGTTGTTGCTGTTTGTAACAGTCGAGGTAAGTTTTGCTTTCTTTTGCATTTCCTTTTGTATTGCATTCGCCGTTACTTATCAAAACGGCGATCCTATTGTAATTAAATATAGCAATGCATAATGAAGGTCGCAAGTGGTGCAATTGCACGTGCTTCTGGCTGTGACAAGCAGCTCAACGCTTAACCAAATCAAATCAGAATCAATAGCAAATTAATTATAGCCAAGCCAAAGCAACAAGCAAAACAATGAAAGACCTTGAAAACAAAGCGCGACTAAATTTAGCAAAGAGTGCACCAATATAGTCAAAGCTACAGGCATCTTAATGGCAAAGGGGGGAAACGCCCACTGAGCATCGATTATAATTAGCCAATTAAAAAGTCAATGAACGAGCAGTCGAAAACAGACCGGGAAAAAAACGAGCTGAGTAGCTTTCAAGCACACACACACAGACACACGCACATAGAAACTCGTACACAGAGATAGGCGCCATTTTGAAAAGATTGCCGCAACTGTGAACTTGCGGCTGTTTCCATTTACCCTTTGAATATTTGGAGCGTTGTTTAACGGTTAATTTTAATGCTCATAATTAAGTTTCGACTTCCGCTCGCTAAAGGTGTGGCAAAGAGTGAGAGCGAAAGAAGCGAGAAAAAGAGACAGAAAGATAGGGATAGAGAGAAAGAGAGAGAGAGGAGGCAGCACTTGCGGTTGCTACATTTTATTGCCTCTGTTCTATTAATTAAGCTAAGGCGCGCGCGCGTCCTTCCGTTCCGCAAATTTGCCAAACGTGCGTCCTTTTGGCAGCACGGACACCATACCTGCTTCTGCACCTGTAGCTGCTCAGTTGCGAGGCCTTGCCTATAACACGTGGCCGTTTGTTTGGCCCAAAAATAAACAAAGCTTTTCGAACTGCCACAGCTGCCACAACATTGTGACCCTGTGTGTGTGTGTGTCTGTGTGTGCGAGTGTGATTTCCTTAAGACAGACAAGTGTCGCTTAAGTAAACTTGACATAAACACGCACACGCACATGCACATGTGTGTGTGTGTGCGTTAAGACTACATTAATGTTGTTATTAGCTCCAATGAAAGCTCAGTAGCTCAATCCAGCAGCTGCATTAAGCAATTCTTATGGTAATAGTTCTTAAACATGGTTAATTCTTATTGGAATATGAAGTCTATATATATAATTATATATGTTAAATTTTAAATTGTTTAGTTTTACTTGATTTGTTTTCTATATAAAATCTTAAAAAAAAATTTAATATATTTTTTATGTAATAAACAATTTTATGAGTGAATTTCCATGCAAAATATAATTACATAAAAATTCTTTTAAATTATTTATCAACTTTAATATAAGTTTTTATTGTTCTCTTGAATTTAATTTTTTTTATTTATATATATTTTGTTAATTTTTTTTAGCTTTTATTATATATTTAAATTGGAATTCTGTATTTTTTCTATATATTATTATCAAAAAAGCTTAACAATAATTATTGTTTATTATTATTATTACTTATTATTATTATTGTTTATTATTGTTATTATTATTATTTATTATTATTTATTATAATAATTTATTATTATTATTATTTATTATAATTATTTATTATAATTATTTATTATTATTAATTATAATTATTTATTAGAATATATATAGAACTTTTAAACACTTGGCAGTTTCAGTTTCTTCTTAGCTGAAATTGTGCAACACTGAATTGTTGTTAACGAATTTGTTTTTTATTTTAACTTATTGGATTTACCTTAAGAAAAATTTAATATTTTAAATTAAAAATATTATTTTTAAATTAAAATATTATATTTTAAATTAGGCAATGAATATAAAATATGAATATATATAAATACTAAAATTTAGTTTATAAAAAAAAACGTATTTTCAAATTTATTTAAATTTTTTAAATATTTTTCTTCTCTGTCATTTCGCCACATTCACATTGCAGTCTACTCAATTTTGCACAAGAAGCTAATAAAAGGCTTCTACTAGAATCAGTTAAATACCCTTTGGCCTGCCAGTTAAATAAATAATTACTTACTAATTAGTTAAAAAGCTTTTAATTAGTAGCGTTATGGCTTGCCAACGAATGCAAATAAAGGCTAGTCGAATAACAAATTATTAAAAGCAAATTAACTGCAAGCAAAACAGGAAAATACAAATCGCGCTCTCTTAAGTTGCTTTCACTCTCTCCTTTCGCTACTCTCTCTATCTCTCTCTTGAATTCAACAGTTTGCTTTTGTGCTTGACGCCAAAAGCTTTAGGCAAAGCTCTTTCAGTAAAGATGCTGCAACAGCAGCAGAAGCAGCAGCAGCAGCAGCAGCAGCAGCCACAAGTTGCCTTTTCGATATTTGCAACAGTTGCTGTTGAGTGTCTTCGAAAAGCGGACGTGGCAAATCAAAGGTAGCGGACCAACGCGTCCAACCAAATTGCAAATACTCAAGCCTCAAAACGTTATCAGTGGACACACACATAGAGACAGAGACAGAGACAGAGAGAAAGAGAGAGAGAGAGAGAGACTAAGAAAGAGAGAGAGAGAGACAGGCAGGGAAAGTGCAGACAGCAACTGGGCAACTAGTTCAAGTGCAAGCCCAAAAAATTGTGTTGCTGGCAACAATGTTGCCACGAAATTCTTAAAGCCATGTGAAATGTGAAAACAAACAAAATTCTGAAAATTATAAAAAAAAAAATAAATAAATAATTTATGCGCCAAGCGCTTAAATCAAATCCAACGTAAATCACAAATTTCCTTTAGCATTTTCATTTTATTTACCAAAGTGTTGAAATCATAAATCAAAAATCCGCAAAGAATAGTAGAAGAAGAAGAAAAATGGCAAATATATTCAAATCGTGCGCGTCTACATATTGTAAAATCACTTAAGCGAATCAAAACAAAAATGATGTGCCCCAAAGAAGAAAGAAGGAAAAAGAATTAGAACTTCAGCGAAAAATTAACATATGTAGCCACGCACAGCCAACAAAAATATATGCAAACACATGTTTATCTATGCATATATCTATATCTGCGTGTGTGTGTGTGTGTGTGTGTGTGTGTGTATGTTAGAATGTCACACATGTGCCAGTTGTCACTGTAATTTAAAACAGTTACATTGCCCTGCTTGACAGGCAGATAGACATAAGAAATTCTATGCCAATTTTAATGCATAATATTTTATATAATTTGAATAATACTAAAAAAAAACATTAGAGAAAAGTTAAGCCTAAAATTGATAAGACATTTGCTAAAAAAACAAAAAACAAAATTTAAAAATAAAAAATTTAAATTTAAATTCAGCTAACAAAAAAAAAAAAATTATTTAGAGATCTTTGATTTATTGAAAAAAAAGTTGAAGAAATTAAAAAAAAATTATTTATTTTTATTTTGTTTTATTTATATTTATTTTAATTTATTTTTATATATATATTTTTTTTTAGTCAATAAAAAATTAAATATATATTTTATTTAAATACAAATAAATAAAATTAATAAAATAAATTAAAAAAAATAAAAAAAAAATAAATAAAACAAAATAAATATAAACAAAACAAAATAAAAGTAAATAAAAAAAAAATAAAAGTAAATAAAAAAAAAATAAAAATAAATAAATATAAATTATGTTTTGTTTATACTTATTTTGTTTTATTTATTTTTATTTTTATTTATTTTTATTTATTTTTATTTATTTTTATTTATTTTTATTTATTTGTATTTAATTAAAACATATATTTAATTTTTTATTGACTAGAATCAAGTTTCAATATAAAATCTTGTATATTTATTAAATTAAATATTGAAAGTGTTTTCTTAATTTTTCTTAAATTTGTTTTTAACATTATTTGAATATGTTCTTAAAAAATGTTATGTTATTTAAAAAATGTTCTGAAAACTTAAATATTTCATAATATTTATCTTTTTTTTTAATGCGTATTAAAATTTTAAAAAGTTTCATAAAAATTTAATTTAATTTAATTTTTAATTCAAATATTGAAATCTTTTTTTCTATATAAATTTGTTTGATCAGTATAAAAACTTGCTAAAATTTCTTGCTAATTTCTTTTGTCATTATCAAAATATTTTGACCTATTTAATTCGCTATTTCCAAACACTTTGGTGCACTTAGGCGTGCTTTCACTGTATTAGCATTCTGTCAACTAAACTGTGCTTCCTCGTTTTTTTTTTTTTTTTGTAAATTCTTTCACACGCTCTTCGCTTTTCATATTTTGATACATTTTTTTTATGTACATGTCGCTCGCTTGATTTATTTTTCATGCCACCTCAAACAAATTTGCGGAGTTTCAGTTAAATAAAAAGTGTTTGTATATGTGTCACATAAAAAAATTGAAGAAGCAACAAGCGACAACAACAACAACAACAAGTACAACATCTAAACTGGCCGCCTGAAGGCCAAAAACCGAAGAAGAAGCAGAAGCAGAAGCAGAAGGAAAAATCCAGCTGCGCGCGAGACGAAAAGGTAGGTGTGCGTTTTGATTTGCGACTTGTGTACGAAATTCGCTTTACACACACTTATTTGCATTTCAAAGGCGCATTGAAATGCGCCACCCACGCACACACTCTAAGCGTGCGAGTGTGTGTGTTAATTTTAGATTTTTTTTACATTTTTTTTGGCGGCTTTTGCGGTGGATGTGATTATTGAGCGACATTATCATGAAGACGTTTTTGATATGGCAACGGTGCACGCGGCGTATGATTGATTGATGCTTGTCTATGCGTGTGCGTGTGAGTGTGCGTGTGGGGTTGGGTGTGGGTGTGGGTGTTTGTATTCATGTGTGTGTGTGTGTATGCGTGTGTTACGTGCCACTGATTGGCATAACATTTTTGGCTTAGCGCACTCTAATTGGCAAAAAATGATGAAGAAAAGTAAATTAATATAAATTTCAAAGGCTAATAAGTTGAATTTTGTTTGCTTTTGGGAATTGCGGAAATTAATATGCTTTTATTTGTATTGGATGACAAAATGGAGTTCTTTAAAATGAAATTTAATTGGCTTGTGGAAGGTCGAAGTTGACAAAAAAGACAGTTGAAGTAATTTCTATATTTAATATATATATATATATATATATATATATATATATATATATATATATCATATAAGTCGATCTATATTTGATGTAAATCTAGTTCTAGAAATGAAACCGAATTAATAGCAAAGTTGCTTTTGTTCATTTCTTTAAATATAGTCAAACAATTGAGATATATAATGTATATAGCAACGGTTCGAACTCAGAACTTTAAGTATTTAATATTACCGTTTTTTGTGTATTATATATTATATATTGAGTGATCTTTCTTTATAGATTCAACTTTGTGTATATTGTAGGCTTGATAGTTTATAATCAGCAAATAAAACACCAACTGTCAGCAGATTGTCTGTCTAACTATTTCAAGAACCTCCAGTTTCGATTATCAGCAGACTTTACTCTCGACTGTTGGTTCGGCTGCGCCTTGCTATACTCCGCCCAGCTGTAGCCAGACGAGCATTATAAGTTTGCAGATATCTCACAGAGAGCCAAAGCGAATGAGGCTAGCGTTCAGTATTTGTGTGCTTGTGCCATGGAATACAAATATAATAGCTGCGAGGCTTCCAGCGAAAGAGAAAGAGTTGATTATGATGACATTCTAGAATTTGAATTGAAATACAGTTACTAAAATATCAACTTGGTATAACTTGCTGTGTGCTAGCCCTAAAAAAATGCTCTTTAATATAGTGAACGTTTGCAACTATAGTTCCTACAGAGCTAAATTGTTTTTAGCACTAATTAAATGTTTTTCCATGAGCTGCAAGCGAGTTCTAGGAATTTTTCGGCACTCAGCAAAAGTGCTTAGAATAATATGAATATTAAATCTACACTCAAATGGAATTCTTAGGAATTTGCATTACTAATTACAGTTCTAACTATGTTTCAAGCTAATCGAAATGATTTAATTATGGCATAATTTAATAGGTGTTTTGCCTCTAAACGTGGGCTAATTAAATGCATTACAATTTCCATTTGTCAGCTAATAAAATTAACAATTAACACAATCGTCCAGGCGAATTAAACAATTTGTGTTTAAATTATAAAAAAAAAAACACACACAAATTGAATGCATTTAATTGGCGACATTTTTAGCGTGGCGAGCGCAGCTCGTTAAATATATAAATGAAGTCAATTTATGAGTCACACACGCACAGAGAGAGAGAGAGAGAGAGAGAGAGAGAGAGAGAGAGAGAGAGAGCGAGAGCGAGAGAGAGAGTGAGTGAGAGAGAGAGAGAGAGATAGGGAGAGGAAGACTGCGCACATTTCATATTTTCATTTACGCTTTGCCCTTGCCATGGCGTCAGCTATTTAATTGGCCGTAAATGAATTTCCTCACCTGGCCTGGCCGACAGCTTCTGCCAGCACCTGTCATCAGCATTAATATCAACAGCTGAGCCTCAACCTCAACCTCAACCTCACCGCCTCACAGCGTCACAGCTCGAACACATTCTCGCCAAGGCATAAGCTGTTCGCGCCCGTTGCTCTGCAAAAAATTTCTATAGCATACTTTTCAGGGCTCGCTTTGCATTGCGCTCTGGCTGTGGCTTAAAGCCATAAAAGGCAGCCATAAAAAAAAAAAACAAACTGAACAATAAACGAGCATTGCCTAGCATCAAAATTAACAAACTAGAAACAACAGCTAGTTGCAGTTTTTCACTGTTTTGTTTTTTTTTTTTTTGTTATTTTTATTTAAATTTTGTTATGCATATATTTTGCTTTTATGCACATATTTCGCTTTGCTTGGCTATCTAAAGCACTTGACCGAGTTTTTATTTCATTTTTGTTTTTTTTTTTTTACTAACGCAGTTGGTGCTTTGATTTTAATACTACGCAGACATAAAATGTTGGGTCATGGGCCTATCTAAATTTGTATAAAATGTCTTTTTATAGGTCTTAACTTTGGTTCTGTTTACGCTTAGCTAAAGTTTGATCAATTTCAGATAATCTTTCAAAGTGTAGGCAATGACAATAATTTTGTATCTCTATAAAACAGTTTGCTTCTGGCCTTTTTCATCATTTCAAATTGTTTATAATTAAAAACTAAAATATCAAAATTATTTTTTATAGATTTCCTATTTATTTAGTTATTTTCTCTTTTTATTTTATATATAGGGTATTTCTGAGGCACAGCTCAATTTTTTTTGTTTATTTTTTTGACTTTTTGTAGTTTTTTTTTTTGTAGCTCGTTTTAGCCCCGCTGTGATTATTTTTGTTTGCTGGCTTGTAAACGCGCCGGCGTATAAAATTGTTACTATGCATTGCCTCTAGCGCTGTTAAAATACTAAAAAAAAAAAAAACAAAAAAAATAAATGAAAACTAAAAAAAAAGCAGAGAACAACGCAAAGGCGGTTCACGTTTGATGTGTTGCACCTGACATTACTCAAACAGTTTGGCGTTTCACATTTGCATAAGGCGCCAAAAGCCTGTCTAGAGAAACCTAAAAGCAAGTATTTTTTTTTTAAATATACAATTTGAAAACTTAAATATAGAATAGATAAATGTATAAAAATAAATGTAGAAAAGCTGCTAAATTTCAAGTGTTTATTGTGAAACTTGATTCCTAAATAAAGATATTTGGATACTTAGATAGAAAGATAGATAGATAGATAGATAGATAGCTAGAGAAGTAGATAAAGATAGATGAATAGATTTCTATATCATAGCCAGAGCTATTCAATACAAATAACTTGGATTGCCTGTAGCTGCAGTTTGAATCTGCTTCGTATAAAGACGTGTTCAATAGACTGAGAATTAAATAGGCTGAGATTGAAGCGTGCCCTAAAAGTGTTAAACGAGTTCAATCAAAGATATTGAAATCAATCAAAATAAATAAGCTTTAAAATTTATTACAGACACAAATTGTTTTAAATCGTACACTTTTTTCTGTTTGGGCAGAACAAAAACTTTTCTCCTTTCTTCCCGTTTAAGTAGCTGCAGAAACTGAAGGCGAAATCTCAAAAGTCTATTGCTAGTTTTGCTTTTGCTAGATTCGTTCAATTTCTACAGAGACTTGAACTGGAAGATTTTCGTGCACGTGCATTGCCAGAGCTGCGTAACAGCATCTGGGTGTAATAGATGCGTAATTCGAGTGTCTCTAGCTTTCGCAGCATTTCGTACATATGCGGGTGCATGGGCAGTGAAGGATGTTGCTTCAGTTGATCGCAGTCTGAATTTATGGCGTCTTCCTTTATCTCAGCTGGTGGTCTTTTGGTGCGCTTCGATCTGGTTGGCGTCGATAGACTTGATTGAGTTCGCAACTTTGGGTTGGCTTGCTTCAGCAGCTCATCAAGACTTTTCGATCTCTTTCTCAAATCTGCTAGACTCAATGGTTGCTCTTCGTCATCTCTTGTCGCTGTTGGAGTGGAGTGTGTTCGACGTATCCGAGGTATAGGAGGCTTCTCCAGAGATTTCATTTGTTTGTCGTCCGCCACAATCTTGGATTTTTGAAGCATATTGTGTACAGCTACATTGGGTATTGGCGCAATGAATGGCATTGCCAATGCCGCTGGCAATTTAATGTCTAAGCCTTTTGTTTCAAATTTTTCATTATTTGTTCTCGTTTGTTTATCTACTTCAATTATTCTATCCACACTTTTCTTTGGTGCATAGGGATTTTTATATACAACGACTTTGTTCAGCGACAAAAAGTTGTAAATTTCGTGTTTTTCGTTTGTTGGTATCTCGAGACTTTCTTCAGTAGCTTTTGTAGTTTGATTGCTTGATTGATTCGTCCCTGCTTGGATTCTTGTCTGTAGTGTATCGTGCGTAGCTGCAATATTATCATTAGGTTTTCTGCCTCTTTGCTGTAGATGGGCTCCCACTGCTAGGCTATCCATATTGCCTGAACCTTGAGTCAGAGTGGAATTGCTAAATGCAGTTTCTAGAGACATTGAACTGCTTTCATTTGTTTTGCTATTAGTTGTCGAATGCTCAGACTCGCGCTCTTTAAGGCTTTTGGTTTTTCCTGCATTTGCCAAAAATTTGATGCTATTTGAGTATTTTGAATTTGGTTTAGTTTTGAGTTTTCTTATTTTATCCAGAGATGGTTTTTGCAGTTTCGATTTGATTTTTTCGATTTTCCTCAAATACAATAAATTATCCACGCGATATTTGAACTGTTGCAAATCATTTTTATCAATTCGACTTTCGTACGATCTGTGCTCATTTCTAATCATTTTCTTGAGCTGTCTAACGAGCTGCAGAACTTCACGCATTTGTCGATTTTTCAATTTCTCTTCCATATCCTTGAGCAGTGCAACAAAGTTTTCGTAACGTATTTGCTTTTGCAATTGTCTGGCTGCTCTCCTGTTTGCTTCGTCCTTCTCTTTGCCCAGCCTCTGAGATTTTTGCGCACTGAGTTTCCTTTCGATTTCTTTCCATTTTCGAATAATTTTCTCGATCTCCAATACATTATTCAGCTGATGCAAATCGAATGAGCTCTTCTTGGATTTTGGCTCTGCTTTCACTTCTTTCAGCTTCAGATTAATGTTATCTAATGACGATTTCGTTTCTGAAATTTGATATTTTAGTGTACTCTCCGAACTGTCATCTAATATTTGTTGCTGTTTTTCCTGTTCCTTTGTGGTTTCATTGTTGTTTTTTGAACTCAATGCTTTTTGTTTGTCATTTTCGCTAGGCAAAATGAGATCGGACTTGGTCACAGCATTTTCCACTTCTGTCAATTGTTTAACTTTACTATACTTCGAGAGTCGCCTCCAATGTCTGTTCAGTTCCTCAATGCTATCGACATGAATCGATTTTCTTTTCGAATTTTTGTTTTTCTCATTCGTTTCTTTGAGCACGTTTATTTTCTGCTCAAATACCTTCAACAGGCTCAGATTTGTTTCGTACGCCCGCTCTTCGTCCCTTTTGATTTCACGTTGCTTGATATCATCTTCAGTCATTGCATTTATTTTACGATTTTTGCTCTTCATTAACTTTTTCAGACTTTTCAGTTTAGTTTCATAGCTTTGCAACGTCTGCCGATCGCTTCTATATTGTTGTGTGCCCGCAGTGCGTTGCGAGCGTCTCAGAAGAGGATCTGACTTTGGGTCTTCCTTAGCGGCTTTGGGCAGCTGCTTAGCTAAGCGCTGCGGTGTGCGTGGTTCTCGACTCTTATGTTTTCTTTTGCTTTCCTTCGATTTTCTATGTCTGCGTGCAAAGCAGTAAACATCATTTGTTTTCCTCGCAGATTCTTTGAGCTTATCGAATGTTTCTTCTTTCTCAAAGACATTCAGGCTTTCGACTTTTTGGTTTTGCCATTTCTTTTTATTTTCCTGCACGTTGCTTTGGTAATTGGGTTTTCCTAGGAAGAGCTCACAGATTTTTTGATCTTGTGTCAAACCTTTTCGTAGATTTTTAGGTTTTGGCTGCATTAACTGCGCTCCATCTGACTGCAGTTTCTTCTGGTAATTAGTTTTTCCAGTAAAGTCTTTGGGTTTGCTTCTAGAATTAGTAATATTTGCGTTTATGTCACGAGCTGTCCTCTTCACAACATCAAAATTCACCGCATTCCATGGATTGTATTTGTGCATATTTTCGAAATATTTTGGCTGCGACTTGCGCTCGACTTTAATTTTGCTTTGCATTTGCTCTTGCGGCTGCTTCCTCTCGTTAAATTGCATAAAATTTTCGTTCATTTGCTTATTGACTCGACCAATTGGGGTTTCGTCAAGGCTGCACACATTGTCAGCTTGTTCGTATCTTTTCGTCTGCTTGAGCAGCCTCTTCGGATGCGGCTGAGCTTCGCATCTGCGATGCTCCAGCTCCATGAGGCGCTCCAATTTCTGTTTGTACAGCTCGATATCGTAGGGATTTCTGCATATCTTCAGCTGATTCAATATCTCATTCTTTTCGCATTTGTAAGCTGTAAATGGAGCTGGCGTGGCGGCTGTGGCTGTGGCTGTGGCTGGGGCTGGGGCTGGTCGTTCGCTCTGGCGACGCTTCACTGTAGCCTTAGTTTTGCTCGGCTCGTCAGGAAAGCAATTAATCAATTCGTTCAAAATTGTATTTTCTGCTTTCTCAGCGGGCAAATCAGAAACATTTGGCGCACAATTCATCTGCTGCTTGGTGCGGTTGAGATATTTGAGTAAGGATGCGGCACGTTTATCTTTGATGTTTCTTACAAAGTTCGTGTTCTGGTCGAAGTGTTGGCGCAGCACATGCTGGCGCTTCTTGTCGTCGCTGGCCAAATAGTTCCAATAGTGGCAAAAGTCTTCATTCAAATTCTCCCAGTTGAGTTTATCGAGCAGCGGCGACACTTTATCAATTTTCTTGACGAAACAGTTGCCATCGAGCAGCAAAGGCTGCAGTCGACTGCGATCGCAATTGAATTCGGAGCTCAGCATTTCACTGCTTTCACATGGAATTTATTAACTTTTTTTTTTGTTTTTTTTTTTTTTGGTTTTTTTTTGTTCTCTTTTGATAAAAATAATTTAGTTTATTAGACGTGTTTATGTTGATAATTTGTATAAATGCAGAAATGTTTGTCATTGTGATTGACATAAGTCGAAGTCCTCACTTTTTGCAATGAAAATTAAAACACTTTTTTAATATATTTATAGATATAAATATATTTTATTTTTATTCGTTTTTTTCTTTATTAAAAGATAATTATTTATTTGCCTTTAGGATTTTTCAATTAAAATAATAAAGTGTTTATAAAAGATTGCTGCGTTGCTCGGCAACTGTCGACTGTGCTGTGCTGTGCTGTGCTCGAACTAGTTCATTTGATTGCAATTGAGCTAGTTCGAGCACAGAGCATAGGCCACAGCTCGTGCTGCTCACATTGCAGCTGATTCAACTTATGGTCTAAACGCTTCTGACACTCGCTGAGCACTCGATAGCATCCTACTACCTTCTGTGGCAGCGTTTGCTTTGCTCTACGTTTCGCTTGAAACAATTTTTGATGATTGCTTTTGCTGATGTCTGACGATCTGCTGCATTGATGCGTCTGTGAGCTGCTTGGCCTGCATCGATACTTGTAGATTTGCTTCAATTCGTCGCGTTTCATGCGCTTACGCATCTCCGTCATATATGGCGCATCGGGCAGGGTGTCATTTAGGCAACGGCACATGCCACAGTTAACAATTTCGATTGGTTTCGGTTTCATTGCTTTCGGCTTTTTACTTATCCGTTTCTTCTCACGCTTCGATTTGCCCGCCATGATTGTACGCACTTTCCTGTTAAGCAAACGCGGCTGGTTCTTTCTGCTACACTCGTGGCGCATGCTCTGAATGATGCTCGATTCGTAGGGACACGGCCAGTTGTATGGCAACTCCTTGAACATGTCCCACGTCACATTGTTAGTTAACATAAAATTTTTAATATGACTCTCAACATCGATCTGCACAGATCTGTGCAGATCTGGCCTCACATTGTCCGCTGATACTTGTGATCGAATTGTATTGAGCGACATGAAGCTGTAATTTTTCGCCGACAAATGCGGTAAACCGGAAAATTTCCTCTTCAGCGGCGTAGCTGATGGTTCAGATGGCATCTTGGCTTTTAACACTGCATTAGGACTTGCAATGGGGTCTTCTTTGATTACTATCTTGCTGGCGTTGACAATGGGAGAATTTGGCAATTGCGGTGCTAACAGCGATCCGTCTGAATGTTTTTTATATAGCATTTGATTTTTGTGTGTTGCCATTAAGTTCGACGATTGGTGCGACAGTATATGGCGCTTGAATCCTATGTGCGGTCTGCTCTTTGCCTCCAAATGCATGGCCATTCGCTGGTATTTCTTTAGGGTCCTCAGATGCGCACTTGAGATGCTAAAATCAGAATTACTATCGATCGATAATGAACGTTTTTTCGATGTTCTTCGCGATTTAGAGCCACTTAATCTTTTTTCTTTATTTTTCGATTTCTTTTTGTTGTCTTGTGTTTCGGCTTCTATTGCTGCCTGTGCCTGTGCCTGTGCCTGTGCCTCTGCCTCTTCCTGTGCCTTGGCCGCTGCTGCAGCCGCTGCTCGTGCCTTCGCTTTTAGATTTGCCCGATTCATACTGTCCAATACATGCTGCTCAAAAATTTGGGCTTGCTGGGCTCTTAGCAAAATGCTATGATACCTTTGATGGGACGATAGATAATGTCTGGATTCCAGCTTTCTAAAGTACCTTTTTATTGATAGGTTTCTTTCCAATTTCAATATTTGCTCGGATAGTTTTCTGTCGTCCTGCTCGTCTTTCAATTTAGCTTCAGCTTTCTGAGCTTCAGCAACAGCTTCAGGTTCGCCGACAGCTAAAGTCTCAGATTCTTTTTTGGATTTGTCTGTTTTAAATTTCATCAGTTTCAGCTTAGCCATTTCAATAAATGAAATCTTTTTAGTCTTCCTACGCGGATAGTCGAGACTGAAACGTTTTTTTATCGAGTAGTTCGACTGGGTATTAAGATCTGGCTCGTCGTTCCGCGGCTCTGTGGACTGTGGAATCGTACTATCCAAAGTCGAACCTTTTTGATTGGGAAAATCTCCAGTGGAATTCGTCAATACGGCACCAATATCTGTGAGTTTCTCTTCACTTGAGGAGTTTGCTCTCAATTGCTTAGACTTAGCCATAGCTTTAATAGAAACTAAAGTCAAATGATCAATTTTGGCTTTCTCAATGGGCACATTTTTATAGGTTTTCAATTTTTTTTGCTTAAACTGAGGCATATCATTGGCGGAACTCCTTTTACTTTCCCTACGTCCACTGTCGAGGCTCGAAAGTCTTTTGCTCGGTTTGCCATAAGAGTTAATCCACGTGCGATAGATATATGGTATGCTGTCATACGGACCTCTGGACTGTGGAATCGTGCTGTCATTCGTTAAAATCGAACTTTTGCGAGAATTTTCTTCATGTAGGCTCACAGATTCACGCAAAATATCTGTCGTTTTTTCTTCACCTGAAATGAAACTCTTATTGGAATTCAAAGAGTTTTTTCTCCATGTCTCCGAGTATCTTGGCATATTATCCGTTCCATCTGCTGACAACTGCAAACTGTTACGTATTATTATTGCAGATGTTCTTTCCCTCTTCTGCTGATTTAAAGATTCGAGCGTATCATTGGTGAGTCTTTTAACTGCTAACAACGTATTTCTTCGGCTGTAAAAGAGTTGTTCTTTATAAACCTGTTGATCCAAATCCGCCAAATCGGACATTTTCTCCGTGAATTGATCATCAGCTGATTTCCAGCGATTTTCGCTCAATGGCAATCGACTCATATTTTGCCTATATTTGATGCCTGCTAGAGAACGTAATTTCTTTGGCCTGATGCCTTCTTTAGTCCTTGGCAGCCTTTCGAACAGTTCAGCTTTTATGAACTTATGAGCTCTTGATTGCAAACATTTCTGTTTCTTAGCTGGCACGTTGGGTGTATGAAAGCAGCTCTCAAACTCGTCGTACATTTGATCCCAGGCGTTGTGCCCTGGATCAAAGGCTGTGAATATTCGTAGAAATTTGGATGCTTTTTCGTTTCGTAAATAATCTGTGAATCCACGATTTGCCGCCCTGGATCGCTTCAGCTGAACAACTGAAATGGGCGTCTGTCCCTTGGCATAGAAGTTCCACCAGCTGCGAAATGTATCGCAAGTCTGGAGCCGGGACGGCAGCTCTTTCAACTGATCAGCCCTGCATGTCACCTTTTTCCGCAAGCACTGGCGATTCAAGAGTCTGCTACATGGCACTGCGCTCTCGTTGGCATTGAATTTCAACAATGTGCGACGTAAATTACGCATGATAACTTTTTGAGCTGAAATAATCACTGAATCACTCTCAGTGATGGTTATAGTTTCTACTGTTGAGAACTTTCCTATTTTTGCATCACTTGCAATTTAATAAACTGTAAATTTGTTTTATCTGTTTGAATTGAAATTCGTAACAGCTTTGATAATCTATTAATTTTGATGTTTTTTTCTTTTAAACCAGTTCTTGAATATGTGGGCATAAAACGAAAACTTAATGTTTCGCATTACTTAATTTTTTTTAATGTTTCTTTTCGCACTTAACTTAAATTAAAAAAATAATAAAAAAATGTTTCTTATAGTTTTTTTATTTTATTTTTGATATATAAAAAGGGTATATTGGTTTAGGCCGCGTTTAGTTTGGCTGTTTTACGAAAACTTATATTTTATACACTTTTAAGGTTAGCTTAGGCAGGTTTTGCAGTCGGATCCGCGTTGACCAGCTCTACAGCCGTGGTCATCGCATTTCATTCACTTTTTGTCCAAATTTAACTCTTTTCCATTGCAAACAAGTATTTGGCAGCAGGATATGCCCGTTTGCAATGTTCTTCACTTGTTTTCATAGTTGTATTGCACAAATGTTAAAACTTTATAATATAAATAACAGCTGTGCGTCTGCCTTGAAAAACGCTTTGTTTCTGCATTTCCTCATTTCGCACGCTGCTGCAACCTAAAACACACATAAAAGTACACCACACACACACACAAAGAGACACACACACGCATATAAAAAAAAATATTTTAGTTTTGTCTCTGCCTTGAATTACTGTAATTCTATGCGCATTGTATAACACGGATAAAGCTTCAATGTACCTTCGGGCCTTTAAATGTCAGCATGGGGGGCTGTGTGTTGACGACGTAATGCTCGCATGTAAAATTTAATATGCAGTTCTTATAGATGCTTGCAGCATATATTTTAGCTAAATATATATATATATATATATATATATATATATATATATATATATATATATATATATATATATATATATATACATATATGAGAGAGCTGCCACGTAACGTATAATAATAGACTTTAATGTTAAGCTGGTTTGTTGTGGGCGAAATATGTTGAGCAACGTTCGCAGTTTGTGTAAAGGTTTTTTAGATCAGATTTTAACTACATTAGGAATCTAAACAAATTTTATTTCTTTATTTTATTTTATTGTAAATATATTATATATTTTTTATTTATTTTTATTTCAATTTTATTTCATTTTTATTTTATTTTTATTTTATTTTAGTTTAATTTTTACTTTATTTTTATTTTATTTTTATCTAATTTTTATTTAATTTTAATTTTATTTTTGTTTAATTTTTATTTTATTTTTATTTTAGTTTTATTTTATTTTTATTTTATTTTTATTTTATTTTTATTTTATTTTTATTTTATTTTTATTTTATTTTTATTTTATTTTATTTTTATTTTATTTTTATTTTATTTTTATTTTATTTTTATTTTATTTTTATTTTATTTTTATTTTATTTTTATTTTATTTTTATTTTATTTTTATTTTATTCTTATTTTATTTTTATTTTATTTTTATTTTATTTTTATTTTATTTTTATTTTATTTTTATTTTTATTTTATTTTTATTTTATTTTAATTTTATTTTAATTTTATTTTAATTTTATTTTTATTTTATTTTTATTTTATTTTTATTTTATTTTATTTTTGTTTTATTTTTATTTTTATTTTATTTTTATTTTATTTTTATTTTATTTTTATTTTATTTTTATTTTATTTTTATTTATTTTTTATTTTTATTTTATTTTCATTTTATTTTATTATTATAAAACTATTATAAAATTATAAATTATATGCAGAATACAATTTGGAACTAAGGTTTCAATTATATATGGCTAGAGTCGTAGTCATAGTCATAGTCATATTTGTATAGTTAAGCTATGCCATATCAATTCTGAATAAATATACTTACTTTTCAACAATTGTCTATATTTAAATGTAAGTAAATATTAAAGCAATTCAGTGTCATATATTCCATTTCCAAGTATTTGCCAACAACATTTGACAGTTCATTGATCTAAGAAATCAAAAAAGTAAAGCAATTGTATTGTGCATCAATAAACAGTTTGTTTATGTTCAATGGACAGGCTCTTCTGTTCTCTTCGGTGCTTAACAAGCCATGCAGACGACTACTTTTACTGTTTGTATTTCACTGTTTATTATTGTAGTTCTTTATTTATTTATTTACTTGTATGCCTGGCGTCGTGTGTGCGTGTGTGTGCGTGTGTGCGTGTGTGTGCATATAAAGCATATAGCTTAAAATAACACAGGTGCTTTGATAGACATTGATTTCGCTGCTTGTAACCGAATGCAAAAAAAAAGTGGAAGAGATAATATTAAAATTGTATTTTCGCATAACATGTGTGCGCATCAATGGCAAAAAGGCGATTCGGTAAGGCGAGGCCATGACGCTGCCTGACGAACTATAAACAGTCGCACAGCTCGTTTATTAGCAATTAATTTCCACATTAACAGTCAAAAGGTAAAAACGCGAAATCGCGTGGACATGTTGAGTAAACATTTATTAAAAATAGCAACAAACAAAAAAAAAGCGCAAATATAAACTACATAGCGACAAGCAATGAAATCGCTGAAAGTAAAATTAAAAAATTTAAATTTCCAGTACTTAAATATGCTTTAATTTTATTCTTTTTTTTTACAAATTACAGACAGTTTAACATGGCTTGTGTACTATGCAGTAAACATAGAATGAGCTGTTTATTTCAAATTTAAATTTAACATTTGCGGTGACCTTCATGGTATATTTTTTTCCTGTCAGTGCTTCAATTGGTCCTTGAACAGGAGATGGCTGCACTTTTTCAATGGCATTCAAACTACGCTGCTCTGCTCTGTTCTGCTCTGCTCTGCTCCGCTTTGAAACGTGCTTATTTAATGGTCTATTCCATTTCGATTTCTTGCTTACATTAGAGCATTTCGTAATGTAAAGCCAGCCTCAAAGCATAATTGCAAACAATTAGCATGTTCATGATAGCACAAGAAGAAACGCAAAATAAAAAAAAAAAAAAAATGCATAGAATATCCGCTAGAGGACTTAAATATACCCAGCATTGGATTGAGTGAGTGGCTGCGGATAGCCTAATGCAAATGCTGTTAACATGATGAAGTAACAGAATGAGCTGGTTTAACATAACAGAGTTGTAGGAGATGAGCTGGTATAAGATAACCGAAAGAGCTGGTATTAGATGACAGAATGAGCTGGTATAAGACTACCGAATGAGCTGGTAAACGATGCGCAGAGTAAGCGCGTGGAAGAATAATAGAACGAGGTGTTAGTAGAAAGGAAAATAAGCTTACATTTTATTACAGACTGAGATAGTATTAGATATAAGCAGTATAAAATAACTGAATGAAAATGAAAAAATGATCTGTTATAAGAGTGATTGGTATAAGATAAGAAATAGGTCTGCTATCAGAGTAATTGGCACAAGACTATTGCAATGGTCTGTCATAAGATTTATTGTTATAAAAAATGTGAATGATCTGGTATAAGAGTGATTGGTATAAGCTACGAGAGTTTTCTGGTATAATAGACATTTGTATAAGATATAATAATGTTCTGGTATAAGAATGATTGGTATAAGCTATAATATTCTGGTACAATAGTGATTGAAATAAGATATTGGAATGATCTGGTATAAGAGTGATTGGTATAAGATAACAGAATGATCTTATATAAGATTGATTGATATACAATATTAGGGTATTCTGGTATAAGATTGATTGGTATAAGTAATTAAAATGATCTGATATAAAAGTGCGTTGACATTTATTATACACTTTACTATATACACTGCATTACATGTGGCATGTTATATACATAAAGCTTAACATTCTGTAATTGTACATTAACTTACCTTTAGCCTGTTATACCCCAAGCGAACAGCATAGGTCCCGCGGTATGTATGTTGTCTGTTTTAGTCCTCTACATTGCTGCTTAAGTCTGCTATCGGATTTGCTTTGTTGTGCAGAAATGCTGCAATCATTAAGGCTGGCCATAAAACCGTAAAATGCTTCGCATTACCGATTGCCAATACATAAGCCAAGAAATGTGAATAGATGGGTGCTTATATGAGCTTGTGTGTGTGTGTGTGTGTGTGTGTGTGTGTGTGTGTGTGTATGGTATACGTAGAAGGTTACGTACTTCTAATCCAGCTTGACTGCGCATATTATCTAGTCAGTGAGCGCGGCTGAATGACTTCACATGAACTCACTTCAGCTCTCGATGCCCAACTCTTTGGTTTATGCGCAATTAGGCAGCCCCGTTCAACTTGGCCATATTATTAAAATAGCATATATGTATATACCTACATATGTGTATGTTAACACATATGCTAGAGCATAGGCAAAAAATAGCACATGGCTGGCACAACAACAACAGCAACAACAACAACAAGTTGTTCGTGTCGCACGGCCATAAATATAGTACGTAGTACATGAATCCTAACACATGAGCACATGTTTTTTTCTGGCTGTGCTGACTGGCTGACGGCGTGAGAGAATGCGCCAAATAAACGATTCAAACATTTTTTGCTCTGTCTAAATTATCGAATTGCTTTTGTTTTGGCCAAAAACATCATTTGCAGGTGTTTTGATTTTACTTTCCATAATTCTTCAAATGCAATTGCAGCAAGGTCTGCTGTGTAGCCTAATCTAAACATGTGTAAGAGTTGTTAGATTCACTTACTATATGTATAAGGTATATTTATATTTATATAGCGTATCTATAAACATAGACTATATATATATATATATACATATATCTACACATGTGCATCTGTGTATATAAACGTTGATAGCGTATAAATTTGAATTTCTGACCTCTGGAGATTTAATGAAATGCACAAATTATTGTCATTAAATTGTGCATGTGTTCGTTATGTTTGGAATATACAACAGACAAATTGTTTATCTACTTGAACTGTGCGAACTCAGAGCTTGTAATAGCGGGCTGTATACAATTGGTTAAATATATTCGATTTGTAGAGTAAGTTTTTAGTTTTAGTTTTTCGTTTGAATTTTACTTATCGAAAATTATAGAAATATACTATATATTTGGTAATATACCAAGATATACCAATAAAGAAATTTAAAGAGTCATAGTTTTTATTATTTTAATTAGGATGCAGATTTTTAAATATGCACAATTTTTTAAAAAGTCTTTGTTAATATTTTTATTAATAATATTTTAGTTAATTACTTTTATTTTATTATTCATATTTGTATTATTAATATTTTTATTATTAATATTATTAAGCAGAAGCTCAACAAATATTTATTTTAATTCAATTTACTTTGAAGTAGTTGAAAACTAAGTTTAATATTTTCTAGTCATACTTTTTTTTATTATACAATGTTTTTCTTTTTATTTTATTTATAATACATATATAAAACTTTCTTAACAATTTTATTTTTGTAGATCTCATTCTAAGAAGCACAGAGTATTTTCTAGTGTCTTAGTTTTCCAGCTGCTGCATTCAACTTTAGTGTTTATATATGTATATATTTATATATATATATATATATATATATATATATATATATATATATATATATATATATATATATATATATATATATATATATATATATATATATATATATATATATATATATATATATATATATATTTATGTATTTATATATTTATATATTTATATATTTATATATTTATATATATACGATATATGTATATGTATATTTAATTGACTTTTTAATAGGCTGTTGGCAATTTGAGCAGCTTGTGAAGACTTGCGTTTAATTTCATTTGTGTGCAGAAAAAATGACTTAATGAAAATTTACACACGCAAAATTAAACATGAAATTGTGTGCAGAAAATTTGCAGGCGGACACTCAATTAAACAACAGACAAAAGCCGCAGATACCTTTATTGACATACATAAATATATATATATATATATATATATATATAAATATATATATATATACATACATATACACGCATGCATAATGAAGGATAAGTCTTAATGCTTTGGCTGTAGTTAATTACACTTTAAGTTTTTAAAGGTAAACAACATCAGTTCGATTGTTTACTCAAGCAGCAATATGCAAATCCTCTATATTATTTTGTTTTCCATTCATGTGTGTGTGTGTGTGTGTGTGTGTGCTTAGAGAAATTCCACTTCAAATAGCTTTTCTCGAGGCCCGGCTTTAAGTTAGCAAAAATATTTTTGCATAAACAAGAACGAAAATAAAGCAAAGCCAAAGCCAAAGCCAAAGCCAAGTCAAATAAAATCAAATGAAAATCAAAATCAAATAGGAAAGCCGCAGCACGTAGGCAGCCTTAATGCCCAGCAAAAACAGCAGGACTAAAAAATATATATATAAAAAATAAAAATAAAAAAAAACACAGAAAACGAAAGAAATAACAAATACGCCAACACATGGGCATAAAATGTAAAAAGGACCTCTGCACTGGTCTTCAGCCGCTTTACTATACATAAAGTTGGCCAAGTTATGCCAAATTGGCAGCTCCTCGAAATAGCCCGTGGGCTAGCAAAATAAATTCAAGTATTTTTCAATGTGCCCACAACAAAAATCTGCGTGTGTTTTTTTTTTTTTTTTTTTTAACTTTTTGCTATTTGCCTATTTATTATTTTTCTACATAAATAAGAAACATTTTGACTGCTACGAAAATTTAATTTGTTTCTAAGCGAAGCTAATAAAATATGCTCAAAAAAAAAGAAGGAAAATGCAAATGAAAATGAAAATGAAAATTTTAAAGCTGCATTTTATGACTTTTATTTTTGGGCAGTTGCTATTTTCTTCTTTGTTCAAAGATTGATTACGCTGTATTTTAAAGGCCATTCAACTTGTGTACAGAGTGAGTTGAGGCCACAGTAAATTTTCTCTGAATTAGAATTAAAATTTTATATTTTCTCATATTTATTTTGTAAATATTTGCATAAAATATATTACTTATGAAAGCCTTAGACTATTTTTGCAGTTATTTAATGTGTTTTATAAATAACTCATTTTTATTTAATATTTTAAAAATGTTTTTTAGCTCTTTTTAAATATATGTTTAGTATGCAATGAGAAACCTAGCCAAATTACTAATGTTTTTTTATTCATCTTTGATAAACGCAAAGTTACTCATTGAGTCAACTTTCTTAGACTCTGCTCATTTTCCATGCTTTTGAGTATTTTCCATTAAATGAGTAGGCGTTTCGTTGTGAAAGTTTCTGGAAAAAACTAAATTCACTTAGGTCTTGCAAAATTTTGTGTAATATGAACAATTTTAAATTAAAAATTTAAAATATCTGTGTAGTTTATAAAATGAGAAAGTTTTCGCTGTAGAGCTCTGATCAAATTGGACAACTTTTTGCAGCGATTGTTCGATCGGGCGAAAAACGTTTTAAAATCAATTTGTGCACTTAACAACGACAGCTGCGGTATTATGTGTGTGTCCATATACCAGTTCCAGACTAGATCCAACGGACTTCCAACCACTAGTTCGAGTTTGGTCTCTTAGTTTTGCTCGCTCGTCGAGTCACTTGGAACTTTGACGGCGCGCAATATGCAGAATTAATTGCGGCGTTCGCTGTGTGAAGCTAGCTGAAAGGAATATTAATAAGCGCAACACGTGCAGCGATTTTTCCAGAAACTCTATTACAACAGCAACAGCGATAGCGATAGCGATAGCGACAGCGACAGCAACAACAAAAGGAACAAAAGCGTTGCCAGGAAGGAGACGGTATTGTGGAGAGGGGTTGGGTAAAGCAATATCCGTGTCTGGACTAGGACCAATGCGAAAGTTTGTTGAACGAAACGGCTTTGAAGTCTAATAGGATTAGCCTTGCCCTCTTGCTACCCTCCCCACTTTACACGCCTCCCCAACATTTAGTGGGCGTGGCTATATGAAGCACATAAACGGCAGCAGGCACAATTGCTATGTATGTGTGCATATGGTCGGTTGTGTGTGTGTGCACGTGTATATTCTGCCTGGCAATATTTGTATTTCTGGCCAAGAATCAACATTGATATAAAAAAAAAAAAATAATAATAATAATATTAAATGTGTGGTAAATATTGAAACAGGCTGCGTCTTTGGTTATTATATAGAATAAATATATATTGGGATAACAGCTATTTGCATGTGAATGTTTGGATAAATAGAAGTAATTGGTAGCAGCAAAAGCTAAGCAGCCAAATTAATCGGCTCTTAGTGTCAAGCATCAAGCATTGGGAATAAATGTAAATATGTAGCAGACCGCAGTCTAAATACCCTTTTTATACTATAATAGTTGATATGAGAAGGCTATTGTCTTATTTAATATTTCTTATATGTTTTTAAAGGCATACTAATAATAATATGTATATGTAAGTAAATAAACACAAATATGTGGTTGAAGTCAGAATGCCCTTCTTAGACTATCAAAGTTGAATAGGAAGAGTATTCAATCATTCTAAATCTAAATATTCTTCAATATATATATATACGTATTCTTGATCAGCATCAACACATTAGTTAATTTGTCTGTCAGATTGAATCTACATACAATATGTGAGCTCTCCCATAAAGGATTCCGGGCATTTACTAGTCGGGCAGTCCCGATATAAAACTTTTTACCTATTTTTTCAATTGAATAATGAAATATTTAACAAATTTGGTAGCAAATAGGAATTTTTTTTTTTATTTTTGCGCTTCATAGAATATTAAAGAGTATATATATAGTATATAAAAGATATAAGTATATGAATTGATTATATATATGTGTATATAAAAGGGATTGATCAGCTTTTAACGGTGCTTTAGCCAACAACGCGATCATTGAACTTAATCGTGATGGTAGCACTGGCCATGTTAGTGAAGGCCCCCACAAATTCATTCAGTGTATCGTTGGGCAAACGCCTGTCGAAGGGGAAGCCCATGGTGCGTCTGTCCGGATACAGTTTGTCCTTGAGGCCGCAGAACGAATATGCCGTGCTGCAGGCATCGTTCGGCGTGCTGTGTGTGTTGTACAATATTTCGTTTGGTAATTGCTCTAGATGGATTAGTAGTATGTGTATGTTACTCACTTGCTTAGCTGCTGCACCGAATCGTTGGTGTAGTCCGAAATCATGACAAACAAATCGAATTGCATGCCCTCGGGCTTGCCCTTGGGCAACAGTAGATGCTGCGGCCATCCACAGCCACAGAAACGGAAACGTGCCAGCTCATCCGATGCTGTGGGCTGGTAGCTGGCCCCAACGGCACGGAACGAACGCTCAAATGGTATGGCCACCGAGGAATCAGTCGATTCACGGCGTATGGTATTCTCACCGGGCATCACTGTGCATGGATAAGGAATTTATTATAGTCAAGGTTAATATGTGTAGAGTATAGATTATAGAGCTTAGAGTATAGAGTATGGAGCATAGAGCATAGAGCATAGAGTATATACTTACGCTCCACTGTGAACTTATCCATTTCAATGGCCATCAGACGTTGCTCCTCGAGACGCAACGGCTTGTTGCGTTCATCGGCCTTGGGGCAAATGAAGATGCGACAAGTGCCGGTGCGCTTCGGTCCCGCATTGGTCACATTGAATGTGTAGGTGAAGGGTGCGTTCTGCAGATGTCTAAATATGGCTGTAATATTCTCATCCTCAACGGGGGCAAAGTCCAAGCCAGCTGCCAAATTGGCCGACGACTTTTGCCAGTAGGTGAGCAGAGTATTTGGTCGTGCATTGGCAGCGCCCAAACGAGCTTCCACATAAGTCACATTGACACCCTCGAAGCCCAGCTGGGCGTTATTGTAGACTGGCAATAAAGCCTTGTGCTTGTTGAAAATGGAGTCAATGAATCCATGCCATCTGTAGAAAATGGGATCACGCATAGCCGTAGTCACATCGCCCATGACACCAAAGTCCTCCAAATGCCTGGCATCGGGATCATGCGAGAAGGAGATAATGGTGTGGCCCTGATTATGCAAATTGCCATAGAACTGATTGTTCACAGAGAGTGTGTTGCATGCCTCAATGATGTTGCCCAGAATATCAATGCCCCTCACTTCGTCCAAGGGAATGCGAGTGCCTTGAGACTACATTAGAAAAAGTTATAAGAGACGAATTCAACATTTTCTGCCTGATTACTCACATTTTCGACGAAGCCTTGATCGATGGCGGCCAGAATACGATCACGCCAGCGCTCCAACTCGGAGATCTCAATGCTGCCATCGGGACGATCGACGTCGCGTAGCTGCTGATTGGAGATGCGTGCCGGATAGGTGCGATTGTTGATGGTCGACAGAATCTTGGGGAAGTAGCCCTCGGGTATTTCGTCGCGGAGATTACTGAGCGGTAGGGTACGCTTCAGATTGTTGCAGAAACGCTCGACGTTGTAGCGTGCGAGCAGCTGATGATGCATGTAGTAGAAGAGCTCGCCGCGACGATCCTTGTTGACCACCTCCATCGGTCCACTGGCCGGATACACCAAATGCCAATGCCAATGATGGCTATTGACGCCAATATCCTCACGGAAATAGGCCAAACGCTGTTCATCCTCGCGATCTGAGGCCGTATAATTGGCGGGTATATCCAAAGCGGTACGATTGCCGCTCTTGGCAATCACCGAAGCCTCCTGGCGGGCATCCTGTGCGGCAATATCACAATTAAAATGCTGTCGATATAGAAAGAACTGGAGATTGGCTCACCTGGAAGACGGATGGCTCAATAAAGTTTTTGGGGAAGACCTGCGAAATGTTGGGAATGGGGACAGTGCGCGTGTCCGGGCGATGGGCAATGCACACAGCATAGCTGTACTGGAAGAGCACGGGATTGACGCGATCCCTGCGAAATCGCAATGACATTTAGGCTTAGCAAATCGGATAAAGTTCTATATAGCTTAATCACTTACTTAGTATAGGCCGCCAAAGCCACGAACTGCTGCAAGTTGGGTGCATCCAGGAACAATTGAATCAGTTGGCTGGCAATTTCCTTATGCTTGGTGATGAACAGCGAGAATTGCTTTTTGCGGCCCAACTCGGAAGCGAATTCAAGATTTGGCTTTATGGCCACCTCTCGAACGGGAATTCGCGTCTCCACGTTCTGGCTAAAACGATTGGAGACCTCCTCGGCGTTGTTGCGATAGCGATCCGTGTAGACGCTCTCGGGCAGATCGAACACGGTCTTGCCGTTGTCACGTGTTGTGAACACCGGCTCCAAAGGACGTTGAAACAACAACTCCAAGGCTTTCAAATCGGTATTCATATTGATAGAGTAGAGTTTTGTATCAACTTGATTTAGTCACCAGAAATAGTTTTGCTCTACACAAGCTATTGCAGCGCACTGTGATTTCTGTTAGCGACGACTCGCCTTTTTATAGCTCTCCCTGACCTAACCACATAGCTTCGAATTTGAATTTGTTATTTCTTTAATAATGACTTGATAAGTTCTTTTGGTAAAGCAATTATTTTTATTTTCATAACTATATTTCTGTTATTTTAGGTAGCCACAAGAATTGTCAAAGAGCACTTATCACTTCTGCACTGTAGTTACAGAAACCTTCTTTAGCATTGCGGTTTTCTACTGAGTTGTGTTGTATTGCCATGCATGTTGCCATGCATGTTTACACGTTGCTTATCAGCAAAAGGGGCGCGTCTTTTATGTATTATTTCACATGTTCCCACAGCGTTGTGTGTTGTGATAGAGATAAATATTTTTTGAGTATTTAATTCATATCTCAAAATTTGTTTTGTGGTGTCTGAAATATTTTATATTGTAGTTAAAATGTATAATACTTTATATCAGCTAAGACATGTTTTATTTTATTTCAAAAATATATTATAAATTAAACTAATTTTTTTTAATTTTTATGTATATATTTATTTTATTTTATATAAACAAATTTTTATTGTTTTTTTTTACAATTTTTTTTTATTATCATAAATGTGCTAGAAGTCTTTTTTCAATTCACTTCAATTTTTTAAATTTTATTTTGTTTTAAGTTTTATTAATATTTTTCATAATAAGCAAATGCTTATCTACAATTCATTCACTTTTATGATTATAATTATTGGTTTTTTTTTTAATTTTTTATTTATTTATATTTACTTTTTAATTTTATTATTACAAAATTCTTGTTTTTCATAAACATATATTTATTCAATTAAGAATTTTATATTATTTTTATTATTTATATTTTGTTACTTATATTAATGGACTAATGAATGCAAATCATATATATGCACATATCTGAGTATTATCTACGAGATTTAATTGAATATGTTATCTTACGCCTTAAGAAAAGTTTTCTTCATATAGAATTATACGCAGATGCTGCTGTGTTTTAAATATACAAGTGTAGCTTGACTATGACCAACCTATTCAGAGATAATACCAAAATAAGAATAGCTTATATTTTTAAAGCGAAATCAACTTAAAGATATACTATAATAAATTGCTCTAAGCTTGAGGGCTTAACTTCAACTCTTAAACATTGGTTCAATTGGTTCACAAACTCAAGAATAAACTTTATAAAGAAATTTATAATTTTATTTATATTTTATCTCACGATAAATTGCAGAAGATAATTTTTTTTTTATTTTGTTCTCACATTATTTTCGGCATTCAACCCATTTAAACTTTTAAAGCTTAGCATTTTCATTTCAAAAAAAAAAAAAAAAATGGTCTGAAAATGTATAAAACTGCCTAAAGGCAAATATTATGGTTATGTACGTCTTTGTTGTTCTTCTGCTTGGCCATTGCTACAGTATGTCGAGGAACCCTGTTTTAGGCCCTGTGGCTAGTTGAATAAATTGGTCAACATATGTATTCGCAGCAGGACTTTCAGCTGGCATACATAACTCACGCACAAATGAGTGTGTCTTTCAGTCTGAGTGCAGGGCCATAAATTTATGCATAAAGCGTAACTAACTTGCACAGTCCTTATAGAGCGCTGAACAACTTTTGGCGATTAAAACATTTGCGCAAATCAATTTTTGCCGCTTTCGTGACCAGAGCGAAAACTTTTGCCATTGTCAATAATAAATGTGAGTGCCAGGCGCTGTTGCTGGCATTCAAGTTGGCCAAGGCGATCAAATGGGCGCGCATTAATCTGTGAAATTGACAGCAACACCAACTACAACAACAATAAGAACTAACACTGCAATAAGACTTGAGGCCAAGCTGTGGCCACACAGCACACTGGGTCCGATTAAGTGTGTAAAGCAAAGATGAACAGCTTATCTTCAATTTAATTGTAAACAAGATATGCTATGGCTAGATATTAAATATATAAGTTATATATGATATATGCCATGCTTGATCGCTAAAGCTATACTAAAACAGAAAAAATATAGAAAAAAATAAAATTCTTTAGCAGAGAAAAAAATGTTTGTAAATTTCAATTTTCTCTTTCACAATTATTAGAAATATGTTTTATTTTACCTTACGATAATCTTTAATGCCGAATTAACTCAATATTGTGACTATACCTATACACATACTCGCCCCACTGTGCAATATCATATCATGCCATCCCTCTCCATCAGCGCTTGCCTTTGCCGTCTAGTGGGAGCCCAATGAGTTGGGGAATTCTAAAGATGAATTTTCAACATTTTGCCCACAACACCAAAATGACTTTTCATGTCAAAGTTTTGCCTGTTGTTGTTGTTGATGTTGTTGTTGCTGTCGTTGCTGCTGCTTGTGCTTTTGCCTCTTCTTCAACTTCTTCCTTTTGTTATCTGTCAGCTACATTTACAATATGCAAAGTAATATTTCAACAGAAATGTCTTTAAGCGCCTGACAATGCCGCAACTAATATTAATTAATTATGTATATAGCATTTGTTTTGCATTTTATGATGAAATTTAAAATTTTTGCAAAAAAAAAACTTGAAAATATTTACGAAAAAGAAAGCGAAAAAGTGAGAAAAAAAAAACAAAACAGAAGAAAACTAAGAAGAAAACTTTTTTTAAAGCCAAACTTTTGCGGCAGGTCGATAAAGACAAAAGTCGGCCCTAACAGCATCAGACGCCAAATAGCAGGTCGTTAAACGATCGGAAAGGGTTGCCTTAATTATGCATAGCAGTTAAGCCTAAGCAGAAGAGATTTCTACAACATTTTTGCGGCATATCATGAAGATTGGGCTGAGGTGACAGTGGAAAGTGGCAGGCAGTCAGGCAGTCAGGCAGGCAGTGGCAACCACAAGAATTTTTGCTGCGTGCGGGGCTTATCAATATTTCCTTTCGCTCGCTTTAAAAACAAAAGCAAAATCCAATGTGCAAACAAAATTCCTTTAATAATGCATACCTTTTAAGCGAGTTTATGACTGCCGACAGGTTAATAAGGTTACATTTGATATGCAAAACGAGGAAATTGAGTTAAGCGTTTAAAAATCTATGCAAATGGGTTTTGGAAATGTTGTTAAGAAGTATTGTAACTGGTGTTATGTTATATGAGAAATTGAGTGAATTCCTTTTGTGAATCTAGATATAGATACATATTTGTGTATATATCTATGTCTAGCCATGTTAGGCATTCCCAGTATAAATCAAATTTTAACTACACCTTTAACTGTTTGCTAGCTCTGACAGCAACAAAACACAAACAGGCTGTCAAGCGGCCTAAGGCCGCTGCGGGCACTTAACCAAAACACGATAAACTGTTTACCTTAATTGGAAGGCATAATGAAATAATCATATACATAATAAATAGCAAATTGTAGCCAAGCTAAAATTCATAAATTAACTAGAGAATGGCCAGAAGGTATTATGAAAGCAAAGGTAGGCTAGCGGCAGGCAGTCACAGCGGCAATCAAAGTAAGACCAATTGGCAGTCTCAAAGGGCTGGCCTCCATTTGCAGATGCCAAAAAGTGAAAATCGATGCGGACAGCTATGGGCGAAGGTATTGTTAACTACTTAAGTAATAGACTAAGACCGTACACGGGGGAGCTTGGCAAATCTCTGATGTCTAATTAAAAAGCAGCTCTCACTGTAAACACTGTAAGCCAACACAGCACCTGTGACAGCTGCCGGAAGTGCAGACAGATAGTTAAATCTAACAAATCATTTAGCAAACGTAGTTCAAACTAAAGATGGGCCAACAGTTGTTGGCAGTTGGAAATGTTATTAGTTGGGAACTGTTGGCCGTATGCCAGTTAGCCAGTTTGCCAGTTGGCAATTGTCATTGCCTGCTGTACGACTGTCAAACGCCATGTGGGTAGCAGCCCAGACAATAGCTCTGTTAGCGTCTGCAACAATGTGTGTGTGCAGGTGTGTGTGTGTGCAGGTGTGTGAGTGGGTGTGTGCAAAAGGTAATTGAACAACATTTGTTGAATGGCTTGGAACAAATTGCGGCATTGTGCGTGAACGTGTAACGAGGACAGCAACAACGACTGAGACTGAGACAGAGACAGAGCATGTCTAACTGCTGCAACATCAGGTGTTGCGACTGTGCGTACCCATTGTCAGCGTCAGACAGGTGGCTGATTTTCATTCTTTGCTTCTCAGTTTACTTTTCCTTTTTTTTTTTATATCATTTGGTTCGCCTGCCATGTGTGCTGCTGTCAACTGTCAACGTTTTATACCCTGCAAATCATAAAAGATGGCACATGAAAGGAATTGCCATAAACTTGTCTTGGTCTGTCCCTTGTCGCAGACAACGCGCCAGTTACTTTACCAGCATTTTTTGATTAGCTCAAACGAATGGGTTAATTTGGACTAGAGTGTCTGTGCAGCTGTGAGTAATTTTCATTATGGAGCAATTCCTGTTGGCTGATTAAAAGCGGAAGTTAAGCTAAGAGCTGGTGGTGTTGGCTACTTCTATTTTGTCTTAAATTTCGATTGATATTGGAATAAAGCCTTTGTGTTATTTACCAATACTTACTCTTTGGCTGCGTTGGTCACAGCATTGCCTTGAGCTTTGGTTTGTGTACTTTGTTCTTTTGTTTAGTTTGCAGATTCTAGGCTCTTGATTAAAAACTTCTTTTGCAATTTAGCTTGAGTCTGAGACTAAATTTGCATTTGTAGCTCAATCTGAGCTGAAGCTGAACATGAATCTGAACCTAAATGTAAATTTGCATCAAAGCCCGAACCTTAATTTGAAATTAAAGCTGAGCCGGATTTTGAGGCTGAAGCTGAACCTGAACTTAAAAGTGAACCTGAACCTGAAGCTGATCCTAAACCTGAAATTGAGCTTGAACCTGAGCTTGAACCTAAGTTTGAGCCTGAGTCTGAACCTGAGAGTGAACCTGAGCGTGAACCTGAGCCTGAACCTGAACCTGAAGCTGAAGCTGAACGTGAACCTTAAGTTGATCGTGAACTTAGCATGTCTAGATTGGCCCTGAGCTGAATTTATATAAGTAATGCTTTGTCCATTTGGATGCACTGTGTATTTAATCGAATCTTCTTTGCAACTTGATCCTCACCTCGTTTCAGTTTGACTTTAGGTCTATCTTAAAACTATCTTTATAATGAACTGAGCTTGAGCTAGGTTTTTCTATCTAGTTTCTACTAGAATAGCAAGTCAAGTCCTACAAATTTTTATTTTATTTTATTTATTTTATTTTATTGATCTATAGTAATTACTACAGCTCTCACTTCTTCTAGAGCAATGTTCTTTCCGTAAGAAAACCTTACGAAATTCCTTCAATGAATACATTAAGAGGCAATTGTTGTTCTTGAAATGTTTTTATATTCTGTAAAAGTGTATACATTAAAAATATATCCCTCACTCAATCAATCGCTTTCACATCAGCCATTTTTCTTCTGTTTGGCATTGACGATGTGCTGCACATGGGCCGTAATGTGGCCATGGAATAACTGTACATGCTGACGATAGTAGCTGAACTCAACGACGGCCGGTGTTTCCATCGTTACGGCCGGTATTAAGCCCAAATCGAAACGAAAGCCGCGCAGATAGTACGGCTTGCCCTTCTCAAAGGGACACTGCGTCGGAAAATTGCTATAGCGGTCAAGCATTTGGCGCGAGATGCGCAAAAGTGGTATTTGGTTCTTATTCGACAACAATTGGCAGCCATCGGTGGTTACGTTAATCAGCACAAAGTCCATGGTGCGGCGGGGCAGGACAATAACGATGTGAAAATCATGCTCTTGCATCGTTTCCCGCAGTGCAAATTCCATGTGCAGAGTTCGCCGCTTGGGATTCTTGCTGAGACCACAATTGAGACTCTGCAGGGGTTTTTCCTTTGTGACGCTGTCGCTTTCGCATGTAAAATTCTCAAACTGCAGCTCAAAGTCATTCTACAATGTCATCGCGTATATGTTTATAAATAAGTGAAATAATATCGCTTGCACATGCCGTGTACGCACCTTGGCCGCGGTCAGATGCAGTTGCTGATAGACAAACATCAAGGCAACAATTGTCCAGCGCGTTGCGTACATTTCAGCGCTTTAGCACACACTGAACAAGCAAACAAAAGCAAATTTGATTGTAAAATTTCAATGCATTTATCCAAATCTCTATGTAATGGCCGCGCATATTGCCACCCACTGAGGCTTGACTAACGAGCAATTGTACAAATACGAGCTTAGGTATGAATATGTTCACATACATAATATGTGCTCTGATATGTAAAGGAATCTGTTGACTTAATTGATTATTTGCACTGCCTGAACCCATTGAAAATGCAAGTTGTGGCTATAATTGAAAATGGCAATTTAGCGTATAATTGTTTTGTGCAAATTGATGTGTTTTCCATCTGTCCGTCCGTCTGAATTGTATAAAAGAAGCTTAAAATGATTGGAATTGCAGTTTTATGGAGGAGTTCAGGGTATTTCTTAGTCGATCACTCCCACTTAGAGTTACTTGACTTTTCATATATATTTTAATGCACATTGTTGCTTCACATGAGAATTACATTTCAATGCGTTTGTTAATTATCTTTTAGTAATTCAATTTTGTTTTGTTTAGTTCTCTGCCTAATGTAAAATATATAATAATAAATTTATTAAAATTAGCTGTTTTTATAATTTAATACAAAATTTAGAGATTAAATTATAGATTAGATAATAGACGAAATGTATTAAAAAATTTCTATATTGCCTCTTTGCATAGTTTAAGAAATGACGAAAAATACATTTTATATATTTTATATTTTTAAATATTTTTAAAGCTTAAGTTTTGTTGTTTGTTATTATTTATTTATTCTTGTTTTTAAATTTTTTTTTATTATTATTTTTTTTTTTAATTTTTTTTTACAAATATTTATTTTATTTCAAATTTTTATTATTATATTTTATATAGATATACTAGTATATACTATAAATATCTTAAGCTTGTAATTTATTATTTAATAGAAAATTTTTGGCTTAAATTGATTTAAATTTTGCTTGGTTCTACTGCCCTGCCAATTTTGATAACATTTTTATTTAATTAATTTGATTATTTTTGCTTGCAAACTGTAAAGTTTAGCTTTAAAATATTTTTGTTTTCTGCATTTTGCATGACCTTTTCCTAGAAGCGTTCTTGGCCTGACCTTTAAAGCAAATTTGGACTGTTCATCAAGGTATAAAAGTTAGACGAAATGGTTTCTGGCAAAAAGCTTTTAAAACTGAATAGAGCGTATTGATTTTTGGCAATATTCCAGGAAGAGTCTTGCTGTGCGTCTGTTTCTGCATTGATAACTAGTTTGGAATTTGTAGCTGTGCATACCAGAAAATGGAGGAAACTGTGTCATTTACAGCAGTATTTAACTGATGACTGAGTCCACGAATGAATCAATTACATTTAATACTGGGAAGTGTTGGTAAACGTGAAGTACTAGTTTATTTACCAGTGAAATTTTCTTAAATATTTGTACTTTTACCTTCTCTACAGGCGGACTTACAGTATTATGTTTAGCATGTTGGAAAATGCGCATTTTCCACGGTCTTACAGCTAGGTTCAAGCACGTTGCGTACGTCTGACTAGAGTTATATTATATGTGTGTATATTTATGCATACGTAAGCGGAATTATTTGTTAATCCAATTTGAACACAAATTGACAAATATTTATTTTTAGCCAGTTATTAAAAAGTCTCTCATGCGTTGTACAAAAAGCAAATTGTTAATCACACTTAATCTTTTTTTTTTCAACAAAAAAAAAATTATTATTTGTATTGGGTAATTAGTAAAGCAATTAATGCATAATTGTTTACATGGTATACAAAAAGTTGCAGTTGTCTTTTTTTTTTTTGCTACTGTTAATGTATTTAATGGAAATTTCAAATGTTTTATAGCTGTTACCTTGATTAGGTATTATGTCACGGCCATGGCAATTAGCGGTGCTTGTTTATATCAACTTAAATACCTAACTGATTGTAGGCAAAGGTTATGGAGAAGCTGTTATGATACTGAGCAGCTGCTCGAACATGTCTGCCTAGAAGTTCCTCATGCAGCTCATATTTCATTGACCTGTGGCTATGCTTTTTCTTTTTTTTTTTTTTGAGAATTTTATTGTTCTGCGCCAGAATTTTACGCAATTCCATGGAAGTTACATCAATGGCTGTCAATTAGCTGCTCAACAGACATCATTTGGTATTCATGGAGCTGAAAAGAGCCAAAACAGTTGGCGAATCGCTTCGACTTCTCGTTAATGGCAATCAGATCATAACTGAAGTTCATTGAAACTTACGTTCGGCTTCAATGAGGCGGCACAAAGGGACGAGCCCCGGCAGTCCTTGCGGCAATTCGACCATTCCCGGAAAACAAATCACTGAGTAACAACTATGCAAGTGGCATGTAGCCAACGCTTGTAATAAAATACAGTTATACACAGGGGTATAAAAGCGGCAATGCCAATTTCTGCTACATGTTTCGCTTTATGCATACCCTAATTGTGAAGGGTTATAATAACTTTGTGCAGCTGCTTTGCTGCTAAAGATGAGGCTTCTATAGAGATGTGGAATTATTGAAATAGTGATATGATTATGAATCGATGAAACAATGCACCATTACTCGACAGCAGATCATATCTATAATATCAATTTGAAACCCCTTTACTCTGCCGCTAAGTTAAGCATTTAGTTCCCGCTAAAACGGCCACAACTTTGATAGAGTTCAAGGCTAATAATATTGCACCTTACGCTTGAAGCACTGTCAGCAAATCATTGGCGTCTATTTTACCTAATCTTTTTATTTTTTTTTTTTTACAATGGCATAGACGTCACTTTAAATTAAAGCCAAAAATATGAGAATATCTTAAACTGTTTTTGTTTCATTGTAATTTCTAACGCCATGGCTCTTATTTGGCCACCTTACATTAAGCTACTTTCATGAGACGTAATAGAGAGTGGCTGTTGCCTTAGCTGTTATAATTACGTCTTACTTAATTATCAAGCTGTCATAACAAAAAGTTCATCTCTTCATAATTTGTGTATAAAATAAATATATATACATATCTTCTGTCTATGAGAGAGTATCTAGTTGACAATATGCTGGCTGTATTGTGTTGCCCACTTTTTGCCGCTGTGTCCAGCGAAGTGTATGAAGTTTCGAGCCACAAAAAAAAAATAAAATAAAAAAAAATGCGAAATGTATTATCGCCTTTCCGTGCCGCATTTTATGTTGCACGTGCCCAGTTTTTTTTCGAATGTATATATATATATATATATATGTATATATATATCTATATACGTATGTTTGTATAAATATATTGGAATTAAAAATGCCGAACGCGTTTCCAGGCTACAAGGGCATTTTAGCTTCCTGCTCGCAGGTTTTTTGTTGTTGCGTTTTTTGTTTTGCCCAGCGGTTAAAGTAAATTTGCGGAGGCACCCGAAGCTGTTGGCTCTGGAACTGAAGCAGCATCGACACCTGCATCTGCACCTGTACGTGCAGCTGCACCTGAGCTGTGCTTGCATATTTATTTGTGCAATCTATTTTAATGTTATTAAATTACTTCACTTCAAAGTGGCCAGATGCTCAGGTGCGCTGGCCATTGACAAACAACACAGCTACCTGACGAGCAGCTAGTCAATAGGCCAAGCAGTTTGCCTAACCCTTCAGCAGTTGGTTGAAAGTAATTTGCTTTTTCTTAGTGCTAGATGCACAATTCGCTGAATGTTGATTTTACTTAAGTAATTGTTTTTGTATGATTTGTGATGTACGG
Organism: Drosophila anceps; assembly: GCA_035045945.1. Taxonomy (NCBI): domain Eukaryota; kingdom Metazoa; phylum Arthropoda; class Insecta; order Diptera; family Drosophilidae; genus Drosophila; species Drosophila anceps. The sequence goes on from JAWNON010000073.1 coordinate 3,181,757, forward strand.
GAAAAAGTTTTGTATATATTTCTAGATGATTTATCAACTGAAGAAACAACACTTGAATATGTATGCAAAATTTTATATTTTATATTAATTAATTATATTATATTAATATATATTTTATTATATTATATTTTATTTATATATTTTATTTTAATTTATATAATATTTTTTTGATTTATTTTTTCTTTATTTTAATATGTTTAAATATTTTTTGTAATTTTAAACAAAATTTAATATTTGATATGCTTCATGAACTTTTTTGTTTCTCTCATTTTTATGAAAATTTTCTTTTGATAAATTAAAAAAATACCTAAATATTATTATTTATTAAATAGTATTATATGTCTCTAACTTATGTTTCCCACTCGATCAAATAGCTATTTCTTATGTAAATTGCTTTTTAACTATTTTATTTGACAATGGCTCAGAAAACATATCTTTCGTATAGCTATGCCCCCCTTTTTTCTTTAATTATACATGCTAGTTGCTTTGCTGGAATTGCCTATGCATTTTTAAAATTTTGCACTTTCTGTATTTGTTCAATTGATTTTTGGTTTCTTCTTTGTGTTCTTTTCATTTATATTGTTTTAGCCGTATCCTGTGCTAGATATTCGACCAACAAACCTTTTAACTAAAGCTTTCGCCTGCCAGTCTCAGCCGGTGCTCAGGCAACACACATGAGCACCAGCTGCTGAAGAGTGCTCATATCATCAGCCTAATCATGTGGAATAAGGCGGAAACGGAAATTGCATACACATACACAGACACAGATGTGGAACTTAGCTGCCTGTCAGTTAGAGCATGTGTTTCTCTCTCTGTGTGTGTGTGTGTGTGTGTGTGTGTGTGTGTGTGTGTGTGTGTGTGTGTGGGTTAACCAGATTCAAGTTTCTATATGTTAGTTGCTGTAACTGTAACAGACACACATACACACACACACACACGCTCTGCGGATATGTTGGATATGAAAATGTTGTGGTTAAACATTTATGTCAAACATTTGAGTGTGCGGCAGGAAATGTTGCAGGGAATTTGAGTTTGGTCTATTAATTAAAATTGCATTTGGTTTGTAACTGCATTTCGGGAAAATTGTGGCCATAATTTGCACCTGGCTGCATCCCATGGGTCTAAGCATAGCACTACACCAGTTATTACTAGGTATTACAATTATTTGCGCTGTGGGCGGCAGCTGACAGCGTGGGCCAGACAGCGTCGTGCTATCAGCATCGAGCACACATGCCACATTAGCTCTTATCGCATGACTGCATTGTTTCGGTGGGTGTGTTGAGGCGAGCCGCTGTGCTCGAATGACAATCGCTGATAATTAAAGTTGTAATTATTTGCAGAAGAGCTCTTTGGTATTAGAGTACAAATGGAAATATATTCGTAATACATGTTGTAGCTTTAAAGTTCAGTTTGGTTTAAGCAGGAAAATTCTAGTTACAGATGTGGCTGGCATGCATCAAAAATCTTAGCTAAAGCTCAGTCTAACGCTTGACTTGTAAATTTCAATCAACTTCTGTTGGCCTGTGTTACCAGACTTATCTCCTTTTAGCTTCAAGACATAAGCTCTAAAAGTGTATTACAGGAAATTGTTATGCTGATGCCAGTAAAGCCTTTATATAGGGAGTTTGATTTTTTACTTCACACTTTAAGAAAACTGTCTGGAAGTTAAGAAAAAAATCTAGAAAAATTCTTATTTATAAACGAAGCTTTCAGCCATCAGTTTAATAATTAAGTTAGCCTAAGTTAAGCATGCCCTAACTGTCTGCCTTATTCTTAACACCAAAATCTGTCTTATTCGCAGCCAATGTCATTGGGTCATAACCATAAACCTTAATCAATTGCCACTGTGGGGCTATGCATGGAATGTCAATGTTGACTGATAAGAATCTAAACATTTGGCTAACCCTTGCTTGCTCTCTCTCACTCTCTGTCTCTCTCTCTCTCTATCTCTCTCTCTGCCTCTCTCTGTGCGCCACACATACACAAATACATGTATACATAACCATTTCCCTTATCGCCTTTGCAAATTTAATGCCATTTACTCATTTTCCCATTCAATAATAAAAAAAAATTATATATAAACGATGCTTTCAGGCGCAACAGCTGTCAGTGTTGCGGTTGCTCGGTTATTGTTGCCTGCTGCTGTTGCTACTCAGGAAGTTTTTTCTTTCTTTTTTTTCTGTTTTTTGCTTCTCAGCATTTACATCAACCGGCACCTGAGTGCTAACCACTGTTGCTGCTGCTTGTGGGTGTTGCAAAAAATAAAAGCACTAAAGGCGAGTGTAGAAAATATTAAAAATGTCAGTAAAATTGATGATTTTCACATTGACTTTGGCTTATTGTGTTAAAGGGCCAACGAGCATTTTAAACTTCACGCAAACTTTATGGCGTAGAAAATATAACATTGAAAACTGTTTGCAATTAGTTAACCATGGCGTGGGGCAGTATAATTTGTGTAGTTCATAACTTTTTCTGTTCACTTTTTACGGTTGGTACCCTTTTGGTTACTGTTTATGTTTTAAAGCTCGCTTGGTGAGCGAGTTTCTAACATATTTTGCCTGATTTCTGTCTACTAATAGTTTTCCTTTGAAATCAATTTCATTTAAAACCATATTTTGATGAAGCTTGAAAAAGTGTATAGAAAAGCGCTTTCTGTTTAATTTCAATTTTTATTTTTTTCTAATTTTGACATAGTTGCGAAAATTGGTTTTCGGAATTGGCAGTTCAGAGAAAACAATCCTTTCAGAATTATTTTTTTTTAATTATGGAGCAAAGTCGCTGCTGCTTTCCATGAAATATGTGCAACATGTTGGAGTCGACAAATATCTCGCATATTCTTTTATCATATTCATTCTGCCTTCTCTTTAGCCAAAAAGGTTATATCGTTCTTTACTTATGCACACGCCTCTTCAATAAAGGCTCTAACTGATTCTGCCTTCTCTCTAGTATGAATCATTTGATTATTCTTCAATGCGGACTCTAATTGCTGCTAAGTTTCTTGATTTATTAAATATATAATATAATATATAATACAGAGTATTTTAATGTCTGCTATAAATTTCTACAATATTTTTTTTATACACTATTTATTATATATATTTTTATGCAACCGCTCTCTAACCACAAATTGCGGCACCAACTGTATATATCAATTGTGGGCGTTGTGTGGCAAATAAAGTAATTTTTCTGTTTGTGTGTGTGTATGTGTGTGTACGTGCGTGTGTGTGTGTATGTGTGTGTGTCTTTGCTGTTGCTGTATGCCTGTTGCATAGTTGATAAACGACTTTAGTTGTACATTTGGTGTGGCTGCAAATAGGCGTCATCAAATCCGAGCATAGGAATTACGATTACGAAATGTTCTGCAAAATGATTAACAAGCAAATTAGCTTGCTAAGCGATTGTCATTTGTCTTTTGTGTTCTTATATTTGCAGTTTTGCCTTGGCCATCGCAGCGCTACTTTAGGCGCACCGACCGTCAAGATTCCTATGCCAGCCCGCAAGGGGCTGTTAGCGCCCCAAAATACATTCCTGGACACAATCGCCACACGCTTCGATGGCACGCGTAAGTAGAATGAATTAAATATAAAATGAAAAACATCTGGTGCAGTGCATTTAATATTAAAATAAATGTATATAAATAGATGTTTATATATATAATACAAAACAGCAGGGGAATGTATATATTCTTATATTTATTAGATTATTTATGAAAAGTAAAACTAAATGGCAGCACATGCTATGAATAAAATGCGGAAGTTGACTAAACTTAAATCAAATATTGAGTGTTTGTAAATGATAAAGTAAAGGAATTGAACTAGCTTTAGATACCCTATAAAACATTACTTATTAAATATAAATTTAATTTGTCTACGCCAGACCTAATACTCAGCCAAAATAATGTATGTATTATTCTAAAAAATTTATTTTAATTTTATTATTTTTAGTATTTACATTACTTTAAGTTTTTTTTATGTATTATTATTATTTTTTATTTAGAATTAAAATTAATTATTTATTTTCATTTTATTTATTTTCTTTAACTATATTGCCTGTGATATTTTTAATATATTTATTTCTGTTTAGTTTAAATGTATTTAAATTTAATTAATTTATTATAATTATTTTATATTTTTAATGTATTTATTTCTGCTTAGTTTAAATGTATTTAAATTTAATTAATTAATTATATTTATTTTATATTTTTAATATATTTATATCTACTAAGTTTAAATGTTTTTAAATTTAATTAAATTAATTTTAGTACTAAATTTATATTATTTTAATAATAAATTAATTTAAATTTGATTTGATTTGATTAGAAAAAACTAAATCTAAAAAATCATAAACTTTCATGTTAAAATGATTTTATATGATATTGTCATATTGAAGCTCATCAACTCAACTCACGAAAGAACTTTAAATTTCAATTACTTTGCTACAGCTGAAACGATTTTAAAGGTTCTTGAGGGTCTATTTACTTTTGCAGTTACTCCTTCCGTGAATTGAACATTTCGTGACAAAATTATAATATTTCTACATAAATGTATACCATACACCCTTTTAGATAGTATTATAATTTCGTCACGAAACATATAAATATATTTATATAGCTATTACAGCTTCCATTAACAAGTTGAACTCTCAGACGGCGCTGTTCACGTTTGACGACTCAACAGCAGCTACGCTTGTACTGATTAATACTTTATGGGCATGAAAGTGCCTCCCGGCGGAAATGTGAAAAAAAAATTAGAATACCCAGAGCCAGGCATAAAAAGCAAAAGTTAAACGCTATTTACTTAGTCCCTCAGTTTTATACACATATATATATATATATATATATATATATATATATATATATATATATATATATATATATATATATATATATATATATATATAAATATATATCATTTGCAATGTATTATTTATGCGTGTTTTATTGAGCGGCCACTGACATAACGTAACATAACGCTATGTATATATGCAAAGGCCGAAGCGGCATTTGGGCAACTCATAAAAAAGATCACAGAGCTAAACGGGTGCAGAGGAGACAAAAAAAAACATACAAGCTGCGAGCCTGACAAAGGAAAGCATATTGGCTAAAAGGGCGAACACAATGACAAGGACAATGCGTGTCCCAATAGAAATCTGCACTGCTAAATTAAAACTACATATGTGCGGGTGTAGATTAGTGGGTGTGTGTGTGTATGTGTGTGCGCGCGTGAGTGTGTGTGTGTGTGTGTGTGTGTGTGTGTGTATTGTGTTTTGTGTCGTGTGTCCTGTGTCGCCAGGCAACGGAATTTACAAAAGGCGCCGCCAGCGCAAGGAAACTCGTAAAATGCTTTCCATTTGTCATAAGCTTTTCAGTTTTAATTTTTTTTTCTTTCTTGTTTCTTTCAGTTTTTATGCCAAATTTAACTGTCAACTTTTATGGCTTAAACAATGGAAATAACATTAGCTGACAATACGTAAATACGTTTCATAATCAGCATGTTGATTATGCAATCGCTTAACCTTTTGGCTTGCCCGCAAGCGACATTTAGTGTCAACTGCGTCACAGCTGCAGCACATTTGACATTTAAGGGAAACAACTGTATGTACACACACACACACACACCACACACATGCACATGGGCTGCCAAGTTCCAGTTATGTTATTAAGTTGTCTCATGTTTCCCAAATAAATGTCAGGACAAGTGATGTAATAGTTTTCAATTGTTTTTCTTTTTTTTTTTTTTGCGCTGATGGTCGCATGTGCACATGAAAATTATATTAAGACAAATGTGAAGATTTTTGCATGTAACAGACAGTTGGAGTTACAAAGTTTTTGGCTAGTTGGCAAGAAGATTGATTTAGTAGATGTAATATGTTTTATAGCATGTTTCTTAATATTATATCTCTCAGAGTTTTTCTTGCTTTAATAAATCTTAACGTGCTTTGAGCTTTTTCATGAAAGATACTTAGATATTCCTTGAACAAATTGTAAGCATTTGGTTAACCCAACAAGTGTGATAACATTTTTGATAAACGTATTTCAGCAGCTGCTTAAGCTATCAATAACATTGAAATATTCCATGAAATTCGCCATTTGATAAGGTATTTTACGCCTGTTGAACGTATAGAAATAATTTTAGCAATTGCTTAATTTATTGATAACTTAAATATGAAATGTTTGCCTGACGTATGCATAGAAATTATTTAAGAAAAATTCCTGCTCACTTTTTAGTGCGTAACAAGAATTTCATCGTGTTGTCAGTCGGTCTTCGTACAGGCTTCACCGCACACGGCAGTTGAAAAGCTGAATGCAAAGAAAATATCGTCGCTGTAGCTGTCGGCTAGCTTGAAGAAGACCCAACCAATTTGAGGCAACGACAATATTCGAGACGCTATTGAACCGACTCATTGAAAGCTGAGACTTTCGCTTGAAGCATTTGCGATTCCATACATAATGGCTACAATGTAACTTGAAATAAAATTAGAAATATTTTTTCCTATTGCGCTTATTTGGTAAATGTGTATTATGAAATAGCTGTGTGAGCCCAGCTACCGATATAGCCTATTGCTGCCATTTCCCATACACTTTTATACGCTCGACTCATAAGGCTTCTCTATGCCAGGCCTTCCCAAGAAATCACGTTGAATATTTAAGATTTAAAAATGTCTTTCTATGAAAGAAAAGTAAAAAAAAAAAAAACTAAAAGTGCTTATAGGTTAGAGAAAGTTTGTAGTAAACTAAGCCAAATTAACTAATTTACTGCAATTATGTTAAATTAAATTATGTAAATAATTAATATATATATTCTGAACATATGTATCTATAACACTCAAGCCTCTCTTTGCGCCTTTGCTCTCTCGCCGAGACACAAACACATCTGTATTTATAATTAATGCCTGTCTTAGTTGACCTTAGCAGCACTCGCTTAATTAATAATTCGAATGACCTTAGGTAGCACTCGCAGATTTTGATATATCTCGCACGTAAAGAACAGTCGACAGGCAATAATTTTTAGTGGTAACAAAGTCTGCAAGTGATTTGTCTGCTGGGCGCACATGGCGTATGATTGTTGCTGTACGCAAGTTTAATGCGTTGACAAAGTGTTTGGCGTAGCCATAAATTTTACACACAGATATATATATATACTATATATATATATATATATATATATATATATATATATACATATATATATGTATTTAATTTTTGACTAGTCAGCAGCTGAGTGCGTACGAACAGCATGCGGCTCAGTCAAGTGCTTAATATGCCCAGAACGTGGCCAGCAGCCCAAAAATGTCATTTATTTTAGGCCAGTTAACTTTGTAATGCCATCAAATATGATTATTAACAACATTTCATGTTTGCTGTGTAAAATATTTGCATTAAGTTTGATGCTTGTTAGCTCTCGAATCGATTGATTATTCCGCTTGTGAATGGGCTGTGAATGCAAATTGATATTATTCCTCTAGCTATTCATAGCTGTCTTCATGTGCGCTCAGTGTTATTTATGGCCCCGTTAATAGTTAACAGCAACATGGAAATACTTTGCCGAGGGTTGTGGCACTTTGTGTTGTTGCTGCCCTATTGGCACGCAGGCTTTTAATAGATTTTTAATCAGCTGCGGCTGCTTTGCCCCCTATGGCATAATACATATTAAAGTGGATGCTTTCAAAAGGTAAATAAATATTTGTTTTATTAAAATCAATTATTTAGTTTATGCCGTGCATTAGCTTAAGCGAGCTCAAGAGCTCTTGAAGCCTACGAGTCGTGCACGTAACATCAATTTCAACGTTCATAACTATATATATATATATATATATATATATATATATATATATATATATATATATATTAATATATAACAGTTCATCAATATGGAATTTCATGATTTTTAATCATTTTTTACGTTTCTTTTTGCAAACAGCAAAAACTTCGTAAAATCATTTTCATGTTTTCATATTTAAGCAGAGGCTTTTCCTCTTGGTATTGGCAAGGTAGTTCGCGCATATAAAGAAAACATAAAAAGAAATTTTTGTTTTTTTTGCACTTAGCTCAGAAAGAGCGAAAAAATGCGTAGAGTGAGCGCATTGAGCATAGCTGAATTTTAATTAAATTTGTTGTTTGTGCAAATAAAAAAAAAACCCCAAAAAAAAAGAAAAAAAAAATGTTTTTTATTATTTGAAATATTTAAGTGCAGTTGAAAAGTTATAAAGGTCAAGCGCATAAGCTAAGTAATTGTTATGAAATACAAATTGTTATGAACGAAAAATTGTAGAATTGTATATAAAATATATATATCTCATATATCTTCGTAGTCTCTATCTTTCTCTCTCACTTTCTCTTTCTCTCATACTCTTTGCATTTTCTTTTGCAGATTCCAATTTTGTGCTTGGCAATGCGCAGGCAAATGGCAATCCAATTGTTTATTGCTCGGATGGGTTCGTGGACTTGACAGGATATTCACGCGCGCAAATTATGCAAAAGGGTAAGACAATTGAGCTAAGAGCGGCGCACACGAACTTGACTGACTGTCAAATTGACGGACAGATACAAGCTGCTTCAACACTTCAATACTCAGTTGAATGTATTTGTACATTTTATTCAATTGTTTGCCAACGACAACAACCATGCGAAAATGAATGAACAACAACACGAACAACTACAACAACAACAACACACACAACAGGCTGTTCATGTCATTTCCTTTACGGGCCGGATACAAAGGAGGAGCACAAGCAGCAAATTGAGAAAAGTCTTTCAAATAAGATGGAACTAAAGTTGGAAGTTATTTTCTACAAAAAGGAAGGTAAGACACAGACGACAACAACAAAAGCAGCCAAACAGTTGCCCAGCAAATTGTAAGAAATTCTGCTGTAAATTGTTTTCATTTTTAATTAAAAGCATTTCGTTTTTTTTTTTTTTGCTGTTGCTTAAAGTTCATTTAGCATTTGAGGTAATTTGTGCGCAACAAAGAGGAAATTACATGCTCCAGCTGTTTGCGGCAGCTAAAACGCAAAAGATGCCAAGTTGCTGCTGCAACAGCTGAACGCTGCGGTCACGTTCAGGCAAATTAGTTAAAGTTTCTTTGGATATTGAGAGCATATAAATGGGATTAAGTGGGTACTTAATCTTGTTATTGGATATGGATATGGGAATATCGCATTAATGTGTAGGCGATTCGTCACGAATGAACTCTGATTGGCTTTTTAGTTGTATTTGAAACGCAGCGAGATCAAGTAGAGATTTCATCTTGTTATAATAGCTGGAAATTAAATATGAAAATATCATATTTATGATTAAAACTTTGCATACTAGAAATATATTTAATAAAGAGAAATTTAACGTTGCTATAAATTGCCTAGTCAATCTTTGTTGAAGCTTTCATTAGACTACTAGGATTCCATGTTGTTACGCTTGCCAGGATAAAAGTCACATAAAGCCTAGTTTGAGCTATATCAATATTGAAAGTGCCGCTTTCAGCAAGTGTCATCTAAGCATGCACTGTGTGTGTGAGTGTGTGTGTGCGTGTGTGGGAGTGAGCCCGGCCACCGCAGTCAACTTAAAAGCTGTGGCACGCCACATGAGAGAGAAAATTGTGCAAAGCTTTGAAAAACAGCTGCCAAAGGATTATCACAATTGCTGGCCAAACAACAGCAGCCACAAAAACAATAACAGCAACAGCAACAACAACAACACGATTGTGTAATAAGTGAAAAGCTGTAAGTCAATTGTGGCGCACGTCCACGTGCGCCGATTGCACAAAAAGTTTTTGTTTGCTGGTAAACCAGCAGCAGGCAGCAGGTGGCAGGCAGTGGCTCAAGTGTTTGCCCCTGGCGTTCGGCTGTAGCCGCTTTTAACCATCTTCGTATTGACTTTTAATTTAAGATACAGCCTGCTGCGGCTGCTGTTGCTGTTGATGCTGCTACCGCATCAATTTTCCGGTGCGTGGCTCGCATGAGCTTGGCTTTCTTTATTGAGTTAGAGGGGCTTTGCCTTGAACTAGTTTCCATTGGCGGCAGCAGCAGCAGCGGCAGCGGCCGTAACCGCCTGTGGTTTGTCGCTGTATCCCTGGAGCTGAGCGTCTACCCACACACACACACACACACACACACACACACCCATACACACACTCTCATGCCACTTGTTGTGCGGGCGCACAAAACAATAAATTTGTTCGCAGCATTTTCGCACGTTCCCATCGCATGTTTTATATTATTTTTTTTTTTTCTTTAATTTTTTGTGCTTTAATGAGGTCACGATTAATCAGCTAAATGGCCAAAGGCTAAGGCAGGCTATTAAATATTATCCACGGCCCAGCTCTATAAGTTTTCTAATTAGCACTTCGTTTGAAAACTTTTAATAGATAAATAGATTTTCCTTGACGGTTTTGAGCCGTGTATTATTATTATTATTATAAATTATGCAGCAATTTATAATTAAACTGTTGGCGGCTATAAATAATTGTGGTCTAATCAAATTGATATGCAATTATTTTCTGCATGCCATTAAACGTTAATTAACTGGGCCCACAGAGAGAAAGTTGTAAACTCTTTTGGTAAAAAAAAAATATATATTAAAACCACAAATTTTGCCACCGCAAATAAACATCGCTGGCCATAGCTTTTGTGGTGGTCAAGTGCAGCTGGAAATTTGTAAATAAAATTTGATTGTTCAAATGAAATTGTTGAAAACAATTTGAACAAAAAACAATAAAAAGTAGAGGCAACTGAAAAAAAAAAATCAAATGGAAATTTGATGCACTTTTTGCGCGAAGTTCAGAAAGAATGTTTTAGTTGCGAGTAATGCAAGAATGAACAAGTTTTCTACATGTATCTCTACTTTAGTTCGTCTACAATAATATATATATATCTAAATGATATATACTGTTCATTAAGCCGATTATATACCGAAAATTTAAAAACTATATAAAATCTAGCGAGTATTTTGCAGTTTCTAGTGCCTGTTGTGTTTAATTGGAAACGTGTTGTCCTTGGTCACTAGCATCAAAAGCAATGTTTAGCTTGAATAGTAACCAACATAATAGACTTTTGCTTCTACTGCTGAGACAAAGACGTCTTTACCTTCGCTTAAATAGCTGTTTACATCAAACGTTCGCCATGGCCACGAAATCTGCTGTGCAGCTAGCTATTCAGCACAAATGCTCGCTGTTTACTGTTATTATGATTATATACAGCTATTTTGTATTTAGTGTTTACAGCCGGCTGTGTTGGCGCAACAGACTTGTGTCCTCGTCCATGGTCACTTTAATTAATTAACACATCAATGTCATAATATATGTTTTAATCCAGGTGCGCCCTTCTGGTGTCTGTTTGACATTGTGCCCATTAAGAATGAGAAGCGCGATGTTGTGCTCTTTCTGGCCTCCCACAAGGACATCACGCACACCAAGATGCTGGAGATGAACGTGAACGAGGAGTGTGACAGCGGTAAGTATGCAATTGTTGCAAGCAAAATGGAATTAGATCAAATATGAATAAATAAATAATGTATGTAAAAGCCACATAGCAAATGCATTTGCGCGCACAAAGTATCAAGCAAGCATAATTAACAATTGACACGCCCACAATAATGCACAATCAACTGTTAAATAAACACTAACCAAAGCACAGGCACACGCGCCAACAACCCAAACCACCAGTTAAATAATCCATAAATGAATGAAGTAAAATGTGAAAATGTTTGAAAAATTGGTTTACCAAATGTCTTGTCAAAGGCGAATCATGGCATATGTATCATGATATGTGCATATGTATATATCTATATATATATATTCACATATATATATATATATATATATATGTCACGCCTGTCTGCGGTTGCTCTGTTTGTCAGTCACCTTTTGCGTGTTTCACTTTTTTTTTCATCTCTTCTCTGTCATGTCAACTTTGTTTTTGACTGGCTTTTCGGTTAACCTCTTCGTGTTTCGTTAGTTAACAGCATTTTTTTTTTTGTTTTTTTCTTTTTATTGTGGAATGCTTTGAGCTTTTGCATATAAATATTTAACTCGAACACTGTTCATTTTGTTTTTTCTTCTTGTTCTTCTTATTTTTAATTCCATTTTGTCAGCTTTTTGACTGAGCTGTGGTTTTTTAATACCTTATCCCAACGGAGATTTAGTAAATTTGTTGCCACGTAGTTTTCCTAATGGGATTAACTCAGCTTAAAATAAGATTTAAAGTTCGTTTTAATCCTATCAAAGTACAAAATGCGATTTGATTTATGTACGTAAATTTTTATATGTAGACTTTATTTTATTTATGCGGATTTTACTAAAAAATATATTTTGTGTAGAGCTTATACTTTAAAAAATTCGTTTTAATTTAGTTAAAAAAATATTTTTATTTTATTTTATAATTTATTTTTTATTTTGCATATATTTTTGTGATACTTAATTAATTACATTTTCATATTTATATTTGATTATTTAATATAATAATTAGTTGAGGTTAAATAAAAAACATAATACAGCAAATATTTTTTATTTATTTCATTTTTTTTTTAATTTTATTTATTTTCATTTTTAATTTTCTTTCATTTTAATTTTTTTTTATTTTTGAATTTTTGAATATATGTTCACAATTTTTCAAAAGCAACTTTTTATTTATTTATTTTTTTGCAAAAAGAATTAGTTTAATTTTTTTAATTTAACCAAAATATATATATTGATAACATTGGACTATTTTGTAACTCTATTATTTTTATTCTATTAAGTATAAAGTGTTTAATATCTTTAGTTTCATATGGAGTTCCTATATTGTTTTCATTATATTTAAAATAAATGCCATTTATATCTGTTTCCCTCTCAGTTCTATATAAAATAGCAAAATTTTAATTTAATTTTAATTTATTCCTTATTGAATTTGCAATAAATGTCAGTTGATTGCAAGTCTAATATACATTTTATTGTTTGTCAGTTCTGTTTATTACATTACAATCGGATAATCCACTTATAATTAAATTCATTTTTATTTCAATTTGCTTCAATAGAAAGTACATGTTTGTCTCAATTCAATTGAAAGTTTTATTCAATTTATTGTCTGTAAATCAAATGGATTTAATTTGTAATAGGCTTTCGCTTTGATTTGAAATTAAATATCGTCAAATGAAATAAATAATTAATTTGCAAATAATTTAGTTGTCATTAAATATGTTGACGACTCTACTGAGAACCAAATTAGACTTCCAACTATTACTCACCTGCGCTTAGCCGACCTGATTACGCATTACATATGCTGACAACTGAATTTGCTGAATTAGTTAAGTCTGCATAATACAACAAGGACTGGGAATTAAGCAACTTGCATGCTTAAATATTGATGTGCAGTCAGACAAAGATGCTTCAAAAACAAAAAAAAAAAAAAAAAAAAGAGAAAAAGAGACTGAGAGACAGAATAAAACAATTGCAAACAGAAAATGCCAAGTGAATTGTTTAGCTTGTGCGCATGAAGTGAATTTATTCGCGTAGGTCATTGCGCATTCAACTAATGCGGATTAGTGAGCGGACTGGGTAAATTATTTGGTACATAACTGAAGCCTGAGGCTGGCTTGTGGAGTCCGGGCATTGTTAAGCTGGCTTGCACTCTGACGTTTTCTGGCAGCTTTCATTTGCAGTTTTATTAGCATCATTATTCAGCAGTCGCGGCTTTGTTGTCACTGCTCTTGACTTGACTTGACTTGTCTGGTCTGGTCTGGTTTGTTCTCTGTTTGTGGTTTCTGTGGACTTGTGCAGTCATGCAAAGTACACTGACAGCATGAGCAGCTCAAAACAAATAATCGCCTGTTCACAGTTTTCACTCAGCTTGAAATGAGCACTTAAAAAAGTATATGTATATATATATATATATATACTTTTTAGCACAGTTGACATCATTAAATGGCGCCTAGATTATTACAAAAAAAAAAGAAGAAAAGTTGCACATTTATATGCAGTTGTTTGAGCGCATCTGTTGCATGTGGATTGCCGCAGGGCTTAGAACTGGTTTGGCTTTCCAGCTGCTTAACATGCATTTGCTTTTGACAGCTCTCGGGCGCATGTCATGCGGTTAACATACATGAAATATGCAATTTATATTGCATTAATTACAGCGCGTGTCCAGCGGAATTTGTTGCAGATGTTTGCCAAGCTTAAAAGCATAACGTAGATAGAAGGTCGCATAATCCATATGAGGAATTGTTTATAAATTGAATTTAATTCAATTAAAAAGCATATTTTTATTACATTTACTAGTTGGAGTTTGAAGCATGTGCAAAATTTCACAGCATGAAATTCTGATACGCAGCTTACAAATAATATTTTCACATTTGCACTAATAGCTTAAAAATTATATGTAATTGTTTGCCATCTAAACCATAAATGACAACTGCACATAATTGTTGGCTACATACGCCATGTGTAATCTGAGTCATTTGCACTTTCTGTAAGCACTTTGCAATTGCAATTCAAAGTAACAATTATAGTCGGCAGAGCTTAACTCATAATTTAACACAATTGCCTCTGCGTATACGTAATATTTTGAATTGCTTAGATGCATCAGTTTGCCAGCAGAGAGACAGTTAAATCTAACTATTATTTAATTGAATGCCTTAAGCTACTGTACGCCTTGCTTTAGCAAGCCATTTGCAAAGATGTGCCAAACACATGGCGTGTACGAAATGTGCAGAATTTTAACGTTTATCTTCAGTGGGAAATTTAACAGTAAGGCACATTAATTAAATTACGTACTGCTGTCACATTGGGTCATATAAAATTTTATATTATTTGCGAATATGTGGCGGCCACATTGGGTATACGTAATATAATATAATTTCAAGCTTCATTTCCAGCAGAAGATTTGCTAGTAAGAAAAACAGTAGTTAGACACTTTGATCTTACGTAAAAGTCAATAGCAAAATATTCAATTTACTTCAGTATTTTGATTTTATTAAAAGTCCTGCTCACATTAATGCGTATCAGTTTTAAAAATCATGATTTGGCAGCCACGTGACGTACACGTAATCCTGTGAAATTACGTATCCGTAGCAAATTTAAACATTTGCCCGTAAATCGGTCGCTGACTGGCACATTGAGTGGCTCATATTGACATCAATGGAGAAATTTTCGTGGTTTGTCGAAATTGTCAAGCGCCGCATGAAATATGCAGACTGTCAGGCCAACAAGTAATTAGGCTGTAAATTTGTGAAGAATTTGCCACGTTTGATGTGGCCAATGGGCGAGATTCGAAAGGCAATTGAATTATCATTCGTAGCGACATTTATGTGAGCCAGCCACCAGGGCCAGCGACAGTTCAAATGACCGTCGTTTTACACATCATTAGGCCTGTCAGGAATGCGGAAGCAACAGCAACAACAGCGGCAGCAGCAGCAGCTACTCTTAACAACTTTTTGCCTGTGCGGCATGTGCGACATTTTTATATATAAAAGCCATTTTTTTCGGCATTTGCCACACTCGACTGAATCGCGCATATTTTTCAGTTGTTTTGCCATATTTTTTGCCCTTCGATATTTATTTTTTTTTGGTTTTGTTTTTGGAGTTGCTTTGTGTATGCGTTGAGCGTACGAAACGTGCTGCTTAAAATTTGGGGCGATGGTAACTCCAAAAAATGTTGCTAGCCGCGGGCCCGGATCATTGAGTAGGTGCCTGCCAGCTTAATTGGCATTTCGATATGACAGCTACGCAGGGTACGAACTCGCTTTCGGGCTTTTGGACCTCAGACTGGGACTGTGCCTGGGCCTGGGTCTGGGTCTGGGCCTGGGTCTGGCTTTTGGCTTCGAAATTGAAATCAAATTTGTTACGCCTGCTCTTTGAGAGATATAAACGAAAAGTAGTTGCTGTCATGCCCAAATACCCTTTCGTTTGGTAGCGAAAAAATGTACTGAAATCTAGCGAGTTCATGTGGCAACAATTGATTTTATTTGATTTTATATAGTTCCACAATGAAGTTGACTTTATTATATCCAACTCAGCTCAGCCTAAATCAGTTTGTAGAGTTGGTCATGTCCTAATCCCTGATTGTGCTAAAAATTTATATTACCTTTCTTATTTCTAGATAAAACGTTTTTAATGAAGCGAGCGTGGAGCATTTTTACACTTTGTTAGCATATCGAAAATGAAATCCTTGTAATTAGTATGCTGTTCAGCGAATTTGTTGTTGTTTACCCCATTTCTATTATTATTTTTTTTTTTTGGTATGTTGGGTCAAATTTTTCACAATCAAGCTAATTGTAATTTATAGCAGCAGCACGCGCTGCCTTTGAGTTGGACGACCAAAAAAATAAAATTAAGTTAAATTTAATGAGACTGCTTGAGGTTGTGGCCCTTGTGCTTTGTGCATTTGAGTTTGTGGTTTACTTTTATCACGGCTCCGCCCAGCTCTTGATACTCACTCGGCATTCCAGCCTTGTTTACATGCCAGCAAATTCACAGACATCAGTATTTGGCACGCAGCAGCTTGGTCTAGGCTGTGAATGATTATATTTATACTCATGTCTCATGATTTTATTTTATTACATTTTATTTTGTTTTTTTCCTTTTTTTTTGTTCTGGTCTGATATTTTGGGTAAACATTTGCTTGACTCGCGGCGCATGCAATACAGATTTATGAATTAAAGTTGAAATCGTAAATAAATGCTTGCTTACAAATGAGTTTTTCCATTTCGCTTTTAATTAAATACTTTTATAGTTGTTTCAATGGCAGAAGAATTAGTAAAGCGCGTTCATGGCAAAACATTTTTAATATAAATATTTTCATATGTTGCGCTTTGTTTGGCCGAAAAACAATTAAAGCCATCAACGTGGAGCATGGAAAATTATGAAAATTTTTATGAAATTTTATAGAGAACTAGAAACTATTTACAAATGAAAAAAAAGTAAGGGAATGTACGACTAGGAGATAGCGTAATGCTCGGACAAACTGTGATATCACCGGTCAAGGTGTCTTTTGGGCTCTGCCCAACCTGCTTCTGTCTGTTGTACAGGGTATAAAATTATAAATATTGCTGCATGCATTAGGCCAAATTGCAAAAACTCTTCATTCAGGGCAAATTCGAAAGTAAATAAAACAAAAATAAACTAAAAACTCAAATATATAAATAACTACAGCTTGTACTTTGTGTCGCTTCGAGACTAAAACTTTCTATTCACATTTGTCTATGTGTGTTGGTATATGTGTGTTGGTATATGTGTGTTTGTCTGTGTGTGTGTATGTGCGTGTGCATTTGCATCTTTTGGAGCTTATTGCTAAATAAGTTGTATAACAATTGACTAAAAAAAAAAAAAGATTAAAATCCAAATTTGTTAATAAATAAATTAAATTCAAATTGTATTTGTACAATATCTGTATATTTTCTTTCTTTGTGCTCTTTTTTCTAACTCTAACCGGCATCATCATTGTAATTAAACCGACATATTAAAAAAAAAAAAAAAAAACAATGCAAAACACCCCAAAAAATAATAATAATAATATCCAAAATCCAAATAAAATTTTAATAATTCATATATTAATCAAACGCGACTGTGGTGTGCGGCTGCTGCATCAATTGAAATTTTTGCGTTGCGAATCTGTAAGTTTTTGCCCTTACAGCTGCACTATTGGGCGCTAGATTCCGTGCCGGGTCGAATGCCGGCATTTTGGGCCTGGGCGGCCTGCCCGGCCTGGGCGGACCGGGCGCCGGTGATGGCGGCGATACGGAAGCCGGCGAGGGCAATAATTTGGATGTACCAGCCGGCTGTAATATGGGCAGACGTCGCAGTCGTGCGGTTCTATATCAGCTATCTGGGCACTACAAGCCCGAAAAGGGCGGTGTCAAAACCAAATTGAAGCTGGGCAATGTGAGTATAATAACCAATAGCCTGAATTACCACAAACACGCACACACACACACGCACACACACACACACGCACACACACACACACACACACACACACACACACACACACACACACACACACACACACGCACACACACACACACTCATCTTAATACCAATACGAGAACAGCGCAGGGCCATTGCGACCCAAATTCAATTAAACGTATATCGCTTTTAATCCACTTTGGTTCCTGTTGAAGGTAATGGCTCGGCATACACACTCAGCGTGTAGAGTATTATTTAAATGGAATTTAGAGTATTTTTAAGTTGTGTTTTTTCGTTTTTGCACCATTTCAACAAGCTTTTGGCCCTTTTTAAATATCAAAAGTATCAATGTTAAAATATTTCAATTTGAAATAATAAACCTAAAATTTTATTTTAAATTGCAAATTGCTGTTATTTTTATAAAATTTTAATAACATTCATTATGTTTTATTATTTACGTTTAAATTTTATTAAATTTTAAATTTTTGCTTAACATAAATTTAAATAAAAATTTTCGCTTGCTAAAATTAAGCTTCAACTTCTGTCTCCACTCGACTTTTTCTTTAAATGCAGCATTAATTGAATTAACAATTGTTGCTGTGCGTCTGTGTGGTGTGTGTTTTTCTGTATTTTTTGTTTTTTCTTTTTTTTTTTTTTGTTGCAACATTTCGTGCATTTAAAGTGAAACTTTTGCTTTTTCGTTTATTGAAATTGACTTTTGATGTGATTTATTTATTGTAGAACTTTATGCATTCAACTGAGGCACCATTTCCCGAATACAAAACGCAATCGATAAAGAAGTCACGCTTGATTTTGCCCCATTATGGTGTATTCAAAGGCATATGGGATTGGGTCATATTGGTGGCGACCTTCTATGTGGCATTAATGGTGCCCTACAATGCCGCATTCGCCAAAGCGGATCGACAGACTATGGTCTCCGATGTGATTGTCGAAGCGCTATTTATTGTGGGTGAGTACCACTATACGACAAAGCAGATAATCACGATGATGACGTGAGTGATGATGATGATGATGATGTTGTCCATTTGATGTCCATTTGGGTATTGTGCATGTGTGTGTGGAGTCTTGTGTGGATAACCTGTTAGCCATACTTAGATTCACATCAATAGCCTTTTGTATTCTTGACTGGGAATTGAATTTAGCTTAAGGCTAAATATGGCTTTTTAGTTTTGTATTCTGTCTTGTGTCTTACTCACCTAACTCTAGCTCTACATTTATCCTTTCGTTTTTTCCTTTTCGTTTATTGCTCTTTTATTGCAGATATTTTATTGAATTTTCGCACAACCTTTGTCTCGCGCAAAGGTGAGGTCGTCTCCAACTCGAAACTGATTGCCATCAATTATTTCCGTGGCTGGTTCGCACTCGATTTATTGGCTGCCCTGCCCTTTGATCATTTGTACGCCTCCGATTTGTACGACGGCGAGGTGAGTAAATTGTTTGCCAACTACGTTTACAAATAGTTTTATTGCCCTTGCAATTGAAAAATTAAATTTGCTATTTGCATACCACAGGAAATTGCTTTAGCAGGTGGTTTGCCGTGTGCGTGTGTGTGTGTGTGTGTGTGGGGCGGGTGTGTGAGCAATTTGCTGCATTTGATATGCATAAGCTGTCTGGGCTGGGCGGTTTCCTAAGCGGATGCGACTGAGTATTTGTTTTTATTTTAATTAGTTTGAAACTTGTGAATAAGAAGCGCATCGAGTACACACGAATGAAACAAGAAAACGCTTCCATTTGCTACCATGGACTTAAATCAGTTCTAGTTTAGGGTTTTTTTTTGCATTTAAATGTTGTAGATGTTCTCTTTGTTCACTTGCATAAGTTGCTTTTGTGTTTGTTTATTTTATTTTGTATTTTAGTGCTTTATTTTAGCTTGGGCTTTCATGAATCTACATTTTTGCCCTTAGGTTTCATATGCTCATGTCAGCTATCCTTATGCATCCTCATTGTTCACATTCTTTATAAACATTTTGGCATTAGCATTTGCGTTTATATGAAAACTCTCAGCTCTGTTTGCTGCTTATTTGTATAGCATTTAAGTCGTAATATGTGCCAATGTGCTTTATGCTCATTTCTATTTAGTTTTTGTTAAAATATTGTTTCTTCCATTGCTTAACCATACATACTTTTCTTTTCTAAAAGTTCTATTGTATATCCTAGCAAAAGCTTGTTAAGTTATATCTGTTCAAGGAACATTCACATATTAATGAATGCAATAAAATAAAAAAATAAATAAATTAGTTATTAAATAGAAAAGTTTCTGGTGTATGAGTTTAATTTCTATATGAATATTAATCTTTTTTTTTTTTGAACATTCAAGAAAACATGTGAATTTAAATTGGCTCATCTGAATAGATATTTCTACTATAATAATTTTTAAAAAATTATATGTGTTTATATATTTAAAAACAAAAATTTACTAAATAACTATAAATATATATTTAGTAATTTTTTTTTTAAATTTTTAATACTAATGCAATTTTTTGAAAATAATTTTGAGCTGAATCTAATAAACTATATAACATAATTATAACACATGTATATAAATTCATTGTGAATTAGCTGAGCAAACAGTATGTTAACATCTTGTTTATGCTGTTGCACAACTTGTTGAGCAAACATTTTGTTGGGCTTGTCATTTTGCATGACTAGACAAATTTAATTGGCTTCGATTAAACGATTGCTTGATTGAAAATTGTTCGACAAATTAAGTAAGAAATCGAATTTTTGGCCGCAAAGCATTGAGAGTTCAATCGGCATTTCACTTGGATTATCAATGAACCTTAGCTGTCGTCGGCTTTTCGTCGGCTCCAAGTCCAACCCTCTGCAGGGATGGCATTAAATATTTAAGCTGAAATTTCAAGTGGTAAATAGCTGTAAGAGGATTTGCATAGAACTGTGCCAGCGCATGCATAATGTATGTGTTCTTAGCATTTTTGTTGGCCTTTTTCGCTTTCAACCTGGCTGGCTTTAATAGTCATTGCAATTTAATTAAGTTTTCAGTTAGGAAAAGAGATGTAGAAAGAGAGAAAGAGAGAGAGCAAGAGAGAGACTGAAATGTATATCGTTTAGCATTGCTGTAATTAGCGTTTCAGCATAGTTTTCATATTTATTTTCGTTGCGCAATTCTTTTAAGCTGCTTTGCTATGTGGCGCGGCAAGCGACATCCTTTTGGGCGCACTTGACTGGATTATAGACGTGTGCTCGTCTGTGCACTTTTTTTTTGACCCAAATGTGCGTCAAATAAATTTGAGCGCTAAAAAGTATGCTACGTCTTGCAGTATTTACAGCTTCATTCGTTTTGCTCTCAGGTATTGAAAATGAGAAATCTGGTGCTACTGCTGCTGTTGCTCCATCTTTTTGCCCGCGTCTTTTCAAGCACTTTACTTAGGGCTTGCGCGTTTGTTTTGTTTGCTACTTTGCTGGGCGAAGTCAGCTTTCCACTTCAAGTGCTCTGACCAAAGACCTTGACAAGAGAGTATCTTAAACGCGTTGGCTGCTCGACTATAAGATACTACGTTTTGGGCTGGGAAAAGCTGCAAAAGTATTTAATTGATTTGATTTGATTGAAGAGTGAAAAATTATATAGTAAACTTGGCGTAATTTAGTTTGCTTTCGTTTAAGAAAAAGAATCATGAGAGAGCTGATAAAGTTTTTGAGTGGAACTGTAAAAGTTCGGGCTGTTTTCTGTTAAAGTCGAAATCGGGAAAACTTTAGCCATGAAATATTAAAAAATATATATAGATAACATATATAATTCTATAAAATAATATAAAATATTTCAAATATAAACAAATAATATTAAAAATATATATATTTTATGAAAGTTTTAAAAAATATATAAATATATTGTATAGTAAAATTGTATAAATTATACATAAAAATATTTGTATTAAATAAACTTTATAAAAAATTATAAATTATACATACACCTATAATATATAACTTAAATTTATTCAAAAATATTTAAGTATAAGGTATATCCACAAGAGCAGCTCATGGATTGAGGAGGCTTTATATTTATGTATTTTATATATTTTCCTATGTTTTATTTTTATTTTCCTATGTCTAAATCCCTTATACTTATACTCTAACCCTAAATAAATAAATAATGCCAACTCCTTGTTGGTGCATGCTCAGTTTACTTAAGAAATAAAAATAGAAATATATTCACTATCTGCTTGAATGATACGTTGCCCAACACACCCCTTTGTCTTTGTGGATATAGGGCAGGGGAAAAATCAAGAAATCAACAGGAAATGCTGCCAAGAGCATATTTCAAGCACGCTGCCACTTGTATCTTAAGTTGCCATTTTTGTTCTGACCTAATTCTCGCAGCTGACTTTTAACTTATTTTATGCATTGTCATGGCTATGGCCATTGGTTACGAGCAAAGTTTAAGGTAGTTGCTGTTGTTCTTGTTGTTGTTGCTGGCCACAAAAAGTTGCTGCTTAACGCTGCTGCCGATCAAATCAAATAAAAAAATTTTAGCTGCCTCGTTGACTCAAGTAGAAATATTTGTTTTGCTCAAGCGAGCATCAAATATCGGTAGAGAATAAAAATAAAAAATCTAGCTAAGGCTAGATGATTTTGCTGTCAACTTGTTGTGAATATGAGTCAGCCACTAAAGTTGTTTTAAGTCGACTTAAGTCTGGTGTAGCTATAGCTAAGACTTAACTTGTTGCAATCAAAGTGGAAATGCTTGCCAAGGACTAACGAAAAACTTGGCTAACTCTCTGTCGCTCACTCTCTCTCTCTCTCTCTCTGTCTCTCTGTCTAAACATATATTTTATATATACTTACTTTTTGTGTAAACATTTTCGAAGGTCGAAAAAACAAATCTGGCTCTTAAATGCCACAAAACTTTATATTTTTAAGCAACCCAAATGTGTTATAATTGTTGGTCTTGCTCTTTGGCCACCCACGCTCACAGCTTTATCTGTCTCTCTCTCTCTCTCTCTCTCTCTCTCTCTCTCTGGCGCACTTTATAAGTTTTTCGTGTGGTTTTAAAGCTTTTAAGTAGCTGCACGAAAAAAGTAACATTAATATACTTTTTATTTTGGCTACTTTTGACAAATGTTGAACTTGGATTTACTTTTTCTTTTCACTTTTTCTTTGCCTTCTTCAGCGAGCTGCTGCTACCGCTGCTGCATACCAATTTCCAGCTAATGCACTAGAAACTTTACATATTTAGTTGATTTCAAAGTTTTAATTATCTTTGAGATCCCAAAAGTGGCAAAAAAGGAAAAAAAATGTAGAGAGATATAGAGAGACAGGGAGACAGAAAGCTTGGTCAACGGAAGCGGAAGTTGCCATGACAGTCAAGTTGGCGCAGCTTGCTTCACGTCTCTTTCGTCGTTTCTTTAGCTGTAGTTGTTGCTGGCGCCTCTGTACGCGACAAAGTAAACAAAATGTGTGCGGGCGGCGCACAACTTTGGCCAAAAGCCAGTCAAAGCATTGAAAGAGGCTAAGACGGAGGCGAGCAAGTGAAAGCGAAAGCGCAGCACAAATTGCAACATGAATTACAATTTAGCCTGGCAACGGCAGACAGATGTAAACACACACACACACACACACACGCTTAGCTACGCGGCTTTGTAAAAGCGAAAATCCTTATAAAAACACACACAAAAGCAGTTATTGTGCCGCCGTTCTTAAAGCAACAGCGCCTCAACATGTTCTCAGCTGTCTGTTCATCTGTCTGTGTGTATTATTATTTTTTTTTTATATATTGTTGTATACCCTGTATTATTGTGTGTGTGTTGATGGTGCATGATGAGGCAGGTTTCGACTAGATTTTGCTTGCTTTCTGTGATATTCATTTAATGTCGGTTTTCTTTTGTTTCAAAATCATCTCTATCAGACATGTTTTACAATTTATAATGTCTGATATGGATTATTTTGTGAAGGTGTCAAAATCGATATTTATAAATATATAACCAAATCTTGATAATTTTGAGCACAGCTCGCATAGTTACAAATAACCTTAGACTCACTCCAGGGCATACTTGAGTCTAGCTCTCGTAAATTTCTCATAATTGTTATTGTACACTTTAAATGCCTTTCACATAGCTGCTTGACAGCCTTGCCTTAGTTTTCCCTCTCTCTTTCTCTCTCTTTTTCTCTCTCTCTCTCTATTGAATTTACTGCAAGGCTGTTGCACGCTAAATGCTTAGATCGCAATTTTTATACATTTTTTTTGTCGCTTTCACGAAAGCACAAACTGTGCCCATTTTAAAATTAAGGCTGCGTCAGCCTCAGCAACATTTCTTGTTCTTCTTCTTATTTTTTTTATTTACTTTTTTTTTTACTATTTTTTATTCACAATAATTTGGTGTATGAATTTGCAGCTTTAAGCTGAAATGACAGCAGAAACCTTCTATTTGGACAGCTTTGTAGCCTTTGTCCCTGTGGGGGCGGCTTGATAAGCTTGTTTATGTTTACTTTTCGGCTTGCTGATGACAGCCCCTTTGATTTTTTTTTCTATTTTTGTGATTTTATTTAACTATCCCTTTTTACTTAGCTTTGCTGCTGCTTCTGCTCATAGCTTGGGACGGAAGTTGGCAGGAAATACTAGCTAATAAATGGGCATGTGTCAAAATTTTAGGGCACTTTGTGCTTGGGTGTGTGCATGGGTTTGGTGTGCATGTGTGTGTGAGTGTGAGTACTCTAATGAAATTTACGCCCCAGCGAAAGTAGGCAACGTAATTGGCGCAAACTACGAGGGGTCAAAAATGACATTAGTACCAAATGCCATTAGCTGCTATGAAAAACTAATTTATTCATTTGGCTCGAGTTGAAAACAATTTTTTCTCTCTTTCGAACTCGAGTTTTAAACTCAATTTTTTTACTGTTGTTTGCGTTTTGAGTTTTAGCTGCATATTTTATTTCTCTTTGGGGAGATGTGACGATTTAGAAATGGAATTTACTGTCATACATTTAATATAACATGATTTACTATAAAATAAGTCTTAAGCTGCAAAATTACTTTAATTTCTGTAGTGACAAACTCTATAAATATAATCACAAAACCTCATTTGATAGTTTTAAAGGTTGCGACGCTCGACATGTATGAAAGGTTATCAAACTTTTATATATGTTGTATATATTTTAAATAAATATATTACATTTATTTCTAGTTTATGAAGAACTCTGTTGATTTTTATAATCCGCGCCATAGATTTAGAAAAATAGATTGAATAACTGAAATTTTAGCTGAAATTTTATATGGAAAATCCAAAAAAAAATAATGAGCATGCAAATGAGTAAAAGTAATCAATGATTGGAAAGAAACTTGATTTGCATGCTCCCAAGGAAGACCTACTTCTAAAACTTGCAATTTAGCTCACTTATGATTTGATAGGCGGTCAGATGGATAGTCAGGAAATAAGGTTTAAGCGTATCAGTTGTTGAATCTGTTCAAAAATATGTATATATTATTCATGTGATTCAGGTCGAGTCCATCTGCCTGCTAGATACATTTTAATCAAAGCTTTTGAATCCATATCCAATTTGCTATGTGTGCAGCGAACAATAAACCAAAGACAAAAATTTCCATAAATTCTAGACAGTATGTTTTACGAGCAAACAAAAATCATAAAAATTTTTTTAGAGTTGGTTCTATCTATCGATAGTGTTACTGCCGCTGAGTAAACAATCGACGTGTGCATAAAACGAAAAATCTAACTCACTTTGCAGCAGCAACAGAAACAACAACAACAACAACAATGTAGCTCGTTTAACAATTTATCTCGTTACGTTACAACCAATTTTTTATTCTTTTTCTCTTTCTCGCTCTCTCTCTCTCACTGTCGCTCTCTCTCTCTCTGGCTGTATCTATGCATCTAATGGGCAGGAATCACACATTCATCTTGTCAAATTGACGCGTCTGTTGCGCCTGGCCAGGCTATTGCAAAAAATTGATCGATATTCACAGCATACGGCCATGATTCTGACGCTGCTGATGTTTTCATTTACACTGGCGGCACACTGGCTCGCCTGCATCTGGTATGTCATCGCTGTGAAGGAGTACGAATGGTTTCCCGAGAGTAACATTGGTGAGTAGAGCGGCTGGATGAAAGGGCCGGTAGTAGTGGCCGAATAGCCAAGGTCAGTGGGCAGCCCAACAACACCCAATCATACACATGAGTGTTGCCTGCGTGTGTGTGTGTGTGTGTGTGTGTGTGTGTGTTAGTTGGACAGTAATTTGGTTAGTTTGCCGCCAGCGTTGATTGTGTTTGCCTGGCTCGTCAAACGCCAAATGAAATTGTTGCCTTTCCCCGTACACACACACACACACAAACACACACATGTATATATTTTGACTAATGTATGCCGTTGACGAAAGCCACGTCAAAAAGTTTAAAATCAGCTCATGTGTAAAGCTATTTAGAGAGCAGCCAAAATGTTTGGTTATTAACACATACAAATCGCAAAGTTTTGCAGAAAACACCAGCCAAACAATATCAAATCAGCGTTTATTCTGATTTAAGTATGTGGGCGCAGGTGTGTGTGCGTGTGCATGTGTGTGTAAGTGCGCGTGAGCGAGCCCTAAAAACTTTTTATTGCTACCTTGCTAATACCCTAAGCTGACATTGGGTAGCTTGAAGAGAAGCAGGCAAAGCAAATATAAGCAAATAAGAAACTTGCAGTCGGGCGTCATCGACTAGCTAATGCTCGTTCACGGTGCCAAAACAGTTGAGTCTTGTTTCAAGGCAAGTCTCAAGAGGGCGTGTGCAGTCACTAAACTGTTAATTGTTGGAGCTCTAGCTTAAAGTTATTGCCAATTTGATACGTCCCAAGTAGTCGTAGATATATCTACTCTATATATTTTGATTAATATGACAAATTTTCAGAATATAAATAGCATTTCTGCTATACTAGATATAATATACCATAAAATTTCAATTTGTCACGCCCCTAATGGGCGTATCTTTCTAAGAGGAGGCCACCAATCAGTAGACGTTTCAAATTTCAAGTCTCTAGCTTCAATGAAATTTCCTACAAGACGAACGTAAGGCGTAAACCAAAGCAAACCGAAACTTTCTAATCTTACTCATTAAGTATACAACTGCTTCAAAAGTACTCTAGTTACCAGGTCAACCCATTCTTACACGCATTGCTCACCTTATTAAAACTTGCACAAAGTACCTTTTGGCAGTTGGCGCTAGCCAAAACAAAGTTTTCCTAATTCTTGCAGACATTAACGAAAACTAAGTCTTTTCACTGACAAAACTTATCTTTTGATTTATTGGCTAATATGCCCTGTAGCTGTGATTGTGAGGGTATGCAAGCTTTGTGGAGAGTAAAGTAACGAGAGTAAGCTAACACAAAGTTTAACTACAAAATTTGTAACTTGTAACAATCAAAATTGTCTCTAGGGTATCTGACAATCAGAATAGTACTTAAGCAAATTAGCATTTATTTATGCATTGTGTGGGTGTAGGTGTGAGTGTGTGTATGTGTCTGTGTGTGCGTGAATTCTAAAAAAAATCATAAGCAAAAAGTGAAAAGCAACAACAAATTTCCAGTTACTTTTCACATCAATAAACTGTGAAAATGATACGCATTAAATACTTGCACGACCCGGTTGCTGTTGCTACTCCTAGACTTGGCCAACACCCAACAAAAAAAAAAAAAGAAGCTGGTAGAAAGTTGACAAACTGCCATTTGGCATTTTGGCATTTGGCATTCGGTGTTTGCCGTTTGACGTTTCCGTTGCCTATTTGGGCCGGGCCCAAGCATTTGGCCGGATTTGACACGGATTCTGTGTTGCGTGTGCTCCGACAGCTTACCGTTTGATACTGTTTGATGGACAGCTAGCAGAAGTCAGACGAAAGTTTGGCTCTTTTTTGGGCCAAGTCATTGTCAGTTTAATAAGCGGCTAAATTACAAATAAACATGTGTGTGTGCAGACAGCTGGGATTTCCTAATGCCTTATTTAACTAAACAAAGTTTATTATATATGTATTATATAAAACATAGATATATGTATATATATATATATATGTGTATATTTATTTTTGTTTCTCTTTTTTCTTGTACGACTTCTATTTCTTTTCGTTGTATTCCTATTAAAAATGTTGAAGTCTTGTTCACAGGTTGGCTGCAGCTGTTGGCTGAGCGAAAGAATGCCTCCGTTGCCATACTGACAACGGCCGAAACTTACTCGACGGCGTTGTATTTCACATTCACCAGCCTCACATCTGTGGGCTTTGGCAATGTGTCGGCGAATACAACGGCCGAGAAGGTTTTCACCATTATAATGATGCTGATTGGCGGTAGGTAATCAGCCATGTGTGCGCACGAGAGCGGCTCTTACTCCCTCTCTCCCTCCATCTCTCTCTCTCTCGGTATCTCTTTCTCTTTATATGGAAACATATTTTTGCGCCCATTAAATGCTCTCCATTTTGACTTTTTTCAACTCAGCTTTGATGCATGCCGTGGTCTTTGGTAATGTGACGGCCATCATACAGCGCATGTATTCACGTCGTTCCCTTTACGAGAGCAAATGGCGCGACCTGAAGGATTTCGTGGCTCTGCATAATGTGAGTATTAAATTGTTCAATATTGAAAATCATTTATCTATAGCCTGATGTGTGATTTAACACTTTGTTGTCAGTAACTAGGCACAAAGTGAGCTGCGTAGTCAGGCAAAGCTGTTGCTGTTTCAAGCCTATCCACAACTGATTCATAACTGTTGCTATCAACTGCACTCGAGGGCCTTGAGCTGGTCTCATTAAAACTCAATGGGCAATTGGAAAAACCGCAAATGGCCCTGAGTCAGACGAAATGAGTTGCTCTCGCTGCCTGGATGCCTAATGCAGCTCATGTGCTGAGCGCTTAAAATGCTCAGTTTTTAATGGAATGCAGCACACATTGGCCAAATGCCACGCAACATTAGGCCAGTGGGTGGATGCCAGGGCAAAGTCATAAGCGAGCGCTCAAGCTGGCTGTTTTGCTGTGAATGTGCTATGTTTAGCTTCGAGACGTGACCGTGGCACACGCACACAACCTGCAACCTGCAACCTGCAACCTGCAACCTGCAACCTGCAACCTGTTGATGATGGTGCAATCTTGCACGCGCTCATAATATTACTTTCCACTACCACTGCCAGTGGCCACACGGCGTATACGCAATACGCAGCGTAATTAAGTGCATGCGTGCAGCGCGTGTGCATAAAGTGCATGTAAATGAGATGAAGAAACATAAAGGCAAGCGAAAGCATTGTCAGCGTGTATAGCACAAGTGCTTGGTGCTCGCTCAGTTTATTGAGATTCAAATTTGTAAGAAATTAAATTAAAAGAAAAATGTTTTTTAACTGTCAAAGTATAAACACAATATGAAATTAATTTATAATCGAGTATATAACATATAGTACATATAAAAATTTCCCTGCAGTCAAACCTTGCTTCAATCCAATTTACTTTCTACCCTTTCCAAGTCCATCTGCATCGCAGCTCATTAGCCAAATATCTGTTATAAATAAGACATAAAAAACGAAAGCCCTTATAACTATTATTTGCATTTGGTTTTGCTTGTGTTTTACAGATGCCCAAGGAGCTGAAGCAGCGTATTGAGGACTACTTTCAAACTTCATGGTCACTCAGCCATGGCATTGATATCTACGAGGTAAACTATGAAAACGAGCCACAGACTCTTCTATCTGTACTTGTGTCTCTCTCTCTCTCTCTCTCTCTCTCTCTTTCTCTGTGTGTGTGTGTGTGTCCATACGTAAATCATTTATGCCCACAGACAAAAGTTGTCGACGCAGCGCAAAATCTTCTGGCATTGGCCAATCGGTGCAGCTTCATTGGAATTTTCATATGTCTGTGCCTTTAATTAAGCAAATGCCTGTTGGGCATGTACACATATATATATATATATATATATATAAATATATATCTATATGTATGTACAGCAGTATAAGTCAGCCATCAATTCTTGTGTGTGTGTGTGTGTGTGTCTGTGTGTTGTCTATGTGACTTATTGATTGGCATTGGTCCAAAATGGCAAGAGACTGAATCCTTTTTGATTGCATGTCAGCCAGCAGGTAACATATATTGATAGGTAACCTGGGAATTGATGCAGAAAAAGTATTTTCATTTCATTTCATTTTATTGCAATTTAATTACTATAATCTCATTGAGAGCATTATATTTTGTACATTATTTAATATTATATTTATTATTGATTGTTTGGGTATTTCATTTTTATTCCGAGTATTGTATTATATCAGAGATTATACAGCAAAAAATATATTTTCAGACTATTTAAAAATATTATATAAATATAAATATATATAAATACTTTTAGTTTTTTTAATTAGCATATTTTTCTGAAGGAAATTTGTTTTTGTAAGAATTAACTTTTGATTTTAAAGAGTTTTTATATTTAAAATAACAAAAAATTAATCATTTAACATTTTTTTAAATATTTCATTTATTTTTTCTTTAATTTTTAGTTTCTTTTTTTTTTTTTAAATATATTGTAGTAAATTAAGCTATCATATATTAACATATTTAAAGTCCCCTCAAAGTATTATTTATAAATATTTTTAATAATTGAATAAATATAATCTATTTGACAATTTTAAATTGAATAAAGCTTAAAATTTATAACATATATTTTATATTTCAATATTAAAATATATTATATAATTATATTAAAAATTACTTAAATATTATTTATAACAATGTAAATAATTTTTGTAATATTATATTTATATTTTGTTGCTCAACTTTCCCCCATTATTCTTAAACAAGTCTCGTAGCTGCCAGCTGCTCTTCTGTCTGCCCGTTGCAGATAAGATATCTTATGCATATGCGAAAGTCATAATTGAATTGCATATGCTCGTATGCGGAATCAGTCTGAATATGAATGTGAATGCACATACTTATACTTATGGGAAATGTATTGAGTTTTATTTATAGCTCGGATTTTAATTGAGCTGCTGCGAATTTGCATTTGTTTTTGCGCCCTTTCTGCGAAATCAATAATGCACCGCAGCGCAAAGCAATCATAATTCCATTTGTAGCTACATTAAATCTGACCTAGCATGGGGTAAATCCATTTAAGCTTCAGTTTCCACCTGAAGTTTAAGGGCAAAGTTTTGCCTTATGCTCACAGCATGCAAAATTCTGCTAGCCTATCTCTGTCTCTCATACACTTAGACTCACTCTCTCTCCCTCTCTCTCTCTCTCTCTCTCTCTCTCACTTTCCCTCTGTTGCTCTTGCGCTTCATTCAACTTGCGGACGTGGCAAATTGGTACAGAGCGTCCAACTTTGTTGCAGTGCAACTCTTGCATTTTATGCAGGACAAGTACGTGAATTTGGCATGCCATTCACTAATTGGCGTTATCATAGCAAAAGTCAAACAAAAGTTCGCGCTTAGGTTTTTGGGCTCTTGCTGCGAGTGTTAACAATTTGCGCTGCAACTTCAGTTGCTATTAGCTGCAAATTAATTAGCGCAGCACACATCAAATGTTTTGCTTTGATGTTTTGGCCCAAAATACTACCAAAATGCTGACAGCTTCTGACAGCAGAACTTTTCAATGTCTGCCAGCTACACGCTTCAATGGCATGGTCAGGCTTTTAGCGTAGCTCTGCACAGAGCTTAGGCTTGTCTTGGCCCACCCCACAACTTGCCTAATTAATTTCGGCTTGCACAACCGTTTTGAGGCAACAGCAACTAACAAATTTGCTCTGTTCGGACCAGTAAATTAAAGCATCACGTTCAATTGGGATAGGTGAAGAGCGTATTTCAACTGAGTTAAGCCTTTCATGAACACATACTCGAGCAAAGTACACAAGGTCTGATGCCTGCTAAAAACTGTAAAAGATTTTTATATTTTTGGAAAGCTCGGCTTATTGAAATCCATTCAAGTCATGCGTAATCAGTCGCACGTAAAAGGCTCTTAAGGAATTATTGTATTTTTAACAATGTAATAACAGGCAGCTGGATGTGAAATGCCTGTTGGTAGTCTTGGATGCTGTAGTCGTTGAAGTTGTGGCACTAAAAGCTGCAGCAACATTGTAGTAATAGAAGAATTAGGAGGAATAGGAGCTCTAGTAAGAGTTGTGGCTGTAAGCAGTAGTGTTAGTTAGTAGTAGGGCTTTAAGTAACAGTAGTAGTAGTATAAGTAGTTGTACTAGTAGTATAAAGTAGATTAGGAATAGTAGTGACAGAAGAAGTGGAAGTAAGAACAACAGAAGTAGTAGTAGTATAAGTGTAGTATTAGTAATAAGAAATGTAGTAGCAGAAAAACTGTGGTTGTTGGTTAACTAGCAGTAGTAAAAGTAGTAGCAAAAGTATTAAATACTACTGATGCTATTAAAAGTAGTAGTACTATTGGTAGTAAAAGTCGTAAAAGTAGTAATGATGGTAAACTAGTAGTAGAAGCCGTAGAAGTAGTAGTAAAATTTGTAGTAGTAGTAGAAGGCGTAAAAGTTGTAGTAGTAGAAGGCGTAAAAGTTGTAGTAGTAGAAGTCATAAAAGAAGTGGTAGTAGTATTGTAGTAGTTGTTGTAGTCGTAAAAGTAGTAGTGGGTATAATAGTTATGTAAACTAGACAAATAGGTAGTTTAAATAGTCGTAGAAGTATTAATATTAGAGTAGAATAAGTAATAATGAAAGTGGTATTAGTACTAAAGTAGTTGATGGAGTAGTAGTAGTCATAGTAGTAAAAACAGAAAAAGTTGTAGTCGTGCATGAAGTAATAAAAGCAGGAGACGAAGCACTAACGAAATTAGTAGTACTGGATCAATTGTAATACACAAGCCGGAGACGTAAAAGTAGTATCGTATATATTTTAGATACTAGTTGCGTTAGTATTGTCGTTCCACTTGGACTAGCATTGGTTTCATAATATTTTTTAAGGGTCGTAGTACAATTACTATTAAAGGACTATTATAGGTAACATAACTAAAGGCAGCACCATTAGTAGAATAGTAGGTTATGAACGTGAAGTTCTTTTTTGGATTATTTGATAAGCTAATAAGTTGTCTTTAGAAAACAATTTGAATAGCGAAGAAGAGAGACAGAGTGAGCTAGACTTCACAGCAACAGATTGCTTAGAAACTCAGACCGAAAACAAATCCACATTCAAGCTGTTGATTTGTAATAAATACTCACAATATGCTGCTGATTTATGTACCTAATGCATGTGATTTGTTCTCAAAACAAATACGTTTAAATCAAAATTTAATTTAATTACATTTGGGAGACATGAAAACGATACAGCAAAGCACACATAGACACACGCACACACACACACTCCTCTTGAGCTCCTCTTGGCATGCAAAATGTTGCGCCGGTTGCCAGTTGCCAGGCGGCAGTAAATTAAATTGTTAATTTATTGTTCATGAAAATTAACTGGCAAAATGTCAGAGCTCTACTCTGCACCCACCCTGCCTCACATTGTCCCCAACTGCTCGACAATTCGGAGTGTTTCATTGTATCAGAAATTGTGTTGGCGTGTTGCGCGTAATTTTGAAAGCGAACTTTGCGAACTTGGCCAGCAATGTGAAATGCCCTACGTTTAGTTGGCTGACATACGCCCTTTGAAATTGCTGGGCCAAATGTATTTTTGGGGGCGCTAACTTGTTATGCTCGTTCGTTAGGGCAAATGGGTATATTGGCTTGGCACTTGTCTGATAAAGTGGGAGGTCTTTGAGGACTCAAAAGTTGAGGTCATGGCATATTGGGAATTTCTGTAGTTTATGGAACATTTGCTAGAGACTTGACATGGAGTCGTGAACGAATATTACTCAGTCGACTACTGCCCACTACTTTTTTTTTAACCACTGCCTGCAATTAGTGTAAAATATTTTACACTTCTTTGGATATTGTGGTTGAGTAACACACATAAATAACAATTCCAAAGTTGCCCCTTGGGGAAATGTTCCATTAAATAAGTAAATATTCCAACACACACACACACACACACACACACTCGCTCAGACACACACACCCGCAGAGTGTGTGTAAACTTTTGAAACTTTCTACATGTGCTCATTGGTTAGTTTTTGGCTCGGTATTTATATTGGTTCGTGGCCAAAAATTTGTTGGCCCCTGTCAATGTAAATAATTGTCAAAACAGCTTTCGAGTTATTTGCGCCAAATATTCCGTCTATTCATTTAGGCGGCAAATGAGTTTCGAATTTCAACTAAATTAAAATATAAATACCGCTCAGTAAATTTCGAAAATATGCATAGATTATAGTTGTTTTTTTGTGCGCATATATATATAAAAACTAAATGGAATTGGTTGTTGGGCATTGAGATGTAATTGAAAATAAATGAATCAATTTTATGCAACTAATTCAAATGAAAATTTTGCCGGTTGATAACGCAGTGAAATTCAATGAATAAACTAAAGTAATAAGAGAATCAAAAATACTTTGATTATTTTTCTTTGAATTTTTTAACTTTTTTTAAAGTTGACTAAAAATTATTTAAAAATTTTAAAAGTTAGTAAAATGTGTAGCAATCACATTAGATTGGACCTCGCTTCCTTTCTAATAAATAACATATTTAATTTTGTTTTTTGTTAACTTTTTTAATAACTTAAGTTTTTAATCAGTGCTTTAATTTTATAGCTTTTATATAAAAATTATTTAAAATATTTTTTACAAATAAAGTTTTGCTACCAAATGTCTTAAACAGCTTTCATACTCTTTCAGCCTAAACTGCAGACTAAAGCGTCTTTATATATGTTTTAAGTTGCCTTTCAAGCCTGTATTCATAACTCTGCATATATTTATATAAAATTTATTTTAATAATATACAGCGGAAATTTGAAAATATCAACTAGGCTAAATATAGCTGAGCTGAACTTGCCACGGCTAAACCTTTCTGTTTGTTTGCATGTGAAGTCAAGGGCGCGTTCTGCCATACGTCAATGCACAATATTTACGCGCGCATCTCGTTGATGGCTTTGTTGTCAAACAAATTACGCCGAAAATTCAGCTGTATAATATTCATTCATAAATTCAACAGATAGTCTGGCGCGCTTAAAATTGAATGACGAAAAATCCCCCAAAGAACATGTATATATATATATATATATGTATATGTATATATATATCTGTAGCTGTAGCTGTAGCTATAGCTGCGTAACGAAGGTAACCACCAAAGGAAATATGTAAACAAACAAAATGCAAAAGCTTTTCAATTTTCCTATTAATCCTCTCAACAATTTCATTCAATACACTTGCCCACACCTCGGGGACTGAGATATAAGCAGAAAATAACAAAAACAGAAAAGGACGAACCAAAGAAAATGCGCAGGATACAAAGTTATTTATTTTACATATTGCGTATGAAAAAATAAGCCAAAAACTGCAAGAGAGAAAAAAAAATATTGTCTAATGCTGACAATTTCATTCAATTCAATTTGCAACAGTGTGCGGGTGTGTGTGTGTGCGTGTGTGTATGTGTGTGTGTGTAGCTTTAAAGGCTATGTAAGTTTTTGGGCTCTGGCGCTTGACACTCGTGTTTACCAACTGCGGCTGTTGCGCTCTGTCTCCCACTCTCTCTCTCACTCACGCACCTTATTTATACAGTGTCTCTCTCTCTCTCTCTCTTTCCCTTTACAGACGCTGCGCGAATTTCCGGAGGAGCTGCGTGGCGATGTCTCCATGCATCTACATCGTGAAATATTACAGCTACCGATATTTGAGGCAGCCTCGCAGGTGAGTGTATCTCTATATATGTGTGTTTATGTGTGTGTGTGTGTGTGTGTGAGTGTGTGCGTGTGCGTGTGCCTGTGTTTGTTTCCCTTGTGCTTTTCATATTATTGCTGGGGTCGTCGTCGCTTTAAAAGCCATACAAGTTCTCAAACAAACGGTCTTATGATGCTGATGCTGATGGCAATGCCAAAATAATCGACAGCTAACTTGGCCAGGGCAGTCAAAAGTCAACTGCGGGCTTAACTCACAAACACAAACACACACAGACACTCACACACAGACACTCACACACACGCTCGCACAGGTAAAACTTACATTTTCTACATTGAATGATATGCGCGTGTGTGCCTTTTGGCCAACAGCTCGACGGAGCATGAAAAAGGTTTTAGGCAAAACTTTTGGTCACATGCATGCAGCGAGTTAGAGAAAGAGAGAGAGAGAGAGATAGAGCGAGCGAGAGCAAAGTGAAGCGAAAGAAAAAGTGCGACAAGCAGTAAAAGCAAATGCAACGGTGCGAGTTGTGATGGTTATCGTAGACGACAATGTCAATACCCTTGTCACACGGCACACTCAGCTGTGAGGCACACACACACAAGCAATCATACACACACACATACACACCTGAACCATTTTGGCAAATGGTGCTTAAATGTGAAGCATGCTCCGTGTATCACTTGAGTAATTGATTTTCCAATTAAGCTTCACTTGCATTATCGCCACGGGCTCATTGTTTCGTGGCAAATCCAAAAACTTTACCCTTCGTCGATGCTCAATTCTCCAAAAGTTTCTTACTCAAAAAAAACAAAAAAAAAAGTAAAGAAGAACAGATAAGACAAGTTTACACTTGCTCTCTAAGTTAAACTTCAAATTTAGCATTTCAGACAGCTGAAGTTGAATGAATGAACTTTGTTTCTGCTGCGGATGAAAACTATTCTAACAAAAATTTTGAGATAAAAGTTATTTCTGAATTGTAAGTAGCTTGTTGAGTAATCAGTGAGCACTCAAGTACGACTTGAGCAGGGAGAGATGAACGAACAAAAACTGAATGGAAATTAAGAATTATGAATTCAAATTTTGATTCAAAAGTAAGTTTTTTTTATTGAAATGTGAATTATAATCAATAATGAAAATCAAATTATAGTAGAGCCAAGAGTTAGAAAACATATCAGAACTTACTCAAAAATGATAAATTTAAAGTTTAAATAGCAAACCTAGAACTTTTAGATTTTTGCTAAAAATAAATTTTAAGTAATTATATATAATATATATTTTTATTGCTAGTAAATATATATATATATATATATATATATATATATATATATATATATATATATATATATATATATATATATATATATATATATATATATATATATATATATATATAAAATAATATTCTCTTTATTTAAGAAACCGGTCTAGCTAACTTTGTCTTTGCCTTGAGCTAAATAATTTCTTGCCTTAACTGGATAAATAAGTTTGGCCTTGCCTTTAATCTTTTACATTTTGCTTCAAACTTGCCCTAAGCTATATAGAATTTAAAATAAATATAAATATAAATATTTAGACATATATATATATATATATATATATATAGACTAAAACAATATTACAGCTTGGCTCATACAGATTTTGTAAAATAAGCCCATGGCTGGGCAAACATTCATCAGCAGCTAAGTATGAAAAACTTCAGCAGCTTCAGCTTGAATTCGAACTAAAGATACTAAAATTGTTGCGTGACCCTGTCGTATTTTCGCTTTTTGTAGCCGATTAAATTTGACGCTTTTTGCCAAAGCGCAAACAGATGCAAACGACGAATAAAATACTAAAATAAAACAAACGACAATACGAAGTGCAAACATTAATAAAGCTTATGCAGAGATGGCAAACAGAAACCACTCAACGGCAATAAGCGCGCTTTAAGCCACTTTTCGTGGCAACAGTAGCAGCAGCAGCAGCAAACTACTCAGCAGCAGTAACAGCAACACGACCAATATTGCAACTTGGTCGCAGGACGTTTTCAACGTTCTGTTGCTTCTTGACCAGCTCAATGCTGCAACAAAAAAAAAAAAAAAAAAAAAAAAACCGTAGCTTAGGGCATACAACTCAAACTCAAACTCAAAACTTAAAATGAAACTGTAACCAAATCGTATTTACGTTAACCTTTTATTGTTTGCAGGGCTGCTTGAAATTGTTGTCACTGCACATAAAGACGAACTTTTGCGCACCCGGCGAATACTTGATACACAAAGGCGATGCACTCAACAATATATACTATCTGTGCAACGGCTCCATGGAGGTGATCAAGGACGACATGGTTGTTGCCATCTTGGGTGAGTCAATTTTCGTCTATTTCAATATTTTCTCAAGCATATTTAAGTTCAAGTCGCGTTCGAATAAATGGCCATGTTTTCATTTGGTTTATCTGCGTTTATTTTATCTATTTTGTTTTTGCCGCCTTTTTACTTTTACTGGCTTGGTTTTCGGTTTGGTTTGAAAAGCGTTTATTGAACTCGCAAGTTCGTTCGCTTCACAGCTGGCTTTAGCTCTGTCAGTTAGCTGCTTGTTTATTCATTCATGATGTTGCCTAGACAAATGCTTGCTATTTTTATGCTTATTGATTCTAACTTAGCGATTGACCTTTTGTTTTAAACACACGCATACATATCTTTATATATATTTATATATGTATATATATAGGTAAGGGCGATCTGGTGGGCTCAGACATTAATGTGCATCTGGTGGCTACCAGCAATGGGCAAATGACCGCTACTACCAATAGCGCCGGCCAGGACGTTGTTGTTCGTAGCAGCAGCGACATAAAGGTAAGCAACAACTCAATTTACATTGGCTGAGAGGCTGAGGCTGACTGTTAAATACTTTGAATAACATCTGTAATAGAAATAGCAGTTGGAGGCATAATAGATATATCTATTCTAAAGACTGTTTGTTGCGTTAGTGCTGTCCTTTGAATTCTTGGACACTAAATATTTTAAACTGTCTCAAAGCTTATGCCTAATTTTAAGTTTGCTTTTGTGTTTTTTGTTTATATATACAAAATATCAAAAGCATGCTCCAATTTGTATTATAAATTCTGTCTTCAAAGTTTGATAAGAAATAGAATTGCATAGATAACTTGAGCATAATACTCTATATTCAATTTAAATTCTTTACATATCTTATATTTCTGCAATTGGTTTTGGCTCTCTTTCTATATTTTCACTTTGTTCATTTTGCAAGTTTGATCATAAGTAATTAATAAATTAACAAATTATTAATATACAAAATGTGTGCTGGTTGTCTGTATAACTATTTCAAGAGCGTCCTACAATTCGCAGACTTTGCTATGACTCGCTAGTTCGACTTCGCCGTGCTACCATTGCCAACCTGCTGCTAATTATTTAACAATTTTATCGTTGCAACTTTAGCAAAGACGGCAAAAGTGAGTGAAGCCAGCATCCGCTTTAGCGTGTTTATTAAATGGCACACAGCGGCTAAGTGAGAGAGCGTCGCACTTTAATAACTAAACAGCGGCCAAATGTTGCTGACAGCGTGCTTCAGATATGAAGTGGAGCTGTGGTTTCTTTTAGATATATATATATTTTTTGTATTTCATCAGAAATTGGCGTACTTATAGTAATATTTTCCAATTCCAACTACTTTTTTTTGTATTTTTTAAAGCTTGTATTTTCCTAGTTCATTTGTTGTTTCTGCTTGGGGTTAGTTTTAAATAAATATTTTCAATTTATTGCAATGAAAATGAATATGAAAAGTTGCCTTAAAATATAAAAAAAAAAATAATATAAAAATATAAAAAAAAATATAAAAATTAAAAAGTAGAAGCTAAAAATTTAAATTAAATATTGAAACTCTTAAATTTAAATTTAAATTTATGTATTTTATTTTTTATATGACTTTTCTCCTAGCAAGTTTAATATTTAAAATTATTTCTTTTTTTTTTTTGTAGGTATTAAATATATTTTAACTTTATTTTGATAAAGGTTTCATATGCTGTTTCTGGTGCATATTCATATTTACTGCACAGATTTTTCTGAGCTGTGTTCGCTTCAATTATTAAATAATTTTTTAATTTTAATTTTTGCATCAATATTTTCTTTTTGAAATGTTGCGCTACCAATTTTTCATTTTGATTATTAAAAAATTATTTAAAATGCCATTAAATGAGAAAATACCTGAAAGCACATTGAAGGCATATGCAAAGGCTTTGAAGTTTTTATGGCCTGAACCCTTGGTAGAATGGGCTTGAGGGTAAATGTGTTTGTCGAAATACATGAAGAAGCAGTAGCAGGCGTGTATATATGTATATATGTTTATTTATTTACTTATTTTTTGATCAGGGCTAGCAGTCAAATCGATCGAGTCTCCGTCTGTCCTTAAGCTTCTTTCGTATTCCTTAAGAATTGCCATCTCTATATTTCTTTGATATTTTCATGCATAAATAATACATTTTTATCTGCTTCAAACTATTTTGGTTTAATAACCATTTGGGCCATTTGATTATGCCAAAGCCAGCTACACCTGATGTCATTTTCTTATATTTATATCGCTTAGTATTCAAATGCTGGCAGAAGTTTATGTTAATGATCCCTAAAGCATTTTGTTGCCTTCTGTTTGCCATCAGAGTTTTCTAGTCTAGTCGGCTTGCGTGGGCATCTAATTAAATAGATTGTTCTTTTGTTTTTATGTTTATTCGAATTCTCCGCATGCTACTCTGTGTCTAAATGTGCTTTAATTATATTTTTTATTAAGGTCGCCTTCTCTTTTTTTTTAAAGCCAAAGGTTAAAGCTCTCTTGATTTGGTACATTTGTTTATTTTCATTATTTTGTCTCATGTTTATTTGCTTGTCTGTTTGTTTGTTTGCCTGTCGTAAATTTTAGCTCGTTGCGTATAGACGATGTAGTTAAGCTACAGCAGGCGAGTTTCCACTTGACTGCAACACGGGAAAATTCAATATTTTCTTTGGTTTTGCTTTTCGCAAAATTTAAGCCGCAGGAATTATTCGCGTGTGTGTGTGTGTGTGTGTGGCTTACATAACTGTCAGTTAATTAATGCAACAGCGTGGCATGCCGCAAGCAAACGCTTAAAATTTAAATAAAGAGATCATCGCTTAATTAGTGGCAAGCATTGCAATTACTTCATAGCGCGTGAAAAACTTCTTTGCTTTGTCCATTTTCACAGTCATTTAATCACTTATTTATATTTTGCATGGGTTTAACTTGCCTTTGTGAGCAGTTTATTTGCGAAAAAAAAGGAGAAGAAATAAAAAGAATAAAGCGCAGACATTTGCCAAGGGCTGCACGCAGCGAGCGCTAGTCGCGGCGCCACTTCAGGTACAGCCCGAAGTGGCAGTCAGCTAACAAGAACAACAACGGGGCGTATGAGTGATACTTAAACGTAATGTGTATGTGGCTGTGTATGTGTGTGTGTGTGTGAGCATGTGTGCTGCTATAAGTTTGTGTGCTTGTGTGTTCGTGTGCCAAGATGGTGCACTTGAGCATGTAAAGAAGACGCCCAGGCGTCAACATTAACAAGTTAAACGAGTTGAAGCGTGCAAAGGCGACTAAGTGTTGCTCTGTAATTGAAGGAAAAAAGCATTTATAGAGAGCATATGATTTCGCTTGGATAAATTGTTCATATATTATTTTAGTTAAAAAGAAAATATAAAATATCGAATATTAAATATAAATTATTATTTTAATAAATACATTTTTGTAATGCTTTTAATACTTGAGTATATAAACTGTGCTTTTTTATGTAATGTGCTTGGGAAATATTTGTATAAAAATGATTTAAAATTTCCTAATTATTTATTTAATTAATATTTATTAAATACTAAATTGCACGCTAATTATTTGTATTTTATAAAATTAATGACATTAATAAATGTAAAAAAAATTAATTTATAATATAATGAAATGTACCAAATGCACAGTCAAAGTAAGTTAATATTTCAATGGACTTGAAGCAAGCTTGCATAGCAAATAAGGTCGCCTGCTGTTGGGAACTCATTGAGCGGTTCCAGCAAACAGCTTGGCAGTCAGTGAGGCAGCCAGCCAGGCAGGCAGTCAGGCAGTGCCCCAGCTAGCACAGGAGGCAACAGCAACAGCAACAGCAAAACCAACAACAACATACTTGAGAGTAGTGCATAATCATTTAACATAAAACGTTTTCGTGCTTTCATTTCTGTAGGCGCTCACCTACTGCGATCTGAAGTGCATACACATGGGCGGTCTGGTGGAGGTGCTGCGTCTCTATCCGGAGTACCAGCAGCAGTTCGCGAATGACATACAGCACGATCTGACATTCAATTTGCGCGAAGGCTATGAGAATCAAGAATCGGATATTGGGCCCACATTTCCATTGCCCAGCATTAGTGAGGACGATGAGAATCGTGAGGAGGGTGAATGCAGCAACGAACAGGATAAGGAGGCTGTTGGCGGTGTTGGCGGTGCGACTGGTCCGTTGTCTTCGACATC
Organism: Drosophila anceps; assembly: GCA_035045945.1. NCBI lineage: Eukaryota > Metazoa > Arthropoda > Insecta > Diptera > Drosophilidae > Drosophila > Drosophila anceps. The sequence continues at coordinate 3,223,831 of JAWNON010000073.1, forward strand.
GTCGCCGCATCACAGCATCACACGTTCACCGTTGCTGGGCATGAATAGTCCGCGTCATCAGCGCTTGCATCAGCGTGGACGCTCCTTGATAACGCTGCGGGAGACAAACAAACGACAGCGTCCTCTAAACATGGCCAGCAGTTTGGATCGCAATTCCTTTGAGGAGCTGGAGCCGCCCATTGAGGAGGAGTCGGGCGGCACCAAACGTCCTTCGCTGGAGCGTCTCGATTCGCAGGTCTCGACCCTACATCAGGATGTCGCTCAGCTGAGCGTTGAGGTGCGCAATGCAATTAGCGCACTGCAGGAAATGACTTATTCATCCGCTGCCATCAACTCGCATGGCTCACTCAAGTTTCCGCCGGCACGTTCCATACCCAACATCAGTGGCGTTGCAGCTGCCCGAGCTGGCTTGGGCATGGCCGGCGGCGATGCACAGTTAATGGGCGGCCCATTGGCCTTGGGCCTGAGCGAGGCAGCGGCCATGCAACGCTGCTTGTCGCATCCGCCGGAGGTTTGGGGTCGCGAAATGCAGCTGCCGGCCATGGCAACGGCGCCCAGCTCAAAGGCCGGCTCGCCGGCCAGCGTGGAGGCCGTGCAGAAGACGAGTCGCAGCTGCCAAACCGATTTCTATCGCATCGATTTTCCCACCTTTGAGCGCTTTGTGCTCGCTAATCCGCGCCTAGTGCTGGGTCTGCTGGGCATTGAGCCGGCCATTAAGAACGAAATCGAAATGTTGCAACAGAAGCAAACGCTGCAAATCTCGCCATTGAATACAATCGATGAATGCGTCTCACCGCTGGCAACCGAGCCGGGCTTAGGCAGCTCCAAGGAACGTTTGCTGGGCGGGCAGGCGCCGTTATCAATGCCAGCAGCTGGGCGTGTCTATCCGCCGCTGGACGATGAGAATTCCAATGATTTCCGCTGGACCATGAAGCATTCAGCCAGCCATCAAAGCTGTTGCAAGAGCACCGATGCATTGCTAACGCCAGAGGAACAAACAACTGGACAAGAGCAGGATCAGCAGCAGCAACAGCAGCATCAGCAGCAACAACAGCAACAGCAGCAACAGCAGCAGCAGCAACAACAGCAGCTGCAACAGCGCAGTAAGCGCAGCATGCGTCGCAGCGGCAGCGGTGGTAGCAACTCCAGCCTCTCCAGCAGCAGCTCCAGCTCCAATTGTTTGGTCTCCCAGAGCACGGGCAATCTAACCACCACCAATGCATCGGTACACTGCAGCAACAGCAGTCACAGTGTGGCAAATACGCGACGCGCCTCCTGGAAGCTGCAGCATTCGCGCAGCGGCGAATATCGTCGTCTGTCTGAGGCAAATGCCGAATACTCGCCGCCGGCTAAGGTGCCAGTGCCCGTGGCCGTGGCCATGCCCGTGCCAACAGCCAGCGTCACCAGCTATGGCGTCGATGAGGAGGAGAGTGTGGAGCTATTAGGACCTAGACGTGGCTCACGCAGCATCATGGTCGATGTGGGCAGCGGCGTCAATGAGGCAGCCAATGGCATTGTTGGCGGCAAACAACGCAATCGCTTCTTGTTGGGCGTCAATCAGAGCCAGGGCCAGGGCCAGGGCCAGAATCAGAGCCAGGGGCAGACAATGAATTTCCGCTTTTCCGCCGGCGATGCCGACAAATTGGAGAAGGGCCTACGCGGTTTGCCATCCACACGTTCACTGCGCGATCCCAGCGCCAAGTAAATTCAAAAACGGGCAAACTGAGCTGCGTGTGCTGCATTGTTTTGGCAGCTGGTGGTAATTTGTGTGGGGCCGATGATTGGGTTGGTTGGGTTTCGTGTCGAGTGAAGACGGAGGGGTTGCGGGGCTTTTGTGGTAGCCTCAAGGTTGCCAGACGTAGGCAGACGTGTGTGGATTCGTTTACATGCATGCCGACGTGCGTGATTTATTTCCTAATTAATACTGAAATACGAAGACGCTTGTACTTTTAATATCTATAAGATATCAGCAGTAACAAACTCACACATATACACACACACACACACACACACACACAAATACACACACACAGACACATTGATTATTAATTTATTACACTGAAGTTTTGCTTAATTGGTTTAATTTGTGCATAGAGCGTGTTGCCGAATTTCAATGATATTTATTTTTGGTAGAGAGTAAAGTTAGAAATTTCAAATTTGTAAATATAACAAAGAAGTTTTCTTAAAGCTTTCGTGCGCTTTCGTTTGTAGCTTCGACTTGCAGGGTAGTTTTTAAAGCATATGATTAAGCTTTGTGCTTTAATGTAATTTATTTTAGTTTCAGTGTAGACAGTTTAAAAAAGTTTAACTTTAAAAACTCATTAACGCTCAAAGACACATAAAAATAAAAAATAATTATACATTTTAGATCAATTTAGTTTTTAATTGGCATTTTATTGAAAAGCTGATTTCATTTCAATAATTCAAATTATTTCTATATTTCCATAAGCTTTCAAAGCACATTAATGTTGTAGGCTAAGTCATTCATATGAATGCTACATACTTAAAAGATATCGTTATAAAATACTAAAAAAAAACTCATGTGTTTTTTATACAAAGCTTCGTGAAAGCTTACTTTCAATACTTCAACCTTCCCTTTTCGCTCTACTACAAGAATTCACTAATTAAGTAACATTTCAGTTTAAGGCAATCGCTTTTTTTTAACTTCTATTAAGTTTCTTTATTAATTAAATAAAAAAAAAGTAGCAAACAAAGCATATTTATTCGTAGCATATCAGATTTCATGATCTATGAACATAACATAATCTATATTTTTTTAAGACTTAAGCTTAACAATTAACTCTTATCAAGTGAATGTGAGGCTGTCAATAGGAAGTGCAAAAAAAAAAACGAAAAGTTAAACAAATGTTGAAGAATAGTATTCTACTAGAAAGTCAGTATATGCATATATAAATATATTTTACTAAAATTTGCAGTGAATAATGCATTTGAAGCAAACAGACATACCATAAATACATAAATATTTACATACAAATAAATAACCATATACATATTTAATAAAGAAATAATATTCGAACAGCAAATATTGTATATCTGAATGTTAAATGTCAACTATGAGATCTATGTGTATGAAAATAGTTAATTTCAAAATATCCCAGAAATTTTGTCAGGTAATCAACTGTGAGGTCGGTTAGTACAAAATATCAGAGAACGCAAATACCAGAGACAGTGGCAGAATAACAGAAATTCCTGTTCAAAAATATATTGAAAAAAAAAACTGTAAACATATTGGAATCTTTGATCAATTGTGAAATGTTTAATGCTCAATATACAAAGAAAAAATAATTAAATAAACAAAAAATACATAATTATTAAAAAATATTAATGTTAAAAATAAGTTTAAAACAAAATTGTACAGCAACTGGAAGAGTATGATAGTTAGGCAACGTGTAAGAGACAAATTTTTAGGATGTGAGAAAAAACACTAAGAAAAACTATTAAAAAAAAATATTTGAAAAAATATTGAAAAAAATATTAAATAGAAATATTGTTAAAAAATATTTTAAAAAAATGTTGAAAAAGATTTACAAAAAAATTAAAAAAAAAAACTTTTAAAATATTCAAATGAAATTTAAATATTTGACAATCGTTTGCGCTAAAAAAAAAAGAAAAAACATGAAAGAAACTTAAAATGTTTACTTATAAAGTAAAAAAAAAAGTGTTTAGAATTTGTGATTTCATGTAGTTGTCCTTTGAGATCTATCAAGAAAAACTATATCAAGATAGAACAGCTATTTTAATAGAGTGGCCATTGTGAAAGGAACCACCTAAGCGAATAGAACGTGAATTACTAAGGTCTAGCAATTAGATAAGTTAAGCTTAAATGTATTAGAGCTTGAGCAAGGTATAATTACCAATAAAAAATAACTGTATATTTCGAGCTATCTAGTAGTTGCTAAAAATAAAAAGAAAAGAAAAATCAAATAAAAATACTAGTGTATATATGTATCTATATGTAAATGTTCCCAACAACTATAAAGACTTGTGCTTCATTCTATTCTCGATGTAAGCATTCTACAATAATACTTAACTATGTAAGTTTGTGCATATGACTTTTATATGTATATGATGATATATAGCTTATATATATGTATATTATATATGATATATGGAATATGGATTATAGTATTCGTATATTTTAACCCAAACAGAATTCATATGTGTGTTTTACATAATATCTAAGCAGAATTTATTGTATTGTATGTATTATAGAGTTAATTATATACATATGTGTATATTTATTATATATATATATATATATATATATATTTATGACACTGAAATATGTTTGGTCAATAAGTTCAGCGAAATTCTCTTCAAACGTTTTTAAATGTTTTAATTAAATGTTATTCGAAAATCCAGAAAGAAATATTCAATATTTAAATGAAATACACAATAAACTTGATGTCAAATTCAGAAAAAAAAAACAAATGGAAAAATAATTTTTAATTAATATTCAAATTTTGGATTTATCTCAATTATGAGCAGCTTTAGCTCTGACTTTTGATTTTCATTCCGTTAGCTCCCTATTTAGCTTGTCAGTACATCTGCTTTAATGCGATTAACTCAATTGCCTGGGCATGGAGCCCAAGCGAGATAGTGAACGCTCCCCTTTGGCATGGTATATATCAACCATAAGCCGATAAACTTATTGTCAACTTTATTTGTTGTCGATGTCAGGTCCATATGTCAATCAAGGTCTTAAAGTAACGGGGAATTCCCCAAAGTCTGTTGTCAATTGCCTTCTCACTTGCGACAGCTTTTATAGTGTGTCTGCCTCTTATTAAAGATATCAATATGTATATTTGTATTACATATACATATGTATGTATGTCTGTAAATATATATAAATATATTTATGTGTTTGTTAACAAAGGCCTAGCTATGCAGCGTGTGCCTGGTGACAGAGTTTCTAGATTTTAGATCTGCCTTTCTTTATTGTTCTAAAGCTTTGAGCTAAAAAACCTGCCCACAGTACACAGCACACGAAACTCAACTGAAAGTGCTTAAAGCTTGAAAAGCTTTTGAGCTCAGTCAGCTGGATAGTGTTTGGTAAGCTTGCACGCTGTCTATAAAGCTGTATGCGGGAAATTCCTCGAGATTCCAAAGCTTTTGTCTGGTATTTTAAGCTCAGTCAGGATTGAAGCTAAGCTAGAAATATAATAAAAAGTTTTGGAACGAGTTCCAATAATAAGCTTAAAATGAAAGTATTCATTCAGCTCAGAGCAAATAAGAGCTTTTGCCTGTTCTGTTAGAAACTTTGCTACAAAGCAACAAATGAGGGAAATTGAGCCGCTTTTACAAGGACTTTTTCCTTTTTTCTCCCTCAATTTTCTATGTGAATTTTAACTCTAATTCAAGCTAAATTTTCAACTATTTATTAATTTTGACTGTGAAAATATTTGTCAAATCTTTGAACAGCTTTAACTAAACCAAAATAAAATTGCGAATAATTAGTTGACAGTCGTTAGCAGCTGTTGGCAGGCAACTGAAACTGAAGTCCGATAAGCTTAAATCGCAAACTTTAGCTAATTTAACTGATAAAAGTTTGCCGCTAGCCCCATGAGTGGGCAAAGGAAAAAAAAATAGTAATAATTATGTTAATAACTAGCAACTATTATGAAACTCATTGCCGTGTTCTTATGGCAATAGTTGAAGTTAAAGTTTTTTTTTTACGACACACCAAAGGGGCGAGAGAACTAGAGAAAAACCAAAGAAAATTAAGTTTTCCACTTTGTTTTTCTTTTTTTATTTCAACATTTTTTTTGCAACTGAAAATGTTAAAAATAATTTAAAGTATCTCGAAATTTTTCTCATCCAGTTGCTTTGTTTATCTTTTATCTGCATATTTTTAAAGGCTGTTGACTTGGTTTATATATAGTTTTAATTAGATGGCTTGGAAGAGCTGCAATTAGTCTGGGTGTGTATGTGTGTGTCTGTGTGTGTGTGTGGGACAATAAAATGCGGTTGGGCTCTTAATTAAGCTCGCTTGCAAATTGGTATATGGCATGCACTCTGATGCTGCTGATTTTGTATTTGCAATTTGAGCTGCGTCTCACCTGGACACACGTGGCATGGAATGGAAACTCAGCCAGGGCCGCAAGGCAGACATTCATGATAGCCACGCTGTTACCACAGCCATAACAATCGGTATTGATTACATGCACCAGCCAAAATGTGACTTGCACTTAGAGGCAATGATATGGGCAGTGGCTCTCATCTGACTATACAATACCCTGTATAAAAGTTGACCGAGGATGGATATATGCATTGCGTATATAGATATAAGCATATTCACTCGAGTTGAATTTGAGCTTGTATTTGATTTAGTATATGTTAGTATACTAGCCTAAACTCTCTTTTTGACATGTCACTAATTTTTTATAGATATATATGTATGCCTATAATATTCTTCGCTTCTCTTTCTCTGTCATAGCTGCTCGCAGTTGCCCAATTCTGTTTCATTATGTCGCAATTGCCGCCAGCTCTTGCAGTAGTCGTTTTAGTGGGCATTTGAGCGCTTGTTTAGAGTCGTTAAAAAAAGCTATAGTTCGCGTAAGTTGAGCTGCGCACTGCTCATTTCTGACACCGATAGAGACAGGTAGAGATAGAGACAAAGACAGCTGTTGCTGAGCATAGCTTCTGGTGTTGTTGAGTGAGAGTGTAATAGCCACTTAGGCTCATCGACAGCTTCATTATGATTCCGTTAGAGGAGAAGCACGCGACTGGCAACGAGCCGTCTGGACACTGTGAATTCATTATAAAGTTATTAATTTAGAGTGGAAGCTGAGCAAATGAACATATAAATATATAAATTTGTTATATATTAAATATAATTAAATTTTTTATTTCATTTAAACTGTTATCTAGTGTTAATTACAATAGATATGTTAGGCTACATGCATAGTAGGACTTAAATATTTTCATTGTCTGTTGTGGCAATGCATAAATTATCTAATTTTTTTAAATTTTTTTTTGATTACTTTAAGCGTATTACTTTCATTAGCTTAAACTATTTCCAGGAGCTGCATAGCATTAGCTTTCGGCAGTTGAAGTTGCTGCATGGCCACGCTTTCCACAAGAATTTGTAGTCCCTACCGTCTCAAGCTTTTACTATTAAAACTAAACATGTATTTTTAGCCTTTGATAATCAATCAATTAATTGATATATGAAAAAATTTGTGGTTGAGTTTAGAGCAAAAGAAATTACATTTCAAATTCCTCATTTCTCTTTCCATTGAACCTTAACTGAACTAAATTTGAGAAAGGTGTGTCTAAAACGCTCTCTTTGTTAAACTCAAAATTAAAAAAAAAAAAAATATATCTCAACTGGAACATAAAAATTTTAAAGATTTCTCATATTATATTATTTATATTTGCATTAATATACGTATAAAGAATATATTAAAATATTTCCAATGCCCACATCAGATTTATCAGTTCAGATTGTTTGGCTTATCTTAAAAAAAAACTAAGATTAATATTTATCTTTACCAATTGAAGAGTGAGCACTATTTTTTGCAGTTTCTAAAGATCTCTCATAATTTTATTTCTAATATTTTTGTCTCCTCTTATAATTGACAGTGAGCGAGCATTAGACAGTCTATTGCCAACGTTCTCATTTGCCTAGCCATATTAATAGGAAATTCAAGAGCAACCGCAAATTGATATTAATTTGTTGCCTTCTGTGCGCCGCATGTGGCTCATGAAAAAATATATTTATATACATATTTATAGGGTATTTGCGTTAGGCGAGCATAGTCGAACTATGGCCACAGTCATAAGCGTAATTTCTGCTCTAATTCTGTTGCAGTTTCCATTACAATGGCAACACGCAGCTAATGCGCGTGTGTGTGTGTGATGTGTGTGTGTAGGCGTGTGTATGTGTGTGTTGGCGTGTTTAATTGAGTTTCGTTTCGCATTGTAAGGCTTGCACTGTGCGGCCCTGTTTTTGTTGTTGTTGCTAATCACCATCGACTCCTCGAACTGAATTGCTGTAGTTTGGGCTGTGCTTCAAGTTTTATTTGTTGCCCTCGCTCATTTATGTTTATTACAAAATTTTTGCTGCCACTTAAATTCAATTGGCAGCCGCTGCCTGCTGGCCGCTGCCTGCTGACTGCTTCAGGCCACAAAAAAAAAAAGGAAAAATAAATAAATTAAAGTCAAGTCGAGAAAAGCTACCCCCGAAAAAACTGATGATGATGCTCCAATAATTTCTAATTTATTTCCCTCTGCCGAAAAGCCAAAGCAAATGCACATAAACCAAATTACCAGCCCACTCTAATCGATGTTGGAGTGGGCGTGGCCAGCGTTACACAAACCCAAAAAAAAAAAGAAAAGGATCCCATGAAGTTTTTAGCGCAAAGAATGCGCAGGGAGTTGAGCCGATGCTCGGTTTAGCAACTGGACAAAGTTTTACACTAAAATTCAATTGAATTGAACTGCAGCCGGTCGATGGGCAACACTTTGTGCAATCATCGAGTGGGAAATGCTTGCCAGCGTAATTTCTGGCGCGCGTTAAATGCGTTTGAGCAAGAAATGCCAATAAGTCAGCGTCCTGGCGGTATATCCAGGCAACAGCCTGAATGCCTGTCGCCTGCACTAATGTGCGGTTCATTAGACAAAGTTGACCACACACAGACACCCACCTACACACACACACGCACACACACACACACACACACACACACACACAGATGTACGCGCCCACATTGAAAAGCCGGCAGCTGGTCAGCTGCTCAATCGCAACGCGTAATCGTATTAAAAGGATTCTAGGGACTAATTAGCAAAGCGCCGTTGCTTTGGCTCGTTCATGCGTTCAACTCCTGTCCAAGTGCTCAGTTGGCAGTTGCCATGCGGCTGTCGCTCGCTGCCAGCTGCAGCCTCAGCGTCAGCCTCAGCTTCAACATTTGATTAGCCTAATGCAGTTCTGCTCTAATTGCTGCCCATCAGCTGACACGCCCACAGGAGCAAAAAATGAAACGTAGCTCATATGAAAAAAGTAGCTGCACAAAAAAAAAGAGAAGAAACCGAAGAAGTAAAGTCGTAAAAAACTGTCTCGATTGGCTGATGCGGTAAAGCACAGGTAACAAAGCAAATGCTGCGCGTTATTTTTTTTATTTTTTTTTGCAACTTTTGGCAGCAGCTCTTGCAACTTTGCCGTTTGTGGTAACTTTCAGTCAAGCAGCTCTTACTTTTCTATGCCCTGTAAAAATGACAAATTATAGAAGAAAGGGTATATAGAGAAAAGCTTTTTATATTATAGATTTATATACAATTATTAAAAGAAATATAATATAGATTTTATGATACTCTATAAATTTCATATTATTCCAAAATTAATTTAAATTAAAATATATATAATATAAATATTTATAATATAAATATAAATAATATATATATACCTATAATATACCCTATAATTTTTCTAAAATTATAAAAATTTTAAATAATTTACGAAACATTTTTCTTTGATTTAGCTCAATTCAAATATGTTTTCCATAAACTTCACACCATATTACAGGGTATTATTCCTACGTTCAGTCACGTTGTCAATGCATGCTTCTTATATTTTTATTTTCTCGTCCTGTGCCTGAACAATTTTTATAAAAGCGGAAAAAGTTGCGATTTACAAAAGGGGTAAGAGGCTTGTCCGCAGGCCACCCATCCGCCCTCTCACAGCCGCCCATTCTCTTGGCCAGCTCTCTTTAGCCAGTTTTGCGCTGAGAGTCTGCCAAGCGTCTGTATGTCATTCACAAAGCATTCCGTTAATACGTACTTAATAGTCAAGTCATAAATTTTAAATACTGCTAAATGGCTGCCTCAAGATATGTTCGAGTGTGCTTAAATGTCAGATATGCGCATGTAAAGCAGCGCTCACAACACAACACACACACGCACTCATACAAGCACACGCTTATATAGACACGCAATATACACCCTTACATATATCATTCGCAGCACCCGATCGAGCTCGTACAGCCCGCGAAAATCTTAGTTACACTTTGCTTGGCCTCAAGTAAAACCAAAGCAATTTATGAGCGCTTGAGGTTTCAGCGGTTTATTGTGTTTAGCGGCGCATGTGAGAAGCCACCATGGGCGTGATATCATTTTCGCGGTACAGTTGCTCATGAGTTGAGATTGCTTGGAATTGTGCAGATAATCAAACTGACTAACTATAGCTATCAATTAGCTATAAATTACTCTTATAAAGAAATATTTAATTAATAATTTTATTTCTCAATGATAACAAATTTAGTTATATTTCACATTTTATGGCTTTATTAGTACAATGTAGAAAATGTAAGTTTTTCTAAAATTATTATTATTAAAAGAATATTTTATCCTTATCCGAACTGTTTGTCTTGACAGCACAAATAAATGCATTTTCTATATTAATAAAATAAGAATACTTGCAATTTATTTCGTTCTTTTTTTTTGTTTGGTAATTATTATTTATATTTCATATAATAAACTTGTTTTAATTTTACTCTAAATATTCATTTGTTATTGTTTTTTTTTTTAATGGAATTTGATTGTAGAATATGAAGAAATTTTATTTGAAATTTAACGGAGAATAAGCTGAAAATTATTTCTTAATTTAAATCAATCAAATAATAATTCAATCAATAATGAAATCCATTCTAATACAAGTAACAAGTTCTACTGAAACCTTTGCACATTTTGCTACATTTATCATGCTGAATTTTAGATTTCAGCTCAGATTTAAGTGTAAGTATTTTATTTCAGTTTTATGAACTACTTACAAATCTAATCCTTAATCTAGATTTTCAATTTGTGGCGACAATTTTGTTTTAGGCAAGTTTTTCATCATCTTCTTCTTTTTTTGTTGGCAGTTTTTTCTCAACTTTTGCTGGAGCTGGAATTTTACGAGTTTTTGTCTAGCTGAGCCAGTTGTTGGTTTTGCTTTCATCTATTTTTTTTTTCGCACGAGTGTATTTATGTGTTATATGTCACATACAATGCATGCCACACACATACTTACACACACACGCACACACGCACACACATTGAGTAACTTCGACGAGCGCATAAAAATGATGAGTTATTTGTTTTTTAGTGCATAATTTATGAGTTAAATGAGTTTTTCATATGCGAGTGCGTGTATGCTCGACTTCGTTATGGCACTGGGCGTTGCTTTACAGATTTGTCAGACACACACACGCACACACACACACACACGCACACACACACATTGGCGTTGCTTGGTTGGCATTTTATTTATGACTTTTACGCGTGAAACTTCATTCGAAAGCGTTTAAGTGGAAGCGCTCACAAGACGATTTCCCCACCCTGTGCGCATCCCAGACTTGCAAAACTTTTGTAAACGTTACACACACGCATATGGGACACTTAAGCATGCTCTTTGTGGCTTGGTTTTGATGCCTGTACACACACACAGACACATATTCGCACACGTTTATCATGCAAATTGCGCCTAATTGTCTGGAATGGGACTTACTTGTGACACTACGCATATTTTTTGGCCCAAAAAAACTTTCCTCCAGCCGCAAGAAAAAAAAAAACAAAAAAACAAAAAATCTGTGAAGGCATTCGAAGTGCGCATTAAATTTGACTCCCCCTTTCGCCGGCTGCAAGGCTTTTACGCGCCCGCCGGCCAGGCGCACATTTTCAACGCTGCTTAGCAGACATTCTGATTTAATTGTTTTGCCCAGCGATTCAAATAAAAAATTACCACGATATTTTCGTTGTTTTTTTTTCGCTCCTTTTTTAACTGCATTGTGTCCTGTTGGCCCGGCCCAAAAACAGCACAAAGTTCACAAATTTTTGGGCCCACTCCCCGAACGCTGCCTCAACCCGCTTTGTGCCTGCGTTATTTACCGAATTGAGTTGCCAACTCTGCGCTCTCACTCACTCGCTCGCTTTGTCGCTCCGTCTTGGCCAAGTGGGGGCATTAATTTTTAACGGTAAATGCGCGAAAAGCGGCGCAGCTTTAAATGAATTGTTAGGGGCCTGGCATTCGAGCGACCCACCAGCAGCAGTGCCATGTAAATTAGAAACGGCTCCCTTTTGTCTTTGCCCAATGCCCTTTTTTCTGTTCTTGTTTTTATTTTATTTTCGTTTATTTTTGGTTTGTTTTTGTTTTTTTTTTTTTTTGCTGTAGTTACATGAGCACTTCTTGCCTTTTCATACGCTTACTCTATGAGAAGCCTACGGCGTTTATTAAAAGCTTTGCTTTTGACCTCGAGTTTGAAGTGGCTGGCAACAAAAACATCTTGAGTTGTGCTTTTGAATTTGTTCTATTTTTTTATTTTATTATATTTTTTGAACTTTGTACAATTTTATTAAAAAATATTTATTTGTCAATGTATAAACCTATTATAATTGATTTTCAATACAAATATGTGTTGATATCTACAGACTTTGGACTTGGCTGAAATATTTAGTTAGCTGAGCTTTTAAATTATTTAAATTTTATTTTATATGCTTAAAATTGCATTTTGTTTTTGTGTAATTTAAAGCTGAATATCTGTTCAATGTTTTATTTAATAAAAAAAAAAAACCGAGCCATTTACTTTAAGTTACAAAACCTTTTGTTTTTATTAAAACTATTTATATTCTTAAAAATCTTTTCAGATATAGGTAAAGGTCTGGTTATCATCAATATTTTATTTATATTTTTTAATTTACAATTTATTTATTTTTTTTTAAATTATATTCTTTTACAGATTTTCAACATTTTTCTTTAAATTTTATTTAAATAAAAATAATTGTATATTTTTTTAGTTTTCTTTAAATAAATTTAAATAAATTTTAAATAAATTTAACTTAAATGCAATTAAATTTAAATGGCATAAAAAGTGATTTATAAACATTTTAGTCGTTTTTCTAAGCTTTAAAAATTTGAAAATATTTATTGAAAATGTTATCTTATGAAGCCTTAGAATGCAGTTGCCTTGCAGCTAGGCTGCTAGAATTTGGTTTGCATATGAGTTAGAACAGTTGTTTGTTAGGGTATATGGCCAGCGGTTTGCCATGGGCACTTTTGGGCGGTTGGTTTTATTTATTTTTGTTGTGTTGCTGCTGCTGCTGCTGCTGTTTTGTCGATTGCTTTGGCCTTTGGCGTTCATTTGGCAACACTCGGTTGGCCCTATCTGTGCTTTGTGTTCGTTTATTTTTTTGCTGTTTGGATTTGGTATTCGTTGTTGTTTTTTTTTTTTTTTTTTTTGTTTGGTGCTCGTGAAGGGTGCTCGCTGCCACAGAAAATATTTCCGGCTGTTGGTTGGCTGGTGTCGGAGCGTGCTATCAATCTGACCTGTGCCCCGGAGCCGTGCAGCATTGCCAGGCAATGACAGCAGCGGCGGCAGCAGGAACAGCACTTGCAGCCTCTGGCCTTTAATTTAAAAACTCTTTTACGCCGTCTCGCCTCAAAATGCGGCAACGCAGCGCCCAATAATGTGAATTTTATGTAATTGAAGTGCCCAGCCTTCCTTTCCGCAACACAAGAAATCTAAAAAAAAAAAAACAGTCAAAATACAAAAAAAAAAAAAAACGAAACGAAATGAAATGAAAAGGCGCAAGAGAAATGTTATAGCATAACTCTTTTGCGGCTTACGTCGGTTTTCGGTGTCCATGGGCCCAACCCGTAGGCAAAGCGACAAACTGCGCCAGCGATTTCAACTTGAGTAGGTTCAACGAGCGCTACTTCTGATGCCACAATGACATTAGCTTAACACGATAACCTTTTCTCTATTTTTTTTTTAAGAATATTTGTAGATCAAAAGCAGATAAAGATTAGCCTTTGTGCCTTGAAGAAATAGCTTAGCTATAAGCCATAAGCAAAAGTGCGTTAAGTCTTCCAAACTGGATTTGTTACTTAATTTTTCTGTATTTATTTCTTGCTTTTTTATGAAAAAAGGTAAAAACATTTGCATAAAGAGCTTTGAAAGCACATACACATAAGCTTCAAGCGGGAATGAATATTATTTGCAGCTTAAACTTTCATTAGGCTGACAGCTTTCTAAGCTATCCTTAGCTTAACTTAACTGGCAAGCTTATTATATTTACTCTACTTTCGCACTCATCAATACAAAAGCTTTTGCATAATGAACTTTGAAAGCACATACAAAGTTTTCAACATAAATTGATAGTTAGAGCACATTAGGCAGCCTGCGAAATCAGCTTACTAAGTTTGCGTTCGCTTAACGAACAGAACAAAACAACAAAACTATTTCAAATTTTCAATTACAATTGTGTTAAGGCTTTTGCACCCAGGGTCATTGGGTTTTTGATATGAAAATCGCTTGCCATTTAAATTGTACTCATTTTTCATTAGTTTGCAATTAAATGGCTTGCAGTTGGCTGGCCTTTGTGGGCCAATGTTGCTGTGCCGCCTGCCAAGTGGCCTACACATTTGGCTAATTTTTGCAGGCAGCCCAGAGTGAATTTCATTATTTTGCAATTAGACAGCTTTTGTTTCATGTACGCAAATATTGGTTTATGATTTAATTCTTTTGGAACCAGCCAAACAAGACACAGTAAATTGACGGCACAAACCCTTTACCAAATGCCGCCCAGCAGCAATCGCAGCAGCAGCAGAAGCAGCAGCAACAGCAGCAGCAGCTGCATGCAAACAAACCTTTCGCTTAAGTTGAAAAAAAATGAATAAAAACAGAAAAAGAAAATATGCGAAGCGGGCAATATGCTTCCTTAATTAAGGTCAAAATAAATAAACCGAGCGCTCTTTTTGCATCAGTCTGTCTTTGAGATAAATGGCTGCGAAAAAGGACTATGCATGCAGCCAACGAAGCTGCGCAGCACAATCGCGGCTTCGGCGGGGACTGACGCGGGCGCCGATTTGATAAATAAGTGGGCAGATTCGCCCACAATTGCTTTGGGCAACTGGCAACTGGCAACTGGCAGCGGGCGGTGGGCAACGGGCAACGGGCGTCTGTTTTGCATTTCAGCTTTGGTTTTGCTTGATTCTTTGCATACACTCACAGTCATTGGGTGACTCAGCTATGTCTTGTGGCTTGTGAAGACAAGAAATTGAAATTAAGTTGTCTAAATGCATATTATATTGGATATAGGTATATTTCTTTTTCATATCTTTATAAGGGACAAAACATGAGGATAAGTTATAAAAGTATAGCAAGGCAGGCTATAATTAAAAATTCAGCTTGATCCATAAGGCATGGCGATCAGGCAGGCTTGCAAATGTCTATTTTCTATATCTTTTTTAGGCATTCTTGCTCATTCCTTCTTTACCTTCGTTTCTCACTCTATTTATCTTTTCCCTCTTCCTGTTTCTGTCTATGCCTGTAAAATCTCTTTCTCTTTTCATATCTATCTCTATCACAAATCGATCTTTATCAGCATTTATCTCTCCCTGTTTACTTCTCCTTCTCTCTTGCTCTCTCTATATGCTTACCTCTCCATCTGTTATCCTCTTTATCTAAGTATGTCACTCTTTCTATCTCTCAGTTTGCTTTTCTTTCTTTCTCTCTCTCTTTCTCTCTGTCTTTCTTTCTCTCTCTCTTTCTCTCTGTCTTTCTTTCTCTCTCTCTTTCTCTCTGTCTTTCTTTCTCTCTCTCTCTCTCTCTCTCTCTCTTTACATGTTCCTCTTTGCCTTCTTCTATATCTAGCTCTATCGTTGAACTACCTCTTCCCTCTCTCCATCTATCTTTCTCTCTCTCTCTCTCTCTTGCTTTCTCTCCTTCACTCTCGCTTACTCTCTTGCTTTCTCTCTCTTTCTATCTTTCTCTCTTACCCCCTCTTCTCCGCTCTCAATCACTCTCACACATTCACTCTCTTTGGCGCAATTTCTCTTTTACTCTCACTCCCCCTGTCTCTAAGTCTTTCTCATTTAATCTCTCTACACTTTCTCTCTCTCTCTCTCTCTCTCTCTCTCTCTCTATTTCTTACTCTCTCTCTCTCTATACACATTCTTGTCACTTCTTCTATCAATCGCTACGTTTCTGTCTGCATCTCTCATTCTCTCTGCCTTTTCCTCTCATTGCTCTTTAAAAATTAGTTTCTCATAATTTATAGATCTTCGTAGTGTATTTCAACTCCATCAAGCGCTGGTTAAGCACGTATAAATTTTTTTTCCGTTGGCAATTTTAAAGCCTTTGCCGATTTTTTGTGTGCTGCAGCGGGTTTTGGTTAATTGCCGAAGGACGAGCGTATAATTGTGCCAATCCTGTCTGCAGCTTATTTCTCGCTCTCATTTCACTTTTCCGCCTTTATTTATACTTTTATTTATTTATTTTCATTTGTGTGTGTGTGTTTGTGTTTTTTTTGCCTGCTGGTTTATTTACTTGCATTGGCATTAAAGGGAAGAACATAAAATAAATAAATTAAATTTTGCAAAGGTCGCCGATGCGAACTGTGTGTGCGAACCGAACTCTCGATGCTCGCATTGCCTCACAATATGCCGCAAGCCGAAGGACGAGCTCATTTTTATTTCAGCCTCTGCAAAGAAAGAGAGAGAGAAAGAGAGTGAGTCAGAGAGAGAGAGAGAGAGGGAGACAGTCGATCTGCTTGCTATTCCCCCTGTCTCACTCTCTGAACATGCCGAGACCCAGTTCAGCCGAAGTTCGCGTTCGAGCCGATTTCAACATTTGTGGCAATGAATTTTTACGCATTTTACGTGCTTTCGCTTCATTTGCAACCCTTTTTTTCATTTTCATTTTCATTTTCTTTACATTTGCTCTGTTGCTCTTAATTTTTGTTGCTGTTTGTCGCGCGCTTTTGTGGCACATTAAAAAATTACAGCGCATTACGCAAATTAACCTCAGACTTAGCAGCGTCTTTTATGATTATGTATGAACCGCTACAGCCAAATACCGTCGACGGCACAAAAATTGCAAATTGCGCATACGCCGCCGCGTGCAGCCGCCGCGTGATTTTTATTTTTCAATCGCTCCATTTGATTGCGATGTGCGATTATTCTGTTAAGCTTAAGACTTGATTATAATTGAAATTATTTTTTATACAGCAAAAAAAAAGGAAAAAAAAAAACATAATAATAATAATTCTGTAAATAAATATTTATCTTGCTGTTGCTTTTGCTGTTGTCAACGATTGCTTAATTTGTCTTGTCAATGGCATTTAATTATTTAATTCATTTTAATTACACCGCGCCAGGCATTGATTTAACACAATTAAGCCGAAATGACACAGAAAAAAAATGAAAAATAATTTTACATCTGTTTCTTTATTGGCTTAAAAAAAATAGAGTGAAATAAATTATCATTTACTTTTCAAGTGCCTGCTAAATCTGTTTTTAGCCTTAAATAAACAAACGATATATTTGTTTGATTTCATTTTAATCACCAGCAAGTATTTAGTTAAATGAGTGGCTTCCACTAAAATGGCTCTAAATAAATATTTAACAATTTCATTAATTTTGTAATTAAATTAGGCAGCTCAAATTGACTGAATGGCCTTCATGCAATGCATGGCTAGAGTTTGTTAGCTGCTTACTAATGCTATATATAAGCTGATTAGAGCGGCGCTATATTTATATAATAATGATATATATAATAATGATATATATATATATATCTATATATTTTTTTTTTATAGAAATCAGGAAATGTATTTTTAAAATAAATAAGTAATTTTTAATTTAATTATTATAATTATTATTATTTTTTTTTCACTAAAACAAATCACAATAATTTTAAGCTTCATTAAAATTAAATATATATTCCTTCCATATGAAATAAATTTTATTATATATTTCTTTTATATATTTTATTATATATTTCTTAACATTTTAAGTTAAAAATAACAAAATTTATGCTTTATAGCTACTATATGCTAAAAAATTACTTAAGCTAGTCTATCATATACATACATTTATATGTGTATACTAAAATATCTTCAACTTTCCTATTCATACAAGAATATACCAAAAGTCGCTCATATTTCAACCCAGCCAAACATATTCCAACTGTTGATTTATGTGCAGAGAGAAGCTCATCAATTTGTTGTGTATATAGAATCAAAAAATATCTAATTTAACTTATGCCATAATTCCTAACTGTTCTCCCAAAAGCCTTTCTTTGCCCGAAAAACTCAAAGTCAACTGTCAATGCCACAAAAAGCCAAACCGAAAAGGCCGAAAATTGAAAATTTGGCATAAAATAAGCAAATGCCAAAAATAAAGCAATTAGAAACACAAATCAGGCTAACCAGGCATATAAACAAGGCCCAAGCAAAGTAAAAAAAAAAAAAAAAAAAACAGAAGTAGAAGAAGAAGGCGGCATAAAGGTCTGTGTCTGGCAGCTCGAAGGTTAAGCAGGCGTGCCGCACGGCCTGCCCTGACCCGCATTGTGGTGCTGGCGCCCTCGCAACAACAACTACAACAGGCATTTGTGCAAAAGAAACAATTACAAAACTGATTAGAAAATCTGAAGCAGTGGGCGGGGCCGAGGCCGAGGCGAGAGGCGGGACGAGTCAAACGGTAACACGTGCGGCACATTGTTTAGCTAACGCCCTCAGCAGCAGCAGCAGCGGTAGCAGCGGCAGGAGCTGACGGGAGCAGGCGGCAGGTGCTATGCTTGACTATCTTTTTTGGTTAGGCAAAAACAACAAAACCGCACAATTTGCAAAAACAACATTGACCATGATTTTGGGGTCGCACACAAAAACCAACACAGAAAGCGACGAGAGAGCAAAAAAAAAAAAACACAGAGGAAGTCAAAGACAAAAGCCAAAAGGAATTGTAAGCCAGAGTCTGTCTGTGTGTGTGTGGGCGTGTATCGAAATTGACACGCTACGTAATGCGTTGGGTTTTGTGGCAACAACGATTTAGATTTAGATTCAGTTACAACAACAACAACTATGGAGAGAACGAGAGAGAGGGCATGGCGGGCAGTGTGGCTGGCTAACTAATCGACTTAGTCAGCGACACCTTAAATATGGCCTAGAAAGGAGTTGAGCCAGGACTAGGGCCAGCGACACACAGAGATTTGTTGCTTTGTCCCGAGCCTGTTTTCAGTTAGTTTTTGCTGTTGTTGTTGCTGTTGTTGTTTGCGTTTCGGACATGGACATGGTCATCGATTTGGACATGAACAGCGTCTCGGCCATGCACTCAAACTGAAATAAATTTCAGTCAATCTCAAGCTCCGATGCCAATAACGATAACAATAATTGCTGTCCAGGGACAAATATGTTCGCCATTTTCCAATAGCGTCGCACCGAATGTGTCCTCTAATAAAAAATGAACGCAGCAGCAGCAGCAGTGGCAGCACCAGTGGCAGCACCAGTGGCAGCACCAGTGGCAGCTGTATAGCAGTAAAAGCTTTCCTTCCTCTCTGTCCCTCAATCTCTCTTCGGCTGCCTCTGGCAGCTATGCATGTTTTGCTTGATTCCACATTTGTTTGTTCTATGTATTTGCCTTTGCCTTTGCCTGCTTTTCCGATTTTCTGTTTTCGGGTGACCTTTTCTGCCTCTTCTTTTTTTTTTGTGTGTGCTCTGTTTGGGCATTTGTTTTGTGTTATTTTTGGATATTTTTTGAAGAGCTCTTGAAATCGATTTGATTTAAACGCCGCTACCCCAGCGCAATTATTTGTTGTTATTGTTGTGCCGTTTTATTTGTTTGTTTTGGCCATTTCACGAAGCATAGCGCAAAACGTTCCATTTCTGGCATGAGCGATTTTTACTATATATTTATATAGGTGCACACACACACACGCAGGCACACACAGACTACTGTGTCCTGAGTGATTGATTCAGATTTGTGTGTTTGTTTGTGTGTGTGTGTGTGTGTGTGTGTGTGTGTGTGTGTGTGTGTGTGTGGCTGGGACAGCTTTACAAATTTGCGCAACTTTTCACATGTGTTTTTTTTTTTTTTTTGGCTGGTGACCGACCAAAGTGTTATTAATGAAAGTCTCAACACTATAAATAAGCAAAGTTCTTTCTTGTTGTTCCACACAAATAGGTTTACAATTAAAATTCATTTGTTTACGCAATTAGAAAGCATTCATGCGTTTTATATGCCAATAAAAACTATTATTGTCTTAATTGAATTAGCTAGAAATATTCTGCAATAAATATTTATTGCAATATTTTCTTTGAGCAAGTTAAGTTATTTTCATTCTGTTTTTTCTTTTTCATTTGATGCGCTTAGCATTGTGTAGCTTGAAGCAATTTGAAGGGGCATTTGGTTCATCATATTTTTAATTAAAATGTGTGTTACAGCCTGAAGGAGTCATAAAGTATCTGTACGAATGCTTGATTAGAATCAACAGCTGAGTTGATCTATCCGTCTAACTGTTTGAGCATTTGCTGGTCTGCAAGTCTGTCACCATCTATTCGCTCTTCTCTCTGTCTGTCCTAACTGTCTGTCCTTTCGATCGTTCAGTTGTCCATCCTCTTGTGTGTCTGTGTCTGTGTATCTGTCTGTCCTTGCGTTTGTTCATCTATCTGTCTGTACGTCTGTCCATCCACCTGTCCGTCCATCATTTTGCCTGCCTATCTGTCCTATCTGTCCGTCCGTCTTTATATCCATCTGTCCGCCCTTCAGTCAGTCTGTCCTTCTGTCTCTCCGTCCTTCGACCTGTATGTCCGTCTGATCGTTCATTTGTCCATCCATTTGTTTGCTTATCCTTCTATCTGTCTGTCCGTCCTTTTGTCTGCCTGTCCTTCTATCTGTCCGTCCGTCTTTCTATCCATCTGTCTGTCCGTCCTTCAGTCAGTCTATCTTTCTATCTGTGTATCCGTCTTTCAGCCTGCCTCTCCGTCCGATCGTTCGTTTGTCTATCCATTTATTTGCTTATTCTTCTATCTGTCTGTCCGTCCATTTGTCAGTCCGTCCTTTTCGCTGTCCGTCCTTCTATCTGTCTGCCCGTTCGGCTGTCGAACCTACTGTCCGTATGTATGTCGATCCGTGCTTCTATCTGTCTATCCTCCTATCTATCAACTCGCAAAGTAATAAAAACACTGGACTTAAAATGATAAGTATAGGTTCTTTAAGTCCATTTTTTCTCCCTTTATGCTTTTTCGTTTGAAATGCTTATTTACAAATTGTTATATAACACTTTAGTCGCACTACTATTTTTATGAACACAGCTGTAGCATGTACTGAACTCTAGATATACGCTACTCCCACAATAGCTGGAAAGTCATTTGAAGTCACTCTGCCATGCTGTATACCCTACAACAATTGCCTGAAAAGCAAGCTTACACATGAAATCCCTGTGCAATCCTCTCGACACATACCTCAAAGAGCATGTAAACTTGGACTTGGCATAAGTTCACCCTGCCCGCTGCCTGCCACCTGCTGACTGTTGCCTGCTGGCTGCTGGTTGCTGGCTGGCTTGCCATTCAATATGTTTTGTATGGAAAGTAATTGCTTTTGAAAAGAAATTCAGTTGAAAGGTATATGGCAGGCGGTTGTCGAACACTTATTGCCAGCTCAACGTCAGCCTGTTGGCAAGCAAATTTCCAGCTAATGCAGCTGAAATGAATGAATGGCAAGTCGTGCACAAATTAAGTGGAATGCCATCCATCGATGGCAGCAAGTCGAAAGTCAGTTTTGGCAGCACAGCGTGCAGACTTGCATTGAAATGGGCTCGAAAGGATAACAAGAACACGATGCGGCAGCCGATCTAAGCAAATTCAATGCCTTTCATGGCCAGGCCAAGGCATAAATAGCTCGAACAGCGGCAGCAGTTGCAGCAGCAGCAGCAGCAGCAGCAGCTACTAAAAACTTATGGCCGTTGCTGGCGTTCTGATGTGCTGGCACATTGGCTATGGGCAAAGTTTTCTAATTAAGTTACTCATACGCACCGGGTGCCCGAGTGGTGCATATGACTGACGTAAAAGTAATTTTCATAGCAGGGCACAAAATGCAAAAAGAAGAGGAAGAAGAAGAAGAAGGCGAGGAGAAGAAAGCAAAAGAAAAAGTGAAAGAGTGAAAGCTAAAACCAGCAACAACTTTAAGCCGGCAACAACACAAAAGCAAAATTGCAAACTCAGCTCAGCTTTACAGCCACTGGGCCTGATCTATGTGTGTGAGTGTGTGTGTGTGAGTGTGCATATGTGTGTGTGTGAGTGTGCATATGTGTGTGTGTGTGTGCTCTTGCGAGGGTCTCGAGTGCACGCTGCCTGAGGCGGCATCAGTCGCTTGGCCTATTAAACGAACTAAAGGCGTGCAGCGATTTTGATGTGCGCCAAGACAACCAAGTTGCAAGAATAAATATGATGGCCATGGCAGGGCTAAGCTGGCGTGTTGCAGCATGCTGCAGCATGCTGCAGCTGCAGCATGCTTAACATAATTATAAAGTTGAAAGCGGCAGGCAGCCACAAACAGCCGCCCACCCCCGCCCCTCTCCTCCCCGCTCATCCTTTGGCCTGACTTTGTCATCCTTGTTAATTTAGACACTTTGCACGTAAAATGTATGAAGAGAAAATATATATATAAAAAAAAAAAGAAACAAATTCTGTGGCTGGCCACCCAGCATCATCTTGGCAAGTTTGTTGCAGATCTCTCTCTCTCTCTCTCACTAGTTTTTTTTTTAGTGCCGCTCGTTGTTGTTGCTTGTTTTACTTTTAATTGGAAATCTCAAAAGATTAGTTATGCCTCGGTGCCAAGCAGGCAGCCCACAGAGGCTTGTAATTGGTGCGTTGCAATTGAAGTGTTTGCCATGCACGAATGCCTGTGTCTTGAGGCCGCTTCACTCAAGTTGCCTGCCTGCCTGGCCCACTATATGTGTGCGTGTGTGTGCGCGTGTTTGTGTGTGAAATTGTATGCAAGCAGGTCAAATAATGGTAACGAAATTTATAGACAAAACTTTTCAGCAAAATTTACACAGTTGCAACCAGAGGTTAGCCACGTTACGTAGTATACGCAACATAATAAACATACAGCTGTGGTCATACAAATAGTAGTGCATCTGAAATGTGGCACAGCTACATTTTGTGATAAATAAAATATTTTGAAAAGTTAATACTTGTTTCAAATGATTTTATAAAATTTTATAAAATTTTGCTGACCAACATTTCAGTTGCACTACTATTTTTATGATCACAGCTGTATATACACTATATACACTATATACACTATATATACATAAATATATATCCAACTCAGATTTCAGCTATGCTGTGCTAAGCAATTGAGCTAGTCCAGCTTTTGGCATTGGGGCTTAACCGAAATTGATGAAGCTGCCAAGTGCAAGTGACAAGTTTGTGACGCTGCTGTGCCAACCAAAGACGCTTCACTGTTACCGCAGCAGATAAGAGGTGCGTTAGGGCGTTGAGCTTGAGCAGCACAAGTCAGATTTAGCTCGAATTGTCGCCTGTTTGTTGCTTTGTTTGGCTTATCGCACAGCTTAGCCCAGAGGCGCTGCCAAATCTCAACTAATTGCTTTTATACACAAAGTTCCACTTAATAGCGGCTAAGCAGTGGCGGCTGCCACAGAGCACAAACTGGCCAAGACAGGCGCACAAGTTGAATATGAAAATGACCAAAATTGCACTCGAAAGGGCGACAAAAAAAATAAAGAAGAAGAAGTAGAAAAAGATAAAAATAGAAATGGAAAAAGTAGAGGGGAAAAAAAACGGCCAAATTGCAGTTGCCTGGCTGCCGGGTTGCCTTGGCTGCCTTTGGCTGCCTCGCTGGTCCCCGTGGCCAAAGTTGTCAGCAGCACAAAACTTCAGCGACAAAGTGCAATCAATGGTAAATTATCACCCATTTCAATGAGTCGCGGTCGCTGCAGGCGTCAATAGGGCCACTGGCCCTAAAAGAACTCTTGAAGTCCTGCCAAAATGAAACCAATAGAAAAGGACATGCCCAAAGAAAGCCAAAAAAAAGAAAAAAAAAGAGAATCAAATAGACCAAAATTTCGTTTCTATAAAAATAAACTACGCCCAGAAATGGAATCAAATCTAAAGGCTTTGTGCGAAAGTTCGAGTTGTAGCGGTGTCACTGACACCGCCAAAAAGAATTTCTAAGGGAAACTTTCCTTTTGGTTTCAGCTCAGCGCAGCTCAGCTCAGCTCAGCTCGCTGCGAATTGAGAAGTATTAATCTTATTTGCAATTGCTGAAATCTGTGAGAAAAAAAACAACTCACAAAAGTAAAAAATTGTTTGCGCAATTGTAAATTTTTCTAGTTTTTCTATGTAAATCGTTTTAGCTATTTACCCAGGCAGATAATAATATTGAAGATTATCAATATAATTTGACTCGAAGTGAAATCCTTTTCAATTTCTTACATATATATATATCATTTACAATATTACATTGCACTCAATCCAATATGATACTATACTCAACAAAAAAGGCTCAGCTTAGCAAGTGTAATGTGAGCAAGCGAGCTAGGAATACTGTTGTTTGCTCTGACGATTGAAAGAAGCAGACTAAATTGCGTATAAATTACACTCAATTCCATACGATACCCCACTCAAAAAAAGTCACCTGAGCAAGTGTCATGTGAGCAAGCGAGCTAGCAAGAGTGTTCTATGCTTTGACGATTGAAAGAGGAAGAGCAGATCAGAAGTGCAGGCTTGCTGCAGTCATGTTACAGGTTGCAACTCTCAGCCTCAGACTCTAACGATTGAAAGAAGAAGAGCGTTCACTATAAATAGAGCTGCCTAATTAGGATCTTGTTCAGTTGACGCCCCGCGGCGGCCCAGCAAGGGTTAGATATTAGGGCGTGTGCATTCGTGTGTGTGCAGTGTAGTTGCTCGTGTGTGTTCGTGATCGGGAGTGGTAAAGGCGAAGCAGTCGTGTTCGTTGCGGTTGCGGTTGCGTGGTCGACCAATCAGTGCAGTTGGTGTGAGTGAGTCGGCGCGAGTGAGTGAGAATTTGAATGTGAGAAAACAGATCGTAATACGTGCGTACAGCAGTTGCGAGTGCGAGTGAAAGGAAATATAAGTATGAGCAAGCAGAGCATGCATAAACGTGAGTGAAACGAGACCATCCATCGCAGTGGCTGGCGGGTGTGAGAGAGAAGGAGTGTGAATAAAAAATAACAGATCATAAAAAAATGCATGCACGCAGCTCAATATGTTAGTTAAGCAAATGCAGCATTGATGTGATTGGTGGTGTGTTACATAGCGCGTGAGAGTGAGATAGAAATAGAGAAGCCATCATTATTATTTGAGGAACATTTACAGAGGCAAAAGGTGGGTTGACTTTTGGGAGTGAATGTTAGTAAATATAAATATTTATTTATTTATATGCTTTTATCTATATTTTTATCTATATATATATATATATTTTTGTCTATTCAATTCAATTTAATAATTCATTTATAAGCAAATTTTCTATTTATTTATAAAAAAACTTAGTGATTTATCAAGTATTTAATATATAGCTCAGCACTTTTTTTTTTTAATTTTTTGAAGTCCTAAAAGCACAGTTAAGTTAGGAGCAAATCATTCAACTTAAAGCATCTTGGCAAGGCCGCAAGGCATAAATGCTTAGGTTTAGTTTTCTAAGAAAAAAGGTATAATAACGTATGTGTATGTGTGTGTGTGTGTGTATGTGTATGTGTATGTGTATGTGTGGAAGCATGTTTGTGTGTGTGTCTGCATTGATATGGGACACGTGCGGAAAACCGCACAATGAAGGTGGTCGGCGACTTGAAAGGACTTTGCGCAAGGCTCTGGCATAAATAAGTTTGCTATTTGCCCGTTTTAAGCTTCAGCACGTAATTAACACTTTAAATAAAGCCGCTTTTCCTACGACCGTTTCAATATTTGTATTTTCAATGCGTAGTTTCAGTTGAGTTTTTGGGGGCCGTCTCATTTTTAAGGATTTGAGAAGCTGTCACACAGCTAGATAAAGAAGGGTTGGGCCGCTGGCAACAGTGGCGGCAGCCGCAAGGAGGCAAACCACTTTGTCAATTCTCTCCCTATGGCTGTGTGTATGTGTGTGTGTGTGTGTGAGTGTGTGTGTGTGTGGCAAGGGAAAATATGGAAATTTTATTGCTCGCTTATGTTTGAGTTAATTTGGCAACAATTTTGTTGAATTTTAATGAGTGTGCGAAAGCATAAGTCCCACGTCCATTCGGGAAAATGCCAGAGTGCCTGCTGGATGCCTAACAAAGGCAGGTCTTCTCTCTCTCTCTCTCTCTCTCTCTCTCTCTCTTTCTCACCCTCTCGATAATTCCCTCTCTCTTTCTCTCTCGCTCAGCCTGTCGCCTTGTCGCAGCATTTGAATTAAGCCGTTGACAGAGCAACTGCCAGGACATTGGCAAAGGATGAGACGCCTGTCGCGCTGTCGCGCTGTCTCGCTGCTCTGCAGCTGTTGAGTTGCGGGTTTGAACGACGAGTTTCTAATTAAGCCAAAGCCTTGACAGCCACTGTCAATCCGCATGCCAAGCGGCCTTCAAATTATGCGAAATCTTAAGTAATTTACAAAATATTTATGAATGGCATTAGTAAAATCAACAGCAGCAACAGCATCAGCAGCAGCATCACTAGCACCAGCAGCAGACAAATAAAAATCTTTAATGAACTTAATGTTGATTTTTAGCTGTTTCTACTAATTGCTCTGTTGGCAACTTTGCTTTTCTTTTTTTTTTTTTAAATATACCCTGTAAAAATTTGCATTCCACTTATGCAAGCGCTGGGACTCGTGATACACATCGTTGCGCTCGCATCAGCTGATGAATTAATTAAAATCGCCTCATTTGGCCAGCCCAATCAAGTGTGTCTAATATGCACAGCCTGATGAGGATGGTTAGTTCGATGCTGGCTGGCTGGGCTGGCCAAATGGGCAGGGGTATTCGGCTAAAAGTTCAAAATTATGCGCCACTTTTTCATTTTCTCTTTTTTTTTTGTTTTTTTTTTTTTGGCATTTTCATAATTTTGCGTATGAAACGTGACTTTTGCTGTGGGTAGCTACTCGTTATCGTTCCGGCTTGTGTCAGGTTTACTTTTTTGTTGCCATTTTGTAACGATACACTGTAACCAAATAGTTGGGCGGGCATATTGGTGTGCAAAGAGAAAAAGTGAGAGGAAAATATGAAAAATGGAAAGTTGGCAGTTGATGAATGGAAAATTATGCGAATGGAATTTGCAGCGCGAAGAGTTTAGAGAGTTTCGTCCAACTGGTATTTGTTATTAAGAAAGAGAATATATAATTAAATTTCAGATATGCATACAGCAGCTTTGATAAGTTTTCATACATAAAATAAATATATATATATATATAAATATATCTATTTATAGTTATTGTCTGCAGCATGAGAATCCCAACTGAATTATTATTTTGATTGGTTTCACAGTTTGACAGCTTGCCACGCCCACATGTATACGCCCCGAACAGCGTGTGGCCAGGGCAGGGCAGGGCAGGGCATGGCACAGCTGGGGCGCTGGCTTGTTCGCACTTGTTTGGTTTATTCATGCGAAATTTTAATTTTAACCTGATTTTGTTTTATTTTATTTTTCTTCCTGCTGGTCCGTTCGACGCATTGTTTGTCAACTTTTCGTTTTTTTTTATAAGTTTTTTTTTTTGTATTTATTATTGTTTTTTTTTTTTTGTGTTTTTTTTTGCTGTTGCCCAGGCTCAACCTTATCTGATGTGGACGAACGAAACCTGCTTTGGCAGCAAGCGCGTGCTATAAATTTTTGCGCAAATATTTGACGGCCCGGCCGGGACAACTTTTGGGCAACGGGACGGCTACTTGATAATGCGCAGCAGTGCCGGCATTTGCATTGCATTAACCTTAAAACTTATTTTTAAACATACATACATATATATATATATGTATGTATATCAAGGTATGTATATATATATATATATATATATGTATATAAATTTTTAACAACTTTGATTTGTTTCGCGTTTGCTGGCGTAAAATTTTGTAATTTTCGTGCGCTTGGTAATTAAGCAGCCCTGGCGCGAATTCAATTAAGCGTACTCGCATCTCAAATTGAAATCAGTCGTTTATCTGGCGGCCCCATTTGCACATCATTGTTGGAAATCATTATAAAATGGGGCGTAAAATTTTAATGGCCTATGAAACAAAGTGAGTGACTGTTGTTTATGGTCCTCAGCCTCCCCATAGACTATAAAAGTTTTAGTTATACGCTCTACGCACACCGAATATATATATATATATATATTTATATGTATATATAGAGCAGTTAAGTACATGGCTATCTATGTATGCCTATCTATCTATCTATCAGTTTGTGTTTATAATTACAGCACTCGCATGTTGAATGCTTTTACTTTTGTTAGTGTACAAATATTCATGACAATTCTGAAATATCTGCATTTTATGCGCTGCTTTGAGTCAAGCATCTGAATGCTGTGAAAATATATATTTATTTCGAATGAAAATTTTGCTGCACAAAAAGCCGACAAGCTGCGCTGCGTTTTTTAAATAGCAAAGAAATTTTATTGGCATACCAATTAAGCTAAGAGTGGCCAAGGAAAAAAACAAATATTTTAAAGAAAAAACTGAAAATCCTTTGGTTAAATTATGATTTTTTATTAATAATAATCTATGGGCAGGTGCATTGTGTGAGAGAGGGGAAGAAAGAGAGAGAGAGGGGGAGGGAGAAATATGCGAGTTAATTTCCGTGTTATTCTCCCTATTGAATTCTTTAACGTTTTTACAATCCTTTAAAGAGAATTTTGATGTAGTTGGCTTGAGTCTTAATTTTATGTGAATAATATTACAGGATTTTAAAGTTACAATTAATTCTTATATATGTAATGAGCAAACACGAAAAGGTATATTTAGCAGCTGCCAAATTATATATTTTAATTAGTAATTAAATTAAAATATACTAAAAATTAAATTAAATTAAAATTTATAAAAAAAAAAAAATAAATAAAAATTTATAAAAAAAAAGATTAAATAAAAATTTATAAATAAAAATTAAATTACAAGTTAAACTCAATTAAACTCAATTAAATTAAATGAATAATTATGTCAAATTGAAAATTAAATGAATATTGAAAATAAAATTAAATAAAAAATTAATATAAAAAAATGAATTAAAATTTAAGCAAAAAATTAATTAAAAAATGAATTAAAAATTGAATAAAAAAATTAAACTTACTCAAATATATTTAAAAATAAAATATTTTCGTCAAATTATTAAACATAATAAAAAGCTGTTAAACTTTACTAAGCAAGTTGCCAATGTTTTTTTTACATTTGACTCTTAACGCATATTATGCTGCAGCTGAATCCTTTGCTCCGTGTCCTTTGTTGCTGTTTACTTCAGTAACTGCCAGCATCCCAAGTATATTCCAACAGCTGCTTAAATTATCGTTAAGATATAGCTGTCGGCAGTTTCAATAAGATTTGATACTAAATCATCTTTTGCCTATTGACTTTGTGAAAATATTCAAAAATTAAACAAAAAAACCCAAAGCGCTGCTAGAAGTTGCCAGATGACGACTCAGCTAACGCTGGGTAAACTATAATTATATATGAAATGAGCTATACCCTATAAAATGGCAAGAACGTCGCTGGAAAATTAGAAATAAGAAACAACGTTTTGAACGTTTATTTTGTAGCAGCTGCGTTTCATGGCAATTTTGCTTTGCCATTGCTCCAATTTGCTCGCACAACGCAGACAACGTAAATACTTTCTCATTGCTAAAGCTAACATTTCTTTTGGAAAACTCTTTCGTTAGATTCGTTTGATGCTATTAAATATTATTTTATTTATAAAATATTTTTGGCTTTTACTGAAGTCGCTACGCAGACGAGCAGCTCACATTTTGTGAGCCAAACTGTGTCATTTAATACTTGTACGTCATTGGGTGAACACAGAAAAAGTAGACGCTGGCTTCACTCGCTTTTGCTAGAATTCTCACAGAGTTACGGCTTAGTAAGTGTAGCAAGGCAACGACGAATCAGCAGTACTCCATACTGAAGTCCGACCTAAAAGCGGGAGGTCGTTGGAATGGCACAACAGACAACCTGTTGTAGAGCAATGCTATCTGCATGTCGTTGGGTAAACTCACAAAAAGTGAACAATGGCTTCTTCACTCGCTTCTGCTATCAAAATTCTCATTCTCAAATGGCATTAGCTAGAGTATTCTGCGCTACAGCATTCTGTTGAATTCATTGTTGCTCAGGAGAGCGATGCTTATTAGAAAGACTCAAAGGACAAAATGCTTGAGCTATATGGAATTTTACTGAGCTCCGAAGAGCGACAGCTTCTACATCAGTTTCTTATTCTCTACGAACATTCTTCTTACAAATAAAATAACTTAGCTCTATTGGTATCTATTGGTAGTTGGCGCATAGAAAACAAGAGCTATACTCTTGTCGCTACACTTGATCATTTGGTATGTTGAGAATGGCAGTTAATTCTATGTTAACGCTTGAAGATAACTAAACTTTAAGCGAAGAGAAGGCAGCAGTCGTTAGTGATGTGAAAAGGAAGCTCTTGACAACCTCACTTTTTGTGTGTGAAACTTTTTTCATTTGCTGATAACTACAAACTAATATTTATATTAAATATTAGTTTTAAAGATTGTTTTTTTTTTTTTGAGCATATTTTCTTACAGTGTAGCAGTGTAGCTTTCACAGCAAATTTCTTTATTAAATTTTTTAATAAAGTCAACTTTGTAAAGTAGCTGCTGCTTGAGTGCTTAACTCTAATAAACAATGATTGATAAGCTTATTATAATTGATTATGCCTTAAGCTTTTAGCGGCTCTCACAATAATATATTGACTTTTGCACTCAATTAATTTGTTTATATGTTGACAACCAAGCAAAATATATAGTCAATATTTCAGCAACTGCACGGACTGCATGAAAATGTTTTCGCAATCGAATTAAGTAAAAGAAAAATCGAATTCCAAATGGCAGAGGGTCAACAATTGTGCAAGCATTGCGCTTTTCATGCTGGCAAAAATGTGCGAGTTGGGCGTGGAAAATGCTCGGCTCTGAAATTGATGCTGGAATGAAACTGATGGGCATAAATTGTTAACGCATGATTAGCTTTTGATTTCACTAATTAGATTTATAGCGAATTAAAATATATGTATATAGGGCCCGCCTTAAAAAAAAAAAAAAACAAAAAACAGAAACGAAATTAAAAACTTCAGCTTGAGTGCGTACAGAGCGCAGATCCAGCTCAAGCGCCAATTGGGGTATACAGATAGCTGACCAGAAGAGATGGAGCATGTAAAGCACTTTGATGGCAGCAGTTTGTGCAGAGATTTGCAAACATTTGTTAGACGTGGCACAGCCACACACCCACACACCCACACATACTCAGACACTCACAACTTGTGATAGACAAAAGGGAGACAGACATTGAGGCCATTGGTGTCAAGTCAAACCGAAAGTAAATCCGTCATTGGGCCCGTGTGATGAACTGGCAATGTGTCGGGACACGGGTCCGCTCTACCGACCGTTCAACGTTTGTTGGCCCGCTACAAACTGTAAGGGGCTAATGGCGCTCAAACGACCAGCAATCAGTTGTTTATCCCAATTCCAATGCCAGTGACAGGAACAGAGACATGGACAGGCACCAAACAACTGCAATAGCAGCTAGAAGCTAGAAGCTGCAGATACAAATACATCTGTGCAGCTTTAGCTTTAGCTTTAGCTTTGGCTCTGGCTCTGGCTTTCGCTTTGGCTTTAGCCTTTGGCCTGGCGTTGCGCCAGCTGCGGCCGCATGCATCAAAGTGACGCTTCAAAACTGCAAACTGAAATTGAAGCTGTTGCCATGGCCGAGATAGATGGAGACTTTGATGAGAGTGAGTGAGAGAGAGAGAGAGAGAGAGAGAGTGTGGGAGCGGCCTGAGCTGTTGCTGGCCAAGTGTGCGATAAACTCATTTATTATTGCATAAAGAATGACTTTCAATTACTTGCAAGTGAACAAACTTGCTTCCAGCACATTGACAATGCCAATAAACTTGCTGCCACTCGGCTGTGGGCGGAGTCGGCGTATCGGTCTTGAAACTATTTGAATAGTCAACAGCTGGTGCTGCGAGCAGCGTCTAATAGCCGCATTAATTATGCCCATTTAAATGATGCTCGACTCGCTGGCCAAGCGTAAACGCAATGCTATTTAATTCTTATGCGAATTCGAATTTGGCTTCGAGCGACATAGACAAATGAAGTGTTAACTGACACTTTACGGATTATATAAGGCTGAAGCAGTTGCCGTTGCAGTTACAGCTGCAGTTGCAGATGCTAATGCAGATGCAGATACAGATATAGATATAGTTGCAGTTGCAGTTGCATTTGCTGCTGCTAACAGGCCACGCCCATCTACCTAACCAACCAGCGCCGCTTGGCACATAAATCACGCAAGTGTTAAGCGTGCAAGTCCCGTTCGTGCGATAAAAGTGCAAATTGCTCGATTTGCATCGTAAAAAGTGGCATGCAGCAAGCCCAGCCAAGCCCAGCCAAGCCAAGCCAAGCCAAGCCAAGCCAACCAGAGCCCCCGTGCAGCTCATCCAGCAGCTCTCGTCATCAACAGCTGCAGCAGCAATCGGCTAAAATCGAAATTGTGTCAACGGTAAAACTACAAAAAGGAGTGGCCAAGCCTCAGACAGAGCGCAGCCCTCCAAGCTCCACTCCAGCTGCTGCCGCTGCCATGCAGAGATAAAACATGCGCCATAAATAAAGCTGTCGATTTTTATTATTTTTATTGCCAGCAATAAAAACAAAAAAATAAAAAAAAAAGAAAACAGAAAACAGAAAAGGAAACGGTGAAAGTGTTTTGTCGAATTGAGTTTTAGAGGCGACACGGCTTGCTCTAGTTGTTACTCACAGAAATCATGACTTCTTCTGCTTCTTCTTCTTCTTTTTCTTCTATTTTGAATAAGTGCGAATCCGCGCATTATTCACAGCTTATTCACAGTTTGCGTTTATTTTGCAATTCCAAATTTTATTGCTCTGTGGCATTATTCAAACCAATGTGCGAGAGAGCAAGTGCCTAGAAGTGCTTGTTATCAATACGAAAGAGGTATTAATTTAAAAAGAAAAATATTTCGAAAAACATGAATGAGAACATGTGAGGCAGAAATTGTAGATAAACGACTATTAAGAGTTATTGAGAAGTTGGTAAGAGAATTAAGTGCTTAAATTTAGGTGAAATGAAGCCAGAGAATAGAGAGAGAGTTATGAAAAAAAAAATAACAAAAATATATTTAAAAATTATGTAAATAGTTTTGAATGTGCAATAGAGGAAAAAAATTAAATCAATTTGTAGTACGATTAGTGCAATTAATATATTTAAATTAAATTATTTAAAAAATATATAAATTGCTTAAATACTTGGAATATTCTAAAGTAAAATACGCACTTATTACTATTATTTTTATATAATATATAAAATTTTTACTATACGTATATTTTTATTAATATGTATATAAAAATTTAAGTATCTAAAAATTAAATAGAGATTTTCGTATATATAATTAGATATATAAAATAAATAATGGGAATATTTCAAAAGAATTTAAAACAATTAAATTTGTATTTCTAGTTTTTATTAGTAATTAAAATATTTACAAATTATAAAATTAAATATAAATAAATTGAAAGATTTAATTCGATAAATCAACAATTGCTGAGAGAGCAATTATAATGAAATATGTAGTTGGATTTATCTAAACTGAAATATTTAAAAATTATATAATTTAGAGAAATGTTAAAAGTAATCCAATAGAATTTATTTAAAGTGCAGCCCATATTTGTGTTAAGCAAAAGCCTTTGATTCTCTTATAGCTGCTTAATCTTCTCTAGATTGATGCCGCAAACGAAACTTTCATTAAGATGAAACTCTGCGCATGTGGTGCAAGGTCTTTATGAATTGTAAGTAAATGCATATATATATATATATATATATCTATATATATATATATATCTATATATATATATGCATTTTAATATATATAAGCTCTGATTGCATTGCATGTGGAGCAAAGCAACTGGCAAATGAGAAAAAGGCAGGCAACTGCAGAAAATATAAGCAAATTGGCAAACATTAGCAAGGAAATGTTGTAAAAATATTGAGTAGATATTCATCTTTTGAATATATTGAATGGCTAATATTAAAATTACCTTCAGCTCGTGCATATTTATGCTGCTTATGGGCTCTCGAGCGGAGCAAGGCGAATAAATATGTTTATATTTTAATATGCAAAAGCGCACAAACGGGCTTGACTACAGAGAATGCCTTTATTTGTACAAGAAAAAATATTAGATAAAGGGAAAACAGGTCAGAAAACTCTAGTGGGCAGTGCACGACTGAGAGATATCTTGTATCTAAGACGGCAAAATTAAATATGTTGAAAATGTTTAAAGTAAACACTAAATTAAATGCAAAAGTTGGAGACCCTAGTTTCAAAGGCTTTAGAGAGATATAAGTTAATAGCTGAAGCTTGATGAGAATTTTGAGTTGCCTACACTGAAACTGGAAAAGTAATCGATTGAAATTGATCTGTTCGTGCTATAGGAAGAACTTCAAGGCTCTTGCTTCTAGAGGCACTGAGATTTATTTACTCAGCTCGTCGTTCTGATCAAGAGTTTATATAATCCAAGGCCTCGGCCACATCTTCTTCCTGCCTGTTGCATATTTCTTCAAAGAGCCATTATGCCCTGTTAACATATAAA
Source organism: Drosophila anceps (assembly GCA_035045945.1). Taxonomy (NCBI): domain Eukaryota; kingdom Metazoa; phylum Arthropoda; class Insecta; order Diptera; family Drosophilidae; genus Drosophila; species Drosophila anceps. Next base: position 3,258,407 of record JAWNON010000073.1, read on the forward strand.
TAAATATAAATATTACAAATATTATATTATATTGATATTGTATGTATAAATGTATTTATTTATGTAATTTATGTTGTCAGCCAGATATAAAAGAATTTTGTAAAAATTGATTTAAAATTGAAATCCTTTGAAGCAGTCTTTAGTCAGTCAAGCAGCTCTTCGAAAAATATATTCATATCACTTTTTATTATGTAAAGTAGAGTTCTAATGCAAGCAAACCCTTGCTACCATGCTGCCCACACTCGCAGCTATGCCTAGACATATACATACATACATACATACATAAACATACATACATATACATAACTACATATATAAATTGCATTTTCTTTACTGCCGTTGCCCATCCATTTACATAGCTAAGCCATTTTAATGCTGGCATTACAATATTTAAATTAATGCATATTTTATTTTGCATAAATAATCCACAATTTAATTAATGTAATGAGCCCTTTTTTCTCTTGTTATTCATGGCAACTGGATTAACGCCAAAGCCGCACAATAAAAATTGGCATTATTATGTAAGTGCGGCAGGGCGACAGGGCGGCAGGTAACAAGATGAGCTAAGTGGGCGTGACGGGCAATTAAACGAACTGGCATAACGCTCATACAATTAATATAAATATAAATATATTTATATATATATATTTATATAAATGAATTGTATAAACATTATGTTTATACATTCATGTCATGTCCATTTCAAGCGGCCGGCCTCAGTTTTATTTATATAAAACAGAGCAACGACAACAGCAACAGCAACACGCTCACAGATTGGCGTTTTAATTTTACAGTGATAAAGTAATAAGCCGGGCCGTGCTATATACCTGATAAGAATGGATTTAAGAATTAAGCGCCATAAAATTGCATTTCGCCTCATCCAATCAGCGATCAGAAGGCGTGCACAAAACTCCATTAAATATATATGTATATGTATATAAATTTATATATGTATGTATTTGTGTGTGTTGTTTGTATGTAGGTTTCGATGTAAAGCAAAGCAAAAATCATAAATAAAACGCGCGGGCAATACAAGCTCGCGCCGAGCTTATCAGCGACGGCCAATGGACACAAAACTGGCGACAAAAAATGGCTAGGCAGCGCGCCAGAACGAAGAGTCAATACTCTTTGTGAGCAGGATATAGGGCTATAGCTAGCTATGTCATCTGGCAGGATAACGAAGAGATTAAGAACCAGTTTAGAGCATTACTATATCTAATATATAGCGCTATATATATATCAAGTAAATATTGCAGCTGCTCATATTAATTTGGCTTTCAGAGTTTTGCTATTGCAAAGATTCGTGTGCATCTGGAAACTATGACAAAGTATGCAGATGATATAGCGCTCTCAATCCATCTCTCTCTTTATCTCTCTCTCTCTCTCTCTCTGTCCCTCACCTAAGCGTCCCAAACAACCTGACAAAAGTAGAGTACCTCTAGCAAGTCTATAAAAAAAGTTAGCATAGCCAACTCAAAGGCAAAAGCAGGAAGAAAAAAAAAAATGGTAACAAATTTTTGGCTGAAAACCGAAAGGCGAGTTTATTATTTATTTTGGTGCGAACTTTACGAGCACACGGAACAGAGCGCTGAGCCGCTGGCGCCTCCTGGCGTCCAGCAGCCAATACATTTTATGACAGACCAGCTTAGGCAGGGTTTGGCCCAAAAAAAAAAAAATCAGTATATGTATATATCCCCATATATATAAAACAGGCCAGAAAAGGGGAAAAAAAAGAAAAATTAAATTTATTTTTTCACGCGCCAATAATCACAAAGCGCCGCGTAATCAAATTTATTGAAAAATGAGAGCAATAAAAATATACGTGCCAGCGAACGAGCATTTGCACGGCAGCAGCCAAATTCATCACGAAAAAGTATTTATTAAATGAACATCTCTTCCTCTATCTCTTTTTTTTTTTGTTTTTTGTTTTTTTCATCAATTCCCCAGCCGAAGTTTTGTGATTTTTGCATCCTGAATATGTATTTTATATGGATATAGCCACTGCACTATTTTCGCAGTTTCGTTTGTATTTCAAATTGCAAAAGCACAAAATTTATTTGGTTACTCGTATTTTGCTTGCTGCCATAAATTGCCAAACACGCGCTTCCCCTCCCCCTCACTCTGCTGCTCCCTATCTCTCTCTGTCTCTCTCTCTCTCTCTCTTTTACACGCTGTTTATATTTCTGTTAACGAATCCTAGCGCTAGCTGTAATCATTTGCTGCTTTTGCTGCTTTTAATGGCATTTTGATAATAATTTGATTTGACAGAAATTTTAAGCAGCATTCGCGCTGCTGGCACATTTCCGTGGATAATCAGCGCAGCAGAGACAGAGAAATTGAGATATTTAAGCGGATTGACAGCTATTGATGAGTTGCTCGGATTGTGAAATTTAACTCTAGCTGTAGCTTACTTTTTGAATTGAAATCTTTTCTTTTTGCATATTGAAAAAGTTGCCTAAAATAGTTCAATAAGCTTTACGAACTTTTAAAGATTTGTTGCATGAGCGCACTAAGGGCATAGCAAATCAGTAAATACTATATACTATATATATTTTAGATACTATTCAGATATAAGAATTATTATTTCTTTTGATATATATAAATAAAAATATTTAAATAATAATATTAATATTTTTATATATATTTATTACCTCTTTTTCTTTCTATTTTAAATAAAAAACTTTTTTAGTTGAATATATTTCTTTTTATGTTAAAAGTTGTCTTCTTCAATTTTTTTTGCTACAATTTGTTATATATTTTTAATATTGTATATTTTTGTCAATATTTTTTCTGTGTTTTTAATATTAAGAAACATTTATTATATGGAATATATTATTAAATAATGAAAAATAGAAAAAATGAGGAGACTTGCTTTCTGATACCGAAAGAGATGCAAAAAAAAGAAAATAAATAAATACATAATATATTTTTCTTGTTAAAGTGCCTCTAAAAGCCATTTTATTTTATTAGGTTTTTAAGCTGGAATATGCCAAAAGTGTAGTCACACTTTGACTCAGTCCATCAATAGGCTTTGACCAACCAAAGGCGTTTACTACATTTGAGTATTTCGATATAATTTTTGAGTGACAAAAGCAGTTTCATGACAAACTTGCAGCTCAATTTCATTTGATTTGCAGGTTTTCATTACTGCAATTGAACAAAAGTTGCCGAGCAAGTCATAAAGTATTTATTAGACTTTCATTAATCTAGTTTTCCAATATGACGGTAATGCCTTTGGTGAATTTGTCTCGTTTGCAGACCAATTTCATTTCGCTTTAAATTATTTTTTTTTGCTGCATTTAAACCGTTTGCTCTGGCCATATTTATTCCCACTTGGCCCTTTTATGTTACCACTTTTTGGGATATCATTAAGAAACCATAAAGAGAATATATATTTATATATATATATATATATATATATATATATATATATATATATGAATATATATTTATCTTTTATTTTTTCTCTTCTTTGTTTTCGCTTGATACGTTCTGATTGCTGTTGTTGCTGTTGCATGCTGCATTTGGTTTTAATTGCTTTCGCTTTGCTTTCGTTCACCTTTCACCTTTTTAAGCAAGCCGGCGTAGCTGCCACCGGAGGGCTCTAGTTTAATGCTTTTCTTTTGTGGTTTTGTTAATATTTGCGGCAATGCCACGCCCACACGCCCATTGGGCGCTTACAAAGTGAATATAGCCAAAGATTTAGCACTTTTATTATTACGCTCGAGTTAAGTAGCAAACTATGTTGAAAACTTTTTCCACGCTGCACATTATCAATGCAGGCAATGGCCAAGGGGCAGGAGCGAGACGGCCAAGAAGAATTGTGGCTTGAACGAAGGGAGAGGGGGAGGGGGCGTGTCACGGTGGCTGGTTGTCCTGGCTAGTGTCTGTGGTTAAAGCTCGACGAAAGCAACACAGAACACGCTCACATCGTTGCTTTTATTGTTGTTGTTGTTGTTGTTGTTGATGTTGCTCGTGTTTGTTACTTTACTCCCCGCTGCTGTCTTCGTTGTTAGCGTTGTCGTCGTCGTCGTCGTCGTCGTCGTCGTTGTCGTCGCTGCCTGCTGCACTTTTGTTTAGTTTTGTTGAAAAGTTTTCAGCTGTGCTTCGTTGGCTTCATAAATTTTTAAATAATCAGCACACGCAACCACGTGCCGCGCCAACAGACCGAGCACGGAGCTAAAAAAAAAAACAAAGCAATGGAAAAAAAAAATAAAAAGTAAATAAATAAAATAAAAATAAAATGGTATATAAACAGAATTAAAATGAATTTTTTGTCCGAACTGGAAAAGTTTAAATACCCTTGCAGCCATACGGCTGTTGTTAGCCATCAAATAATTTGATTACGGCCTGAATTTCTGGTTTCAAGTTTTTTTCTCTGAGCTGTGTAAGTGTATAAGGCTTGTACATGTGTTAATGTATGTTTATTTTTGCTCAAAAAAATGGAGATTAGTTTATATCTTGACATATTAGATAATATATATTTTTTTACATAGATCTTTTAGATTTTTATTTTAAGAGATGTATTTTTTGTTATTTTATAGAATATATTTCAAAATATTTAAAATGCTTATTTATCTTTTAAAAACATAGTTAAACATAAAAATAAAAAACAGAATATTTATATATATTTTCTTTTTAATTCATGATTTATTTGCAATCTGTCTTAAATCTCTTTAAATCTCTCTCAGCAAAAGTTTCACATAAACATTATATAAACATTGTTGTATTATCATTGAAGCATAAAAGCTCATTTCTAAAATATTTTTTTGATATTAACATATCTATGCCAAGTCGTAAGCCTATCTAACTATATGTTGTGGAGTAGACTTCTTAGGGATTCATAACGCTATGTTAAAGCATCAAAAGGAAATACTTCGTATATTCGCGTATTCCATTCTAATGAGTTCTCTTTTATAACTGTTAGCTTACCATTTCTACCAGCCTCGGAGAGTTCGCTGTCCTGCATAGCTTGGGCGCGGCAATAGCTTCAAGTGAGAGAACTGTAGGACTTACATAATTGATTGTGCATTCGTTAAGATATTCATGATCAGTGCAATTATTATTTAAAGCGATACACATATCATGCAGCACTTATATATATCATTGCATAAATATATATATATATATATATATATATATATGTTTGCATAAAAGCTCATTTTAAATAATGCATAATAATCAACTCGTGCTGGTCAACCTTTCATATGCCAGACATCAAAAATGCTGTATAAAAGGCAACAGCAAAAAAAATACATATATATTAATGATTGACATTTCAATAATCAGAAGAGACAGAGAGAGAGAGAGAGAGAGAGAGAGAGAGAGAGAGAGAGAGAGAGAGAGAGAGAGAGAGAGAGGGAGAAAAAGAAACCGAATTTATGGGCTAAATTTCACAAAAGTATTTCAATTTCATGCGCAGTGCAATGCCAGCAGCAAGATGCTTGGCAACAAGATAATCACATATCACGTATACGCAGCGTACGCCGTATGCCAACCACAAGCTTATACAGTGACTGTCAGGCAGTTAGTGGGGCAGTGGAGCGAGCGAATGAGAGAGTATTGTTATTGCTGTTGGCTGTAAAAACACACGTAACAAAATGATAATAAAATCGTACCAACTCCGCTGCGTGACATAAGACAAAAAGAACACACACGCACCAAGAGACAGGGCGAGAGTATAACACCAAACGCAAAACGCAATTGTAATTTTTTGTCATTTTGTTGGCGACATCGTTTGCCATTGGCGTCGTCAGCTGCCATATGTTCGTTTGGCTTGTTTGTTTATGTCGCAGTTTGTTTGTTTGCTTGCTTGTCTGCCAGCCAGCCAGCCAGCCAGCCAGCCAGCCAACCAGGTGACGCATACGCAACGTTGCCAAACAAACAGACGAAATCTCTTGGATAGGTAGCTAAAGGGCTGGGCAAATGTATTTGTGTCTGTATGCCTAACTTATTACTTGTCTAGCCATAAACTTTTTGCTGTTCGAACTCTTGTCACAGCTTAGATTATAGGCAAGTCAAATAAATCTGATAAGCATTGATGATTTATAAGTATATATATATATATATATATATATATATATATATATATATATATATATATATATATATATATATATATATATATATATATATATATATATATATATATATATATATATATATATATATATATATATATATATATATATATATATATATATATATATATATATATATATATATATATACGTTTATCTATTTATGTATATGCATAAGAGGCTTTGATTACCAATAACTTGGCGAAAGTGTGTAGCTTGGGTTACGTCTGCAATATTTCGCTCCTTGAATTATTATAAAAAGAATAAAAAAATACTGAAATAAGAGCACCCTTTAAACGTTGTGCCTGCCTGTGGCATTTAGTATAATGTGTATTAAAGTGAATGTTTATATTAATATAATATTTCCAATTTCTTTTTCGAAGAAAAAGCGGAAAGAGAAGGTGAGTTTGATGAGAAATAAAAATGGTTGGATATATTTTACAAAATTTACAAAAAAAAATTACACTTTAAATAAATAAAAAAATATTTTAAGTCAGATCTGAATTCAGGGCACTTTTTTAAAATTATGATTAAAAATTACTAAATTTTGTTTTGTTGTTAAAAAATTATTAAATTTTATATAATAAATTTTATTTAATTAATGTATTTGTTGCCATTTATTGTAATAATTTTAAAAAATAATCTTTTTTTTTTATATATTTAGATATAAGTATTTATTTATTATTAAAGTAAAAACTGTTTGTCGTACTGTTTTATAAAAAAGTATTTAAATATTTCTTTAACAATTAAATTTAGCTGAATTTTGCACTAAGTATTTAGTATTGTATTTTTTCTTATATTATTAAAATTTTTTTATATAAGTTAAAACAAAATATTTATATATTTCTTTTAGGATATTCAGCTTGAATTTTTTAAAATAAATTAAAATATATATATTTGTTTCATAATAAAATACGATTTTCTTTTTAAATTTTCCGGAAACGCCTAAGTAAATCACGCCTTTAAAATCATATGAGCTACGTACAGTCTGCTTGTAGTTGCACAAAAAAAAAATCCAACAAAAATTGACAAAAGGTACTCGGTAGAAGAACACGTTGCAAACGTCCCAAATGCACGCAACATGAATAATAAATGTTTGTTGGTTGGCTGTTGCTTGCGATTCCCAACCGGTTCTAGCGACTGATTAAAAACGACAACACGTTTGCCTGCGCGCTGGCCAAACTCTTAACCAATCGTTGTTAAACATTTAATTTGCATTAATAAAACACTCATCACTTTGCTGTTGTTAAATTTACTGCTGCCACTAACAATGTAAAAAAAAAAAGAATAAAACATCAGTTAAACGTCAAATATGTATGTAATATGTATATTAAGTGATAAAACTATATACAAATAATTTTGTTTGAGCTGGCAAAATATTTTTTTATGCAAATTTCATACAACAAACACGTTGACAGTTGACACTTAATGCACAAATGTGTCAGCACATGCAACAACAACAACAACTGCAGCAGCAACAACAGCAACACTAACAACAATAAATACACAATTGTGAGTGCATTAACCGTTATAGTATGATGTGTATGAATACGTGCAACATGCTTTAATTAAATACCGACAGAGCCGAGTCGTAAACAAACAACTTTAGAGGGGAGTCAGGAAAAAGTGTCTCTGGAGATTGTCCAACTAGAAGATATTCTGTAATTATTCATTAATGGATTAAAGGATTAATCTGTGTATTAGTATAAGTAGTCGTAATAGTAGTTGTAGTAGTTATAGTAGTAGTAATAGTAGTAGTAATAGTAGCAGTAGTAGTAAAATTAGTAGTAGAATTAGTAGTAGTCGTGGTAGTAGTAATAGTATTAGCATTAGCATTAGTATGAGTATTAGCAGTAGGATAAGTATGAATTTTAGAATGAGTATTAGTATTAGCCTTTGTCTTAGTATTAGTATTCGTATTAGTATTCGTATTAGTATTCGTATTAGTATTCGTATTAGTGTTAGTATTAGCATACGTATTAGTAAGAATAGGTATTCTCCTCCTCTTCCATGGCTTCCAGGCCTATCACACCCATTCAGTTCAGTTTTTAATGGGTAATCAAGTCAAACAGGAAAAACTTGTGCACAGGTTGTTAAAGAAAATTGCCACAGAGCTAAAAGTAAGTCGGCAAAGAGTATGAAAATGCTCACGTTCTGCTCATTAGCGTGTCAAAGTGGGAAGTTGCAATAGATGAGAGAACATGCCCGGCGGGGGAGTGGCAGAAAATATGAAATTATTAACTGTGTCAGAGAGTGAGAAGGAGAGAGAGAGAGAGAGAGAGAGAGAGTGAGAGAGCTGACTTAAAGTCAAGACATTTTCCTGAAGACGTTTGCTAATTAGCGCTTAAACAACAAAACCGGAGTGTTCTCGACTCTAGCAACAGCTGCAACAACAAATTGAAGTACTCGAATTTAATATGAATATGATAGCCGAGAAGGGGACGACGAAAGAGAGGGCTGTGAAGTGAGTGAACAGGGGCAACAGTAGCAGAAGCAGCAAATGTTGGTTAATTGAATTGAACTGCCCTCAAGGAGCAACTGCAGGTCAGCTGCCATTATTCATCATCATGTAACAGCAAGGGATGTGTGTGTGTGCGTGTGAGTGTGTGTGTGTGTGTGTGTTTGATTTGGCCATGAACTGTTGGCCAGGTCTTGAGTGCTTGAATGCCAAATATAGACGGCGCTACTCACTGAGTTCGTTAAGCGTTAAAATTACAATTAAGCAATTTCTCACCTGTTTACAGACACGCACACACGCACACGCACTGACACGCCTGTCGCTTAGCTAAAGCTAAATGCAGCCAACTGACCAAAAATAATAACAACAACGACAACAACATGAATAAGATGAAGAAGAAGAAGAAGAGGAAGCATGACAGGCAGCCTAACAGCCAGCAGCCAGCAGCCAACAGCCAGCAGCCATAACAATGCCAAATGACTTAATGAAACCAGGTAGATGCTGCCCTGTCTGTGTGCCATGGCAAGTGTCAAGGATTTGTCAGGCATGCGGGCGCAGCGCATTAACTTAATGCCCAACCAAAGACATGACAAGCGGCGTGGCACAGCCCAAAGCCAAAGCCAAAGCCAATGCCAAAGCCAACACCCCAAACGGGCAAAAGGCAAATGGGAGGGCGCCGCATGGCGATCTTGTGGCAGACAATGGCAAACTACTAAAAGCACTTCTGCGGCCAACACGAATAGCTATGCATGGGAGCCACAGAACTCGAGATAGAGGACTCACGACTCAAACTAAGCCAACAGACCAACAACAACAATAACAGCAACAACAGCAACAATATGTTAAGGGTTTGCATAGATTAAACTGCTAGACTAGACAGATGCCCTGTAGACTTGTTTGCGCAAGAGAGTTTTATATATAAAATTTATAGAGTGACCCAGCTAGAGTGATATTGGTTGAAATAGCTATATTTTAGCAGTTATTTAAGTTATGCATTATGAAAGACTATGAATATGTCGAAAAGGGCTTGCCATTTATTTGAAAATTGACGTCATATTTTATGAATGTGTGAAAATGAATATAAATTGTAATTCTTTCTGACTCAGTTCAGCCGTTCAGAGCTGTTCCAGTTTCTGAGCTTTAGGCTGAATGGAATGGATTGGTTTTAAAACACATTTATTCCATATTTGCATCTATTTTGATATAAGGCTAAAGTAAAGTTTTTAAAAAGCCTTTTTACAATATTTTAAAAAAATTGTTTAACAAAGAAAATGTTCCGCAAGATCTCAAAAACTTGAATTTATTTATTTATGTTTTATTTAATTGTGAATGCTATATCAAAGAAAGGAAGCATTCGCTTAAACCTTTTGAGCGTTCCCGCTTCTTCTAACCGTATACTATGTGGATCTTTCATCTAGAAGCAATTGGACATAAATCATCTCCATATGGATGGCTTCAACTATCAGAGGAATCACGCAGCAAGTCGCCTCTCGCCTCCCAGCATAGTTGCTTGAACAGTTGTTATTCTTTAGCTCAAATCTCTTCTAGCTCTTAAATTACGTATACGTATTTACACTTACGTCATTTACTTACGTATACGTAATGCAATCTCCAAAATGTCAGCTAATATATATACGCCTCTTCTACAAAATTTCATACAGCATCTCAAAGCTAAATACACCACTTTCTGTTAACCATATTCAATGGGCATAACAACAGCAGCAACAATGGCTTTCAGTGTATAGCATATATATATATATACGCAGGGCATAAGTTGGTCATAAAGCAAAAACCAAGCTGAAGCTGCGAAAAATGCTAATGTGAGCTGTTAATGTTGTTGTTGTTGTTGTTGTTGTAGCTGTTGCTGACGCTGTAGCTGTAGCTGTAGCCGTAGCCGTTGCTGTTGTTGTGGTCGCCAGTTGGCCTGCCCTTTGGTTGTTGAGGCAAGGTAACCACAACAGGTTCGCGTTGCGTGTAATGAGCATGTCCTTGAAACACAATATGCCTGCATAAATTACAGCCAGCCAGAGGCCAGGTGATTTCAGGTGTCAGGCCAACAAGTGTTGAAGTATCCTTCGCCTTTATTGCAAATCCTCGCTCATTACGCATATGGCAGCAGCTAAAGCATTTCAATTCGATTTGCCACATACAGATACAGCCTTATCTCCCTTTAGTCTTATATCCTTATAGCCTTACATCCGTGTGCGTGCAGATAATAAAATGTTTCCGATTGAATTATTCACATTGGTTTATTAATTAAATTTAATCAGTTCTTTGGATTTGTATTTATTTATTTATTTTTTTTTTTTTGTGTCTTTGAGATATTGAAGTTAACGTAGATTTTGGCATAGTTGCTGAATGACTTTTAGATATTTTGGAATTATAAATGGAAGGTAAAAAAATAAAAAAAAAACGTGTGTAAATTATTTATATTTTTTAAAACATATAATATATATGTTTTTTGTTTTATTTTGCATGAATTGTTTTGCGATCTTGGTAGAATTATTTCAGTTTTTAATTGTTTTAGTTATGCGCAGCCTGAACCGAAAAATTTTGCACGCCGAGCATGTTTTCATTTATAAAATGCGCTAAATTTTATTTATGTAGTGTGTATACCGAGAGTCTTAAAACTATTTTCAGTCAATGGCATTCTCATATTTGTCGCATGCCTAAGCTTGTTTACCTGTCTCACATTTTAAGTTCTAATCGCTGCAGTTAAGGAATGCCATTTGTAATAACACAGAACCCAATTTTGTTTTATTTTAAGAAGATTATAACAGAGTCCAAAAGACACGAAACTAGTGGGACTATAGCCTGAATGATATAGAAAATATTCAACATTAACAACAGCCAACGTGAAGAGTACGCTATTCTGATGACACACATATATAGCTACTTTCTCCTGTTATTCCAATTCGAGTTCCCATTCTTGTGCTATTTAATTTAATAAACTACAAAAGCAAATATTGAATTAGCTTTCCATATTAATATTTTATTTTACTTTTATTCTATTTATATTTATATTTATTTTATTTTATTTTATACTTCAATCATAGAAATATTTTTTTTACTATTTTTCAAAAATATTTTGCTGCAATTTTTATATTAGCAAGAATTGGTTTAGCTTTGAATATTAATATTTTCTTTTATTTGATTTTTTATATATATATTTTATTTTGTTCTTCAATCTTAGAAATATTTTTTCAAACATTTTGCTATTATTTTTACTTGATCAAATCCAATGATAAATAGCTTAAATTTATTTCGTAGAACATTTTGTGCTTAGCTACTTGAAAATTGAATAGGAAATATCGTTAACATGCCTCATCCTGCCATTGTTTTCTTTTCGGTTATTTTTTTTTTTGTCAATTTGCCTATGTATATTTGATAAGCTTAGCAAATTTAGCAATCATTTAGATGACAGATATGCAACACCTTATCGATCAAAGGCAAGCTAATACACAGCGTTGTCAGTCAGTTGAGTCTGTTGTTCACTCGAGTAAATAATCTTTTTCAAATACAATACTTACAGCACTCGAGACAAATTGTGCAGCGAGACAAAGGGAGCAAGAGAGAGAGAGAGAGTGAAAGAGGGAGACTGGGAGAAACAATTTAATCAACGCACAATGCGACAAAAGCAGAGCAACAAACCAACATATGAAAGGTATCCATTTAAAAATGCTTAACAAGGACTAACACAGCCATACACACGCACACACACACACAGACATCTACATATATATATATATATATACTGTATATATATACAGTGCTCTGTCATTCGATATTATTCAGCAAGTAAGTATTAAGGATTTCTTTTCTCCTTTACTTTTGCTCGTTTTTCAATAACATGAAAGTTTGCTGCTTGTTTGATGGCAAATTCTAACAACAAATTTATACTGACACACGCACACACACACACACACACACACACACACAGAAATATATGTGTATGTGTGCGTGTGTGGTGGCGTTGATGTGCGAAACACCTGCGTGTTGTCGTAAGCACCTTACTGCTACGCAGTGTGAACTTCAACGACCGCAACAAAAAAACCAAGTTAAGTTGCTGCACGCCACAGTGCTGAACTGCTAAATACCCTGTGGCGGAGCATAAAGTAGGAGTGTATAGAAACTTGAACATAACTTTGCAGCACTCTTTAGAGTGCCAAGTCCTCATATGAAATTAGAATTACATTAAATTTGCAATATCTCTGGGATATTCAAAGATTTTTCAGTAATTTAAAAAAGAGATATTATAGCGTAGTAGTAGTAAATCTCTCTCTTCTCTTTCTCTTCGCTCTTCACATTTCCTACGCTTCACTTATAATGGAAAGTCTCTCTCTAAGAAGCTATCAAACTTTGCTGGACTCTCGAAGTAGTCAATCAACTATTTGTAATAGTTTCAAGTAACTTCTTTAGGCTATCACAAGACAGCAGGCACTCAGTTATGTAGTATCTCTTGACTTTACATCACATACCTACCCCCAAGTCCATCATACCCTTTAGCAAGCATTTATGTTTGCAGCGTATTTGTGCACAAAAGCAAAGACATTGACATCAAACGTAGTCGAGCTGTTGGCTCATTTTATTGATACGCACTACGCACATCGCACATCAAGGGTTTATGTTGGCAACATATCCTTGCCACATAGCGTATCCTTGTTGCTAACCCACACACATACACACACACATACACATACAGAGCGAGCGACTCATATAGAGACTCATACACATTTGATTTTCGTGTAGCAAATTGAAAAGGCATCAAATGTGCCAGCAACTGATTATGCGAGCCAACAGCTGAGCACCCAACGTGTTTCGCCTGTAATTGAAGCAGCTTAGTTAAAGTTGCACAAATCTGTGCGTTGCAAGTCCAATGTCAATGACATTAGCTACACGTTTCTATCTGTCTCTGACTGTGTGTGTGTGTGTGTGTGTGTTTGCCTCACCTTGTTGGCTGTCATGTCACGTGCCTAATTAGCATGAACGGGCAACGGGTGCCCGAAAACACTTTCAATGGCGCGCAAACTAAATGGCAGCGGTCAGCATGTGGCATGCAGAGCATATGCAATATGCGACCAACTAACACATCACACATTGCAACATTGTGTGGCGTGCACAGTTTGTCGCTTTATTTAATAAACGAAATGCCAGCCATTCTTCAAACCTGATGATTGGCCATTGGCCCTCGATGTGCCTGCCGCCTGCCGCCTGCTGTGCGACAGCAGACAGCAAAAGAACGCCACATGGTAATTACTTAAAGAGAGAGACGACTAGCCGAAAGGGTAGGGGACACATACAGGACGCTCGACAGAATGCAAAGCTCATGTGGATTGTCAACGGCACAAAACTGCTGCACAGATGGTGGCCGGAGTTAGAGGTGGAGCTGGAGCCGTTGCTGGAGTCGGAGTCGGAGTCGGAATAAGTGGGATTTGTGTGCAGTCAACTGCACAGCTTGACTGCATTGAGGGACTACAATTACGCGCTGACTTGAGATGTGCAGATTATCCTATGTAGGCACTTAACCAGCACCAGGACAGGCGGCCAGCGCACACAGACGCATAGCGAGAAGTCAAGTGCAAAAGGCGACGAGGGCAAAAAGTAACAGCAACAGCAACAGCAACACATGTGGACTTCGTCTTAGTTGGCTGGATAATGGCGCGTCAAGAGCAACTTGAGCCAGTGCCAGTGGTGAGCGCGCCACGCCCCCATTTTTGTGGCTGGCTTCAGTGTTTTTTTTTTATTCTTTTTTTTTTGGTGTGCGCCACATGGTGGCGGAAAACATAATAAATAAGCAAGTGTGCAAGCGGAAATATTAAACAGCGGCTGGAGATGCCGCCAGCTGGCAGCAGCAACAATTGCAACAGCAGCAGCAGCAACTGCGGCAGCAGCAGCCGCCGCTATGAAACTCATTTCATATGTCATGAGCTTTGCTCTGACATTTATGCAGCAAATGCACAAGGCGCTGCCTTTGCCCCTTGTCGTATTATTCCACTGTTTTTTTTTTTGTTTGTGTATGTTGTTCTCAGCTATAGCATACTTTTGTGCGCGCTTGAGTTGATTGCGAAACTGCCAGCAGCAGCAGCAGCTGCACACACACACACACACACACACGCAGATAGAGAGGGCGTGTGACAGCCTGACAAACGGAAGTGCTCATTGTTATACTGCCAATGGCCTAAGTCTTGACAAAAAATATTAAAAAAAAAAGTAAAGAAAACGAAAAGGAGAAACCACTCATAATTCACCAGCCACATGACGTTGTGTCAACGTTTTGCATCCTTCCGATGAGCGATAAAAGAAAACAAATACGAAATGAAATTGGCCAGCTAAGGCTAAGGCACAGCAACCTATCTAAATACTCTCTCTCAAAACAATGAAGCAGCTGAAATTAAAGGGAAATACGCGTGAATTTGTGGAAATTCTGTAATGTGCAACTGGTGAGTGGTTGAGTCAATTGCGTAGCTGCTGTGGATTTGTTGCCAGCTGCGCTGTCTGCAGTAATAAATTTATTTTTTAAAAAGGAAATATGTTTAGATAGATAAACTGGCAGGCAATAGCTAAGAATATTTTCTAATATATCTACATTTTCACACAAGTATTTTCTATAAATATTTTAATATATATTATTTTATTTTTTTATTACTTGTTTTTTTTCTTCTATTTTTTCATTTTTAACTTTAATTTTAATACTTTAAATAAATTTTTTATTAACAACTTAATACTTTTTTTTAATTTTAGTATTTAATTTTAATTAAGTATTATTATTTATTATTATTAATTTTATCATTATTATTGTGTATTTCTTTTCTAATATTTTACCACACATAAATTTTATTTTATTTTTTGTCAAATCCAATTACTATAGTAAAATAAATCTCTTTTAAAAATAATATAAAATATCATTATTGCAGCTTACATATTTATCAAAACTAACTTTTTTTTATTTAATTTTTAAAATCAACTTTTGGCACGCATCAAAGTGCTTTCAGATTTCAGCTGGCTGCCTCTGCAAATATAGAGTATGAACAAAAACTCATTGCTCTTTACTGAATTTAGTTTATGCTCCAATTAGTTGCTTCCGTCGACATCTCCGATTCGTATTCTTCTGCTTCTTCTGGCTCTTCTTCATCATCTACTACAGCACTCATTGCGTTTCTTTTGTGGAACGGAAATCAAAATAATGCTTTCATGTTGATTTATGAATCTATTTACGTTGACCGCTGCCCGTTCGGCCGTTCGCCCGGCCGCCCGTCTGTCCGTCCGTCCGTCCGTCCGTCTATGCTCCGTGCCGATTTGCATGTGATTCATGCTCTGAAAACCATGAATGATTTCCCTTTTGTACTGTTGTACCGCCCATCAAAGCAATTCAAAATTGTTTTGCAGGCGCACAGCAAAATAAATGACTTTGAGGTTTTCGGCAACTTTGAGTTTTGAGTCTGGGCATTATAGAGTCGCATGTTGGGTATAAATCCCTTTGCGCTCCACAATATTTATATAAATTTGCGGCTAGCTCAGCTGACTTGGACAGCAAATTGTTGGCCAGCTCTTGTCAAGTTTTCAATCGGCTTATGAAGTGCCAAGAATGCCTTTCATATTCATATACTTAGGAAATTTTCGAGTTGGCCAACTGAAAAACTGAGCTGAAAAAATGAGAAGCAAGGAAAAGAAAAGAAAATAAAAGAAAAGAGTGTGTAGTATAGTGAAAGCAACAAGGAGTAACTGTCACTATTTGTTATTGCCTTTTTCCACTCAAACGCTTCACGCAGCCAGCAAGAACAATGCAGAGGGAACTCGCACGTGCTGTGACTTAGGATCTGCAGGCAGCAATGGCATCAGCATCCGTTCCGTTTCCGTTAAGTCGACCAGCGGTCGTCATTGCATGTACCCAACAACTTACTCCGTGCTCCCTCTCTCTCTCTCTCTCTCTTTCTCTCTCTCACACTCTCATTGCCTCAAACGCTGCTGCTGCTCGTCTTTCTATAAAGTTGACTTTTTGTAAACGTTGCTATATATACACGGGTATTTATGAGTATTTTATTTTGATTCCTTTTTG